>JAZKJV010010985.1:0-330692 GCA_037367405.1 Ottelia alismoides | reverse complement strand
TCCATGTAGCATCTACATTCGGGTGCACGACGGCGTTGTGGATCAAGCTAGGATGGTGGCATGCAATGGAACGGAGGAGACACGAATTATGTGACGCAATGGCACACGACAATGCAGTGGCAACACGATGGTGGTGCGAAGCGGCATCGTAGAGCTGATGAGACATGTCGGTGGCGTGTGTTGGTGCAGTGGAAATGTGGAGATAGTGTGCGACCGTGGTGGTGGAGGTAGTGTTAGTGCGGTGATGGTGGTGCTGGTGGCAGGCTTTTCGGTTACACGGTGGAGATGCAATTATAGTGGCACGGTGGCAGTGGCATGGTTGTGGTGGCATGGTTGTGTTAGCGATTAAGACGGCAACACGGTGGTGGGGTGGTGATGGATTTTGCTAAAGTATCAAAATATGGTAAATACGTGGGAGTTCTAATGATTTTTCAGCAACTCTAAGGGAGTGTTTTGGAGGAGTAAAATATGTCATTAGATTGACCTTAAATTAAACTTTCCAGCACATCAAGAACATCTCAAGCGAAG
Organism: Ottelia alismoides; assembly: GCA_037367405.1. Taxonomy (NCBI): domain Eukaryota; kingdom Viridiplantae; phylum Streptophyta; class Magnoliopsida; order Alismatales; family Hydrocharitaceae; genus Ottelia; species Ottelia alismoides. The sequence goes on along the minus strand of JAZKJV010010985.1, from coordinate 330,164 downwards.
TTGTGTACCTCCCAGAATCGATAAAACATGTTGGGCTAGAAATATTTAAAAACTATAGAACCCATGACAGGAAACTACTTGAACCAAGGTTTAGCTCATATCAGGTCACTTATTGAACCCAATGTTGGAAACAGATGGCAAGTCACTCTTGAGCAGCTATTTAGCCTATAACATCTCACAATTGGACCCATTGCAAAGTCACTCGTTGAACCTATAATTTAGCCCACAGTAAGTCACCATTAAACGAATAACATGTTACCATTTGACCCATTAATGAACTTGTAGTTTAACCCATAAAAAGATAGCATTTGATCAATAATAGGTCTCCACTCGAACCTAGTCGAAAACATTGCGTTCGGTTCAGAGAGCACTTTTTTTCATTTTGTTGATCGAACAACGACTCCTTCCCTTTTGTGTGAATGATCCAACAGTGAATTAGCATCTTGTAGACACCGATTCCATCTCTCGGGCACCAAGGAAACCTCCCATCCCTTGAGCCCTGGTATTTTGACTCATTATTGTTTGACTTGTAAGCCCTTGACAACCCATTAATGCAATAAAAGCTATTGTTTTATCATGTCCATCTGAAATGAATGTTTATATATGCATTTAATGCTAAGGTCCTTTTGTACAATTAGGGTTATGTAGCATGGCCATATTGAACCATTCAGTTGGGAGAATACACTGACTTTAACATATGATATTCACTAATGATCTCCAGTCTATGAAAGAGATGACAATCTTTCTTTAAAGACTGATTTCCGACCGACTTCTTGATGCAGGTCCTCTGTATAGGAATATTTATTCAGATGTATCAGAATAGTCAATTCAAAGAGTTGGCTTGATGAGATCAAGATAAATTAAGACGTGCATCGTAATTGCCACGATCAGGCACACATTATTTGACCTGAGAGAGATATACTTCTATATGCCTGAATGTGAAGATTTGATGGACCAATATGGTGATGACCTAAACAAGGTCCATATAACAGTGAGTTGATGTGTATATGAGGACATATGAGAAGTATGATCTCTCAAAAAAATCATACAGGTTAATAGTTGATGAACTGAGAGACAGAACCCACTCATGAGATATTTTGGGGTCATTATGAATTCATTGCATGACCATCTTATTTATGAATCTGACATGAATTCAAGATATTATTGTATACTTTTGGTTATTATATAATTAATATTATTGCCCAATTATCAAATGAGAAATCTATTGATTTGTTCTAAAGAAGATAATCAAACTAGGGATTGAACATCAAATATATCAAAGTCTTGATGTAGGATGTATGAGTATTGAGAATACTCAAGGTTAAATCTATATTAATAGGTCATCTACCATGAGACTTCCATTCCGAGGGAATGATGAAATCAGATGGATTTTAGTGGCTTCACTTCTTAGCTTAATGATTTGAAAGTTAGTTGGATTAATTTGCATCTCATTTGAATCCAATGTCCAATGTAATTCCAATTTCAATGTCCAAGTGTTGGAAAGTGAAATGGTAATGGAAATGAAAATAAACATACTCCTTGAGCTCATTTCAAAATTCCAAATGGTTTGAATTTTGATTAGAAATAGTCAAGAAAGATGGGTTCGCTCACCGATACTTCCTCCGGCTCACATAGAGTGTGATGTTTTCCGCAGAGCTCACTTAGAGTGTGAGTCGTTCAGCTCAAGCTCAATGATAGGAGTCTATACCTTTTTGCTAAAAGTGATATAAACAATGAATATGATAGTTATCCAAATTTCAAGTCACTATATGTGGATAGTATGATCTCCATGATATTATCCCAAGTATCTACATTTGTATCTCACGAGCTCTACTTAGATTAGGACCCATACTATGTGATGTAAAATTGAGGTAATAGTTGTTATTATCATAATCAAATTTCAATAAGAGTACTTCTTGTGAATATGTTTAACAATTATAATTCATAAGTAATATGAATAATGATTCATAGTAATTAATATTTATATCAATCGAATTCATATAATTATTTAATGGCACTTGTGTGAATATGATTCACAATGGAATCTAAATGTAAATTGTATTTACATTTTTCTTTGTATTTATGAATAAGATTCATAAGTTACGAGATTTCTACCCTAAGCCCTAAAGGTGCATGTCCCGTCCTTGGTGGCACCTAGCTCCATACTACCTTGTCATCGTGAAATCTCAACATACTAGACATAACATAGATCATAGCTACAATCATTTTTTTATATGAGCATCTCATGATACATATAAGTTTGGATCTTTGGTACTCTCATGATTTCGTTCTTACCATGACACGAGGATTTATTACTTCACAAAGGAGAAAGATGTCATGAAATCAAAAGGGTGTCGTAATGTAATATTTGTGACTTGTTGTATGTGATTTAATGTTGTCATTATTATCCTATTATGTTAGCAATGTTACTAGCATGTCTATAAAGTTTCCTGCTACATGTGACTTAATGTTCGTAACATTATCCATGGCGTTAACAATGTTACCAACATGTTTATAAGGTGTCATGTGATATGTGACTTAACGTTCATAACGTTATCCCAAACGTTAGCAATGTTATCCGCATGTTTATACGGTATCCTACAATGGAATGACATGATATGGGCTGATGGGGTGACCTGCTATAGTACAACATGGCATGGGTGATCTTACATGAGATGACTTACTATGGCCAACCTGTTGGTGGGCTATGGGGCGGCCTATTATGGCTATGGGATCACCTGCTATGGTTGACCTACCGTGAGACAACCTGTTATGGTGCAACCTGCTATGGGTAACTTGTGATGGTGCACTTGCCATGGGTGACCTGCCATTAGGTGACTGGCCATGGACAACCTGCTATGGATTTTAGGGCAACCTACTGCGTGTTCTACTATATTTATACTATGTGCACTGCGGTATTGTGATTTTACCCAACTTTTAAAATTGGTAGCGAGAGAGCCACACAACTTTGATTAGCAGATTCTTGGATGCATTGGAAAGGTTATTGAAGGCTCTATCTAGTGGTGTATTATACTCTCAAAAATAATAGCACATGATTTCTTTTAAAATATGTTACAATCCTCAAATAATCAAAATGATAACATGCATCCACCCACTTGATAATGCAACACACCACACATGTTCCGAGTATTCTACATCACCCATTTCCTTTACAAAATATGACACGAAAATATTCATCAGACATACAACATATTATAAGGATCCTTTGGTTTTAAGGGCATGCATGCACATGGGTACGACTAAAACACGTGAAACCAGCAGCGAGAGGAAGGGAAAACATCGTTACCTCAAAACTCGCCTCTTTGATATTGCTCGTGGAGAAATGGCGCATATGGTGCACCGTTGATGACGAGCACCTGCACACGAGGATGACCTTGACCTCCTCTACACGGTGGTGGCTTCAGATTATCGATACGATGCATTATGGGGAGCTCTGACCAGTGCTCCAACGAGGTCATTGGTGAGGGGAAATGAGTGGAAGGTGGTTGCTCTAAGTTTAGAGTTTTTGGGGGGCAATTAAAAGTTATTTTTTATGTGGTAGAAATCCGGATCCGGATCTTGATGCGGATCTAAAATCAGACCCAACCTGGTCCCAATAAAATGTCCATAACTTGAGCTCCCAAATATTGATTTTGATATTCTTGTACACGTCGGAAAGGTCTCGACGAGTATTACAAGATAGAGTACTCATTTGTCTCATTTGGATAATGTATCATCTGGAACTTAGACTTAGTGATATCATATACTTAGAGGTCTTATACTATTCCTCAATTCTACGATTAGAATTAATGTGATGGGTCTCACTTTTACGCTCACAAATAATAACAGATCACTTTTACTATTCCAATTTTTCCAACCATATAAAACAACTAATAATCACAAAAAAAAAGTATCCATCTTACTAACCCTCTCAACAAAGTTTACTCCAGCCCAACTCACATTAAAAAGTTTTATTTTATAAATGATGGATTTGGATTATGGAGGCATATGTTGTCGTGATCCATTCCCATCAGCGTGTGGCTCATTTTAATGGGTAATGGATATCCACATAGAATTTCACCTTTACTAGAACGAGATTGATTATATTTCAGCTACGATTATCATTGTTAAAATCCACGATGTCTTGTTCTTGTTGTCACCCCACCCATAAATATGTCTGTTGGAAATCATATTTGTGAATTATTTAGACGTTGCAACAAAATTTTATCACAAATCTAATTATTATGAGATTACAATAGCATTCAAGTTTTACATTATTTACAAATCGTACAATTAAGATATTTATATCCATGTACGTGTGAGCTCGAGCTCGTGTGAGTTAAGTGGGCTCACCGCGATGCGGTTGAGTGGGCTCATCAGGATGAAGGAGACATTGCAGGTGAAAGGCGATGCCGACAACAAGATGGAGCGGAGCTCCAACACATGACAACACTATAGAGGATGGGATGAACATAAATTCAAAATAAGGATGTAGACTGATATGTAGTTATCCATATCAGATCCTCTATCATATCCATTTGATTCATACTCGGGCATATGTATCGATACATGTTTTAAAATGGATACGAATATAAATAATTATTGTGATATCGACAAATATTTCGAATCATTATTTCTATTTTAATATATAAGTATAGTTGTAAAATTATTTTGTACCTATATTTGCAAATTTTTACACTTTCTCTTATCATTTGATATGATTCTTATACGATAAATATATTTAGCATATATGTTTAATGTCTAAGTCATCCTATGTGTGTGTGTGTGATGAATACCCATTCATCACTCTTTATTCTTATATTTTAGCTACAAAAACCTATGCAAATGCATGTAGATATGTGTAAATAGGAAAAATTAGCAAAGCATGCATGTTTGTAAATACTTATAATTAGCATGTTTTTGTGCAAAAATAAAAGAATAAAGATGAAAAAGAAAAAGAGGGAAATATTTAGAATAAATATTGAGCAACCTAACCCAAGGGAGGGCTCAGCATGGGCCTGACCGCATAAAAGCCAAGTAGAGGGAGATAGGGGCTCACACATGTATATATTTGTAAATAAATAAAATTAGATATTCTCCTCACCCAAAAATCTGTTGTAAATATTTGTACATATTTATGAAGTATAAAAACAAAACAAAAAGATAAAAAACCAAAAATTCAAAAAGAACCTTTCACCATGTACATAGATCATTATCCTCATCTATTTCACCTTGTAAATAAATAAAATTATTTTCAAAGCTTTTTGTAAATATTCCATGTTACATATTGTACATAAACTAAATAAAAAGAATTAAAACAAAAATCAAATAAAAATTACAAAATTAAAAATACAAAGACATATTGTACATATACCATGTATATAAATGTATATATCTATTTATTTCACCTATGTATATAAATAATAAAAATAAAATAAAAATAGCCTTTTATTCCTCATTTTATTCTATAAATAAATAAAATATAAAATAGGAATAAAAATGTATAAAAATAACTAATTAAAAATCAAAAATCAAAAACCCTATATTGTATAAATACCTATGTATAGCTATACTATGTAAATACCTTATTTTAATTTCCAAAAATTAATTAAAAATCACAAAAAATAGAAAAATTAAAACAAAAATATTTCATGTTTTAAGTTTTTTGAAAATTCGGCCATTTAAAGGCCCAAAAAAATCAAATAAAAATTTCTGACGTGGTCGATTCCCATTGGTCCACGGGGATTGTTGACCGCCCGGTCAACTCCCCCCTGTGGACCACTTCACACGGGTCGTGACGCCCGACCCGACTTCCCCGATTTATTGCGTCACGACCCGGCCTCCAAATCCGCTAACCCAGGGCTCCGATCATCCCCTGTGCATCCGGGAACTTCGCCCGACACCTTGCCTAGGGTCCATGCTCAATCGAGCCGGACCCAACCCCTTCTTCCCGGACCTGCACCCATATATAACCTGAGCTCAGCCACCTCCTCTATCCATCTTTGGCTCCCCACTCTCACTCCCGTGACCTCCATCGCATCCAGCGAGGTGACAGCTCCCGTTTGCCGGTGTTGCAGCGAGGAGGAGGTGGCCGGTCACTGATCCGGCAGCTTTGCGCCGCCGTGCTCCGCCACGCGACCGGAGCTCGAGCCTCAGGCAGTGACACCCTTCGAGGCGACGACCAGGAGCTAGCCAAGCTCCAGCCCAGTCTTCCGCTCCACCCAGGTAGCCGTTTATCCCTTCCATTTAGCTTAATTTTGGTTTTCGCCCAAATCGCATCTCCGACGAGTTCCTTTGATTCCGGCCTTATCGCGTACCTTCCCGATCATCGGAGCACACTATCACCTTCGCCATCTTCCGACGCACCTTCTACGCCCCTTCATTCAACCCAGCTCGCCTCGGAGCTGGGATTCGAGCTCCCCCATCCTCCGCTCGCCGGAGCTCATCCGCCCGACGCATCGATCACCCTCACGCCGCTTCATCGGGTCGAGGCACTTTGCCCTCGACCCGCGAAGCTTTTGGTTTGCTTTGCAGGTCAAAAGGGAGCCATCTGAGGCCCCCTCACATTCAAGCCAGGAGCTTTTCGCCGCCGGCCTCGCCTGAGCCCCTCCAGGGCTCGGCTGGGCCATCTGAAGCTACAGCAGCTGCGGGACGCCATCGCCTATCTTCTCCGATCCTTGGAGGCAGCTGAGGAGGCCCCCAGCCCGCGCATGAGGCCGGCGAACCTCGCCGGCCACCTGTTCCTTCGAGGGACCTCCAGCACCGTCCGATTAGACCCTCCGCTCCAGTTTCTATCTTGATCGTCCGTTCTTCGAGGAGCAGCAGCCGTCGATCATCTTGAGGGGCTGATCAGGACCGTCAGAGCAGAGAGAGGAACCACCAGCACCTGAGATCGTTGGATCTTCCACGTGGCCCCCTCTGCACCGTCGATCGGCCACGTGCGGAAGAGAAGAGAAGCGCCACCCATCTAGAGCCGTTGGATCCTCCACGTGGCGCGAATTTGACCGTCGGCGCAATAAGGGGTATTTACTTAGGCCCCCTCGTAGTTTGTGTCTTTAATTTCTAGTCTTGTAAATATTTTAAGTCTTTTATTTACGTAGGGTAATTTGCACTTTGGACCTTGTGCTTGTTGTGTTTTGCAATTATGCCCCTGTGTATGTGAGCCCACGTGCTTCGTCACGTGTTTAGTTGGGTTATTTGCAGCTATTGTCCTGTAGTTCTGGGTTGTTATTAAATGACAAGAAACTTTCTGGTATTTGCATTTGTACCCCTGTGAACACTTTATTTGTGCATGTGCGGATTTTAGTGGGTAAATTGCAACTGTGCCCTTGGACTTTTTGGTACGAGTTACCAAAGGTCCTAGGAGTTGGTTTTTATTACCAGAAGGTCCCTGAGTGCCCAGGCACGCGCCACGCGCGTGACTTGCTGGGAAAATTGCACCTGGACCCCCAGACTTTCGGGTATTTGCACTTGAGTCCCTGTGCACAATGCCCCCTTTTTTATTTTTGAATAAATATCAAACCACCTCCAAATTCGATGAAAATTTGACACATGGCTCCTGCCATGTTGTTGGATTTTTGAGAATTTTTGAGGACATTTTTGATTTTATTTAGTATTTTTAAAATTCAAAAACCTTCTTTTTAGCTACTGTCTAGGTTTAAAAATCCCAAAAAAATATAAAATCACCCCCAAAAATTCTAAAAAAATTAGCTACTGTTCTTTGTTTGTTGTTTGATTTTCTAGCCAATTTTGGCTATTTTTCATTACTTAAAACCCTAAAAATCTAAAAACCATAAAAACTCATAAAAATTATAATAAATAATCTAAAAAATCCAAAAACAATAATTTGGGTGCCCAAATTTTCTTTATTTTCTCTAGAATACAGGAAAATTACCTCCAGGGCCCTCTAAGATCTTTAGATATTTTATCTTTGGGTTTTGGGCCTTGCTGGACAGTACCCTTTCTTTTGAGCACTGTTTGATTTTTAGAAAATAAAATATACCTTATAAAAATCCCAAAAATTCACCAAAAACACTTAAAAACTTAAAAAACATAAAAACAATTTTTCTTGAATTTTTGCTTGATTTTTGGTGTGTTAAATAAATTGCCAAAGTGTGTTTATATTTGCCTTCTTCTATTTTCTTCATATTCTAAAATCCTAAAAATATAAAAATTATTAAAAACCACAAAAAATACTTTTCTTTGATTTTATTTTCTTTTTACTACTTCGTAGGCCCTAAGCCAACCCGTGCTCCTTGTGTTCGACCCTGGGAGCTATACCAGGTTAATCCCATAGCTAGGACCGCTTGCCTTGATTGATTGATTTATTTCTATTTCGCGGTTCGATATTTTTCTTGATATACCTATCCTCTGAGATCCGGGTCGCAACGACCCTTGACTTATTACCTTCACCCGGGTCTTAGGGAACTTTTAGGTTATCAGAATGGCGCCGTTGCCAGGGAGCACGGCTTAGTAGTGTTGTTTTTATTTTCGTTTTTATTTTCGCGGCTTTTCGCGGCTCTTCGGAGCTCGCGGCTTTTCGCGGTTTTTGTATCTATTTTCTTTTTGATTGATTTTGTTTTATTTTGATTTTCTCTTATTTTTATTTTTGTTTTATTTTGTGTGATTATTTTATTTCCATTTTTGCACATATACCCTCATTATTATTTTCATTTCTTTTTCCAATTATTTGATTATTTTTATTGGTCTGACCACTCTTCTGTCTTTCTTGCGAGGGCCCGGGGACCGCGGAGGCTACTTTCGAGGAGCCGGTGTAGCCGCGGCACTTGGAGGCGGCTTCCTTCTCTACGAAGCCGCAGGAGAGAGCGAGAGAGAGAGAGAGTGGGTGAGGTATTAGGATAGTTTTATTTTATTTTATTCATTATTATTGTAATAATACAGGACACTTCTGAGACTGTTTGGACTTGAGACCGTAGCGGGTCTGTTTCGCCGAGCACCGGTGTGCTCGGGGGACCCATTAGGACCTCGCAGCTTTTTCGCGGCTTTTCTCGCGGATTTCTTTTTCTTTCTTACTGTCATTTGCCGGTTTTTAGCGGTTTTTGCTCGAGCCCCTAGATTTAGGACTTTCTAGTGATTGTGACGTAATTGAGTAGGATCCACACACCTTAATTGCCTATCTGTTCCTATAGACCGTAATTGGACCTACTTAAAATAAATAATAAAAATAACCGACTCGCTAGCTTCCGTAGCCTACGTGCCGTAGCTCGTCCTGTAAAGCGCTTACTCCTACCCCCGATTTGTCGGGCAGGGGAGGGACGAGCCAAGACCGGACCCTTTGGCTTGGAGGTCGGTGACCGGTTAGACGGTTCTTCGCTAGAAGTTGCTCGTCTAGGACTCGGCTTCCCGTTGCATCATTTAGCTTAGTTTACTTTCTGTCTTTATTTTATGCGCGGATCATTTTGCATGTAGAGAGCTGGAGGCAGGTACGCATTTCTGACTTTGCATGCATCATTGATTTCTCGTGCATCGGCTTTTTCGACTTCTCCCCCCTGTTTTTGACTTAATAACCAGGAGAATCGAAAAATTCGTTAGGCGATTTTGTTTGCTTTGAAAAATACCTAAAAAGTGTAACCATAAAATTGGGACTGCTAAGATTATTGACCTTAAAACTCGCTCACCCTAAAAATTCTGTCTTTGGGGAGAGCAACCCCCTCATTGCTTGGTTTGTATGCGCGAGAGAGTGACCCCGCACACTAGGTAGAGCCCCCCGTTGCTAAACCCGACTGATTACCGACTCTTCCGTGCGGGCCAGTCGGTTGGGGTTAGCAGCGGATATCCCAACAGGTCACGTAAGCGCTCTGATATTTGTGTGTTCACCAAAATAAAATTGACAAGATAATTTGACCGAACTTTCACGGTCTTCAGCTCGCGTTGCGTTGGTGAACCGAGGGTTTGTTTTCATATCATAGTTTTTCCAGATCTCATCCGCCCTACTCGCTAGATCAAGATGATGGGTAGACGGTCTCTTAGGCAGCCTCTGGCTGCACCGCTTTCGGGCGCGTCTACCTCATCATCTAGGTTGGCTCGCGAGAGCTCAGACCCGCTCTCCGAGCCCGAGTACGACTCCACCCTGTTCCCCCTCGATCCCCTTTCTGATCTTCCCGAGAGACATGAGCCCGAGGAGAGACTGATTCATTTGACGGCACCTGAGTTGGGCTCATTTGATTTTGCAGACGTCGAGATGGCCGGCGCAGGCAGTTCTGATGATCACTCCCGTAGACCTGAGCATATTGTACTAGACCAGGGAGCGATCAACTCCACCCTGATCGCATCACTTGATACAGTTCAGCAGCAGCTCCGCGATCAGGGAGCTTTCATGATTGAGATGAGGCGTGAGTTGGAGAGGCTCAGAGCAGAGAGAGACGCGCAGAGCGAGCCCGAGGAGATCCCGGATGCAGATGCACAGGCACGAGCCGCAGCAGCAGCAGCAGCCGCGGCCGCCGCCGCAGCGGCAGCAGCCGCAGGAGGAGCAGGACCACCGAGACCGATGCGGGATTTACACAATCCCGGATCTACACTGATGCACCATTGGGTGGTGGTTCCAGCTATCGTGGGGGACTTCAAGTTCCCCCCGAACACATTGCAGATGCTTCCTCGATTCCACGGACTTGCTATAGAGGAGCCCCACCTCCACCTCCAGGAGTTTCTTATGATATGCAGCACTGTCCACGACAGACATGTGGACCAGGACACGATCAGGATGATCGCTTTCCCCTTCTCACTAGCAGACAGAGCAGCCACGTGGCTGAAGCATTTGGGGAGATTTGTCTATACCTGGGAGCAGCTTCGCACCGAGTACTTGAACAAGTACTATCCACTCGGGCGGACGAATGCAGCGAGGGCCCTGATTAGTAACTTCTCCATGTTCCCCAACGAGCAGTTTCACTAGGCTTGGGAGAGGTTCAGAGAGCTTTTGGACAGATGCCCGCACCACGACATCACGAAGCCGAACCTAGTTCAGAGCTTCTTCAGCGGACTGTCACCAGAGCTACAGGGCCTGGTGAATGCTTCTTGTGGCGGGTCCTACTTCGCCAAGTACCACGACCAGGTCTGGGCTATTTTTGAGGAGATGGCAGAGAACTACATGGTCATGTCCCAGACCCGGCTCTATACTCAGAAGACCCAGCCACATCAGCCAGGACCCGTGCAGTACCAGCGGATAGCACGGGTAGATGCAGGTCCTTCCAGTTCGTCCGCGGCCACAGCAGCAGCACAGCTAGAGTCGTCAGCTGCAGACATGGGTATCATCAGCGAGAAGTTGGACCGCATGGAGCTGATAGAGAAGAAGCAGTGCCAGAGTATCACGCAGATGGAGCAGATGGCACAAGTCTTGAGCGACATGAAGACACAGCTCATGTGTCTCCAGGAGGCACAGACGACTTCTCAGCCCCGTCTTCAGTCGCGAGGCGACGCCGGCAGCAGCAGCAGCTCGTCCCAGCGCTCCAGCACCCCAGTGCAGCCTAGACAGGTTCACCTTGTACAGGCGGAGCCGTACCAGCAGTCGCAGCCCACCTACCAGTCTCCACCATCTCCAGAGATGCAGATGGTGGTCTACCAGCCGGACCAACCTCTGGCAGTACTCCCGCCAGCCCCCTTTGATGCCGAGCCGTTGATGGATGTCAACGGGATCTGGTACGACCGTCCCCAGCCTGGGATCCGACGAGACCATCCCGGATTCAGGTGGGGGAGTGGTGGTGCCCAGCCCCAGCAGCAGCCGTCAGGACAGGGAGGGCAGTACTCCCATCAGAGAGACCAGCACCAGCCGCAGCAGCAGCCCCCAGCGTATCAGCAGCAGTCATCCTACGGTCCGCGTCCCTATCAGCAGCAGGGACAGTCTTGGAGACGTGAGCAGCAGGCTCACCAGGGATACCAGCACCAGCAGCACCCTCCTTCCTACCCCTCTTACCCTTACCAGCAGCCACAGCCTCATCCACAGAGAGGCCACCCGTCGGGCTCCCACGAGAGCCCCGCTTTGGATGATATCGCCCGCCTCCTCACGGACCAGCAGGCTACATTCCGACGGGAGATGGACGAGTTCCGCCAGGAGATGCGGGACCTGGTGAGAGGGAAGGCCGCCATACCAGCCTAGATAGAGCCCAATCCGAACAGCCTCAAGAGGAAGTCTGAGCAGGTAGTCCATACTGAGTCAGCCACTCCTAGTGACCCATTTGATGATACATCTTCGGATTTATTTGATGCTGATTTTGTCACACTTAGGAGCGGTAGGACCCCAGCAGGCGGCGGCGCCTCATCTGAGTACCATCCCGAGGCGCCACAGGAGGAGGAGGAGAGTGGTACTGAGGCCGCTCCAGATGATGACGGTGGTACTGAGGCCACCAAGGATGCTGATCCCACCGGCGGTACTGAGGCCACCGCTTCACCAGATCTAGGTGGTGGTACTGATGCCACCCATGCAGCCGAGCCAGCCAGCGGTACTGATGCCGCACGACGTCTACCTTCAGCAGCAGCAGAGCAGCCAGCCCGTGGTGGTACTGAGGCCACCGGTGTTTGTATAGAGAGACCTGATGTTTTTCCTCGTGTCCATGTATCTCGGAACTCTGCTATGAATAAAGGGAAAGGTTTATTTTCTTCTGGTCCCACTGTGGTGCGTGATGTATGTGTGGATCCGGTCCTTGAACCGCTTAGACCTTTTCCTGGTCCTTCATCTGAGAAGGACCCAGTGATCCCCTTCCCTAGAGCCCTTCAGATGGGGAAGGGGAGGAAAAATGATCCAAAAAAAAGAGAGCTTGAGGAGTTCAGCCAGAGCATGATAGATCGGTTTCACATTCAGCTGACCCTTCAGGAGGCTTTGCAGCACATCCCCCTTCTCCAGAGATCTTTGAGAGAGAGGACTACAGTCAGGAGGAGGAGGAGGAACCACACTTCAGAGATCCATGTGCTGACCAAAGCCACGTGCTTTGCGATCCAGAACCGACTGCCAGCCAAGAGGCCAGATTCAGGGGCCCCGTATGTCAGATGCCAGATTAGTGAGCAGTGGTTCGACCGTACTCTTCTAGATAGCGGATCGTCGATTAACCTTCTTCCGGCATCCCTTCTCGACCGCTTCGAGTTGGGCACTCTTCGACAGAGCAGGACAGTCCTTCAGATCGCTGATCGATCTGTCAAGAGGCCGAAGGGGTTATTACGAGACGTTATCGTCACGATTCATGGTCTGCAATTCCCCGTGGACTTCGTAGTGTTGGACATGGAGATCCCTGAGTCAGTGACCGATACCCCCATCATCCTTGGTCGTCCGTTCTTGGCCACAGCCAAGGCGGTGACTGATCATGATAGCGGAAAGGTGTACTTTCGCGTCCAGGGCGAGAGTATACAAATAGAGACGGTCGAGGACTATAGAGCCAGATTCAGATCCCGCTCAGATGCGAGTACCGATTCAGAGCAGCTGACAGACGCAGAGCCAGACATCCACCAGGACTGTGATTTTGTGATCACAGATGATGAGGCAGCTTGGGCAGACCTTGAGACACAGACCACCCTCTCACTTTCAGACACAGCTGATGCAGAGATGACAGCAGAGGAGAGTCTGGAGAGCACAGACCTGGTTCAGGATACCATTGCGGCAGCAGAGCCGGTCCTCGATCGCAGCACGATGATTGATGATGGTGGTGCTGAGGCCACCTTGTTTTCCGGTGGTACTGATGCCACCGTTTCTGATACAGATCCTTCGGATTCAGAGTCTGATTGGGCCGATTGCTATGATCAGATGCCAGACTTGAGTCCAGTTGAGCCTATTGATGAGGAGGAGGTAGAGGCAGAGCAGAGCAGAGACAGTGCAGTAGAGCCGCCTTCTCCCGATCCAGTTTGCGAGAGTATGCTTTCACTTTCCCAGGCAGATTTGGCAGACCTTGCAGCTTTCACTCAGTTTCTTCCACAGCCAGATTTGCCGGCACCCAGCATTCCAGAGCTGAAGCCGCTCCCTACTTCGCTGAAGTATCGATTCCTTGCGGGCGATCCAGAGATGTACCCAGTCATCATCTCCGCTGAGTTGACTGGAGAGCAGGAATCCCGTTTGATGGGGGTTCTTGAAAAGAACCGCAAGGCGATCGGATGGAGCGTAGCAGATCTCCATGGGATTAGTCCATCAGTGTGCTCCCACCACATCTATCTCGAGGATGGGGCGAAGCCGTCGCGTGAGTTCCAGCGGCGTCTGAACCTCAACCTGAGAGAGGTTGTGATGAAGGAAATATCGAAGTGGTGGGGTGCAGGTTTTATTTATCCCATTTCCGACTCCAAGTGGGTCAGCCCCTTGCATGTGGTGCCCAAGAAGACGGGCATCACGACTGTGATCAGTGAGTCGGGAGAGGAGATTGCTACACGAGTACCCACCTCTTGGAGGGTTTGTGTTGACTACAGGAGACTCAACCAAGCCACCAAGAAGGACCATTTCCCCCTGCCTTTTATTGACCAGATCATTGAGAGACTGGCAGGGAAGAGCCATTATTGCTTCCTGGATGGGTACTCGGGCTACAACCAAGTGGCCATCGCTCCTGAGGATCAGGAGAAGACCACCTTTACCTGTCCCTTCGGCACATACGCTTTTCGACGCATGCCATTTGGGCTATGCAACGCCCCTGCGACTTTTCAGAGGTGCATGCTGTCGATCTTCTCGGACATGGTAGGGGAGTGTTTAGAGGTCTTCATGGATGATTTCTCGATCTACGGTGACGGATTTGATTCTTGTCTTGACTGCCTAGATCGAGTACTTCAGCGATGTATTGAGTATCACTTGGTGCTATCTTGGGAGAAGAGTCACTTCATGGTGACTCAAGGGACGGTGCTTGGCCACATCATCTCCAACAGGGGCATGGAGGTTGATCCGGCCAAGGTTGATGTCATTAGAAAACTCACACCGCCGTCCAATCTGAGGCAGTTACGGTCATTTCTGGGGCACGTTGGATTTTATAGGAGATTTATTCAGGATTTCAGCAGGATTGCCCGGCCGTTGACTGACCTCTTGACGAAAGACACCGAGTTCCTTGTCGATGACAAGTGTCTTTCGTCGTTTGCTACTCTCCAGCAGTGTGTGATTGAGGCTCCTGTCCTCCAGCCACCTGATTGGTCTCTCCCATTCGAGATCATGACGGATGCCTCCGATTTTGCCGTAGGGGCAGTGCTGGGACAGAGGAGGGATGGAGTACCATTTGCTATACACTATGCTAGCCGCACATTGGATTCCGCCCAGCGGAATTATACAGTCACAGAGAAGGAGATGCTAGCCGTGGTGTTTGCCCTGGATAAGTTTAGATCATATATCATTGGATCTAGAGTGACTTTGTTTACAGATCACACCGCCATCAGGTACCTCATGGCAAAGAAGGATGCCAAGGCCAGAATGACTAGATGGATCCTTCTACTCCAGGAGTTCGACATTGAGATTAAGGATAAGCCTGAAGTCAAGAATGTGGTGGCGGATCATCTCTCCCGATTAGAGCAGCCTGAGGATTCTGAGCAGATAGATCCTATCCGAGATACCTTCCCAGATGAGGCGATCCTTGCTATCGCCTCACTCCCATGGTACGCCGATATTGTGAACTTTCTCGTTGCTGGGAAAGTCCCACAAGATTGGCCCAGGCAGAGGCTTGAGACCTTCCTAGCGAAGGCCAAGTCTTACCATTGGGAGGATCCCATCCTTTACCACGAGGGAGGGGACAGCGTCTGGCGTCGGTGTATTCCTCAGGAGGAACACCATAGCGTCCTCACTTACTGCCACAAGCTTGAGGCAGGAGGACACCATTCTGGGAGGAGAACGGCACAGAAAGTGCTCCAATCCGGCTTGTGGTGGCCTACCCTCTTCAAGGACGCAGATGAGTTCGTGAAGAGGTGTACTGACTGTCAGAGGATGGGCACTTGTGGACAGCGTGATATGATGCCGATGCAGCCCATTCACTTCTGTGAGGTTTTTGACGCATGGGGCATCGATTTCATGGGTCCATTCCCTAAGAGTCAGGGATTCGAGTACATTCTGTTGGCCGTAGACTATGTGAGTCGTTGGGTGGAGGCTATCCCCGCCCGAGCCGCTGATGCGAGGACAGTTTGCAGATTTTTGAGGAAGCATATCATCACGCGGTTCGGGGTTCCACGAGTTCTTATTTCTGATGGGGGATCTCACTTCATCAACGACCAGGTGAAGGCACTTGCTAGCGAGTTCGGCATAGATCATCGTGTTGCTACACCGTACCATCCACAGACGAATGGTCTAGCCGAAGTGTCGAATAGGGAGATCAAGACTATTCTGCAGAAAGTCGTCCGCCCTGACCGAAAGGATTGGTCACAGCTATTGGACTCGGTCTTGTGGGCATATAGGACGTCTTTCAAGACACCTTTGGGTACATCTCCCTTTCGCCTCGTATACGGCAAGCCATGCCATTTACCTGTTGAGCTGAGGCACAAGTCACTTTGGGCAGTTACAGACATACTTATGGATCCAGATGGTATAGGAGACCAGAGGAGGGCAGAGCTAGCTACCCTGGAAGAGCTTAGAGATGCAGCTTTCTCAAGCAGCCTACATTATAAGGAGAGAGTCAAGGAGTGGCATGATTCTCATATCAGCCACAAACATTTTGAGATTGGACAGAGAGTATGACTGTTTGATGCGAGGCTTAGATTATTTCCAGGGAAGCTACAGAGCAAATGGAAAGGACCTTATCTGGTTCGGAAGGTACACGACAACGGTAGCATCGGCATATCTGAGTTGTCTTCTGAGAGTACCTTCCGAGTGAACGGCCAGCGGCTCAAGCCATTTCTAGATCATGAGCCGCGGGTCGTTGATATTGCCCCTATTCATTTTGCGTGAAATGTGGTCTTTGACTCACATCTAATGCATCTCACGCCTGAGCTTTACTGATCCTCCGTTGTACATAGATCCAGATGTCCATATCAGCACATTCTTTAGTCCCACATCCCTTTCTCCATCTTATGATTATGCTATACTTAGGGTGCACTTTACCCCAAGTATAGGGGGGATGTGAGACCTTTCGGGTATTTCTTTTGTTTCTGTCTACCCCTGTTTTGCTGCCTATACTTAGGGATATCTTACCCTAAGTATAGGGGGGGGTAGACCCTGTACATTCTCCACTCGGTTTTCCCTTCGTGTACAGCCTGCTATACTTAGGATTACTTGATCCTAAGTATAGGGGGAAGACCCGAGTCCCTTTTGACTTTTTATTTTCCTTTTGTATAGCCTTCCTTTTCACTTCCCTATACATAGCACGAGTTATGTCTTCTTCATCGCTCTTGACTCTGAGGACATCGTTCGAGCTAAGTATATGGGGGTGTGTATATATATTTCATATATACTTTAGCCATAACTCGTACTTTGTGTGAGTGTGTTAATAAATAAAAATGGCTAAAAACCACAAAAATTAAAAATTTTTAATGTACATAATCTTCTTTTATTTGCACATACATAGCTAGTGTACAAATTATTTTTGTAAAAATGATTTCAAAAATCTTTTGTGTGTAAAGCTTGTGTAAATATTTTTGTATCAAAATTATGTATATAGTACAAAATTTTTCCAAAATGTTTTGAAAATCAAAAGTTTGCAAAAATCTTGTGTAAATGTGTGTAAATATCTTTTTGCAAAACTTGCACTTCATGCATCATCATTCATGATTTCAAAACATTTTTCAAAAATTTTGCATGATTGTAAAATAGTATGTAAATAAGCATCTTTTTGTACATATGTATATAGTTTTTCTGGATGATAGTTGGCATTTAAACTAAGCCTGGAATCAAATTGAGAAATGGAGCTTGATTAAGATCTTAATCCACCTAATTTCTAAGAGGAACCTTATAGGGCTTAGGTTTAAGGCTTTTCAGGTCCATGGTGACTTAATTCTTTGAGTCCACTAGGCTATGATCACATGTCATCTCAATGAGCCTAAGTAGAGCACTTAACAACAACACATGACTCATATAGATTATGGCTTTACTTGGACAACCGCACTATGCACCGAGCTCTCTACGGATGAGGTGGTGAGGAGGCAGTCTTCCTTGGCTTGGGGTAGCATATGAGGGTAGTACTTCTAGGCGGAACCTCTCTTCTTCATTTAGTGAAGGAAGTGCGTCTCAACTTGGTCTGGTTGCCATGAGGTCTAACGACGGGAGTTGTGGGTTGCAATAAAGCTTCAAAAGAGGGATAGTCTACTGGCTCAAGAGGAAAAACTCCTTGTATATATGCTGCACATGTACATGTTGTATAGATGCACTCGAAAAAAAATGTGCAAAAAGAAAAGAACTCCAAAAAAGTGGTGGGTCTGAGAGAAAATGATAATCCCACCGGAGTATGTATATAAGTGCAATAAGCAAAGCTTGGTTTCATGATCCACCTGTTGTAGCTTGCAGCAGGGAGACTTGGCTACACTGGTCAAGCTCCCAAGGGTACTTTGCTACACTGGCCTTGACCCATTCTCTTCTTCCCCCTCTTCTTGAGCCGGTTGTACTTGAACTTAGAAGGGAATACCCCGCTCCTCGAGGAAAGAGTGGCCAGATTGAGGTCATAGAGTTACCTTGTTGGGGAGGGTTGTCAAGTTGCCATTTCTGAGGTGGAGAGCTTAGACCTCACTTTCACAGGACAAGAAAAGATTCATGGTCTTCAGGGTTTGTGATTGATGACTTGTTCTGATCTGGAGCATTGAGGAGTCTTGGTTATAGAATAGTGGAACTTAGAGGCTGTTAGGTTTTAAGCTTAAGTCTAAATAAGGTTCCGACACATTAATAATCCAAAGATCTGATTAAGCTCCATACCTCAATTTAATGAAGGCAAGTTTAATAATCAACCTTGATCCATATACATTCTCTTTCTCTTTTTCTTTTTCTTTCTTTCTTTTTCACTTCTTTTTCAAATAAGTGTTTGCTAAGGGACTAGCAAAGTATAGTATAGGGGGGTGATGAATACCCATTCATCACTCTTTATTCTTATATTTTAGCTACAAAAACCTATGCAAATGCATGTAGATATGTGTAAATAGGAAAAATTAGCAAAAGCATGCATGTTTGTAAATACTTATAATTAGCATGTTTTTGTGCAAAAATAAAAGAATAAAGATGAAAAAGAAAAAGAGGGAAATATTTAGAATAAATATTGAGCAACCTAACCCAAGGGAGGGCTCAGCATGGGCCTGACCGCATAAAAGCCAAGTAGAGGGAGATAGGGGCTCACACATGTATATATTTGTAAATAAATAAAATTAGATATTCTCCTCACCCAAAAATCTGTTGTAAATATTTGTACATATTTATGAAGTATAAAAACAAAACAAAAAGATAAAAAACCAAAAATTCAAAAAGAACCTTTCACCATGTACATAGATCATTATCCTCATCTATTTCACCTTGTAAATAAATAAAATTATTTTCAAAGCTTTTTGTAAATATTCCATGTTACATATTGTACATAAACTAAATAAAAAGAATTAAAACAAAAATCAAATAAAAATTACAAAATTAAAAATACAAAGACATATTGTACATATACCATGTATATAAATGTATATATCTATTTATTTCACCTATGTATATAAATAATAAAAATAAAATAAAATAGCCTTTTATTCCTCATTTTATTCTATAAATAAATAAAATATAAAATAGGAATAAAAATGTATAAAAATAACTAATTAAAAATCAAAAATCAAAAACCCTATATTGTATAAATACCTATGTATAGCTATACTATGTAAATACCTTATTTTAATTTCCAAAAATTAATTAAAAATCACAAAAAATAGAAAAAATTAAAACAAAAATATTTCATGTTTTAAGTTTTTGAAAATTCGGCCATTTAAAGGCCCAAAAAAATCAAATAAAAATTTCTGACGTGGTCGATTCCCATTGGTCCACGGGGATTGTTGACCGCCCGGTCAACTCCCCCCTGTGGACCACTTCACACGGGTCGTGACGCCCGACCCGACTTCCCCGATTTATTGCGTCATGACCCGGCCTTCAAATCCGCTAACCCAGGGCTCCGATCATCCCCTGTGCATCCGGGAACTTCGCCCGACACCTTGCCTAGGGGTCCGTGCTCAATCGAGCCGGACCCAACCCCTTCTTCCCGGACCTGCACCCATATATAACCTGAGCTCAGCCGCCTCCTCTATCCATCTTTGGCTCCCCACTCTCACTCCCGTGACCTCCATCGCATCCAGCGAGGTGACAGCTCCCGTTTGCCGGTGTTGCAGCGAGGAGGAGGTGGCCGGTCACTGATCCGGCAGCTTTGCGCCGCCGTGCTCCGCCACTCGACCGGAGCTCGAGCCTCAGGCAGTGACACCCTTCGAGGCGACGACCAGGAGCTAGCCAAGCTCCAGCCCAGTCTTCCGCTCCACCCAGGTAGCCGTTTATCCCTTCCATTTAGCTTAATTTTGGTTTTCGCCCAAATCGCATCTCCGACGAGTTCCTTTGATTCCGGCCTTATCGCGTACCTTCCCGATCATCGGAGCACACTATCACCTTCGCCATCTTCCGACGCACCTTCTACGCCCCTTCATTCAACCCAGCTCGCCTCGGAGCTGGGATTCGAGCTCCCCCATCCTCCGCTCGCCGGAGCTCATCCGCCCCGACGCATCGATCACCCTCACGCCGCTTCATCAGGTCGAGGCACTTTGCCCTCGACCCGCGAAGCTTTTGGTTCGCTTTGCAGGTCAAAAGGGAGCCATCTGAGGCCCCCTCACATTCAAGCCAGGAGCTTTTCGCCGCCGGCCTCGCCTGAGCCCCTCCAGGGCTCGGCTGGGCCATCTGAAGCTACCAGCAGCTGCGGGACGCCATCGCCTATCTTCTCCGATCCTTGGAGGCAGCTGAGGAGGCCCCCAGCCCGCGCATGAGGCCGGCGAACCTCGCCGGCCACCTGTTCTTCGAGGGACCTCCAGCACCGTCCGATTAGACCCTCCGCTCCAGTTTCTATCTTGATCGTCCGTTCTTCGAGGAGCAGCAGCCGTCGATCATCTTGAGGGGCTGATCAGGACCGTCAGAGCAGAGAGAGGAACCACCAGCACCTGAGATCGTTGGATCTTCCACGTGGCCCCCTCTGCACCGTCGATCGGCCACGTGCGGAAGAGAAGAGAAGCGCCACCCATCCAGAGCCGTTGGATCCTCCACGTGGCGCGAATTTGACCGTCGGCGCAATAAGGGGTAATTTACTTAGGCCCCCTCGTAGTTTGTGTCTTTAATTTCTAGTCCTGTAAATATTTTAAGTCTTTTATTTACGTAGGGTAATTTGCACTTTGGACCTTGTGCTTGTTGTGTTTTGCAATTATGCCCCTGTGTATGTGAGCCCACGTGCTTCGTCACGTGTTTAGTTGGGTTATTTGCAGCTATTGTCCTGTAGTTCTGGGTTGTTATTAAATGACAAGAAACTTTCTGGTATTTGCATTTGTACCCCTGTGAACACTTTATTTGTGCATGTGCGGATTTTAGTGGGTAAATTGCAACCGTGCCCTTGGACTTTTTGGTACGAGTTACCAAAAGGTCCTAGGAGTTGGTTTTTATTACCAGAAGGTCCCTGAGTGCCCCAGGCACGCGCCACGCGCGTGACTTGCTGGGAAAATTGCACCTGGACCCCCAGACTTTCGGGTATTTGCACTTGAGTCCCTGTGCACAGTGCCCCCTTTTTGATTTTTGAATAAATATCAAACCACCTCCAAATTCGATGAAAATTTGACACATGGCTCCTGCCATGTTGTTGGATTTTTGAGAATTTTTGAGGACATTTTTGATTTTATTTAGTATTTTTAAAAATTCAAAAACCTTCTTTTTAGCTACTGTCTAGGTTTAAAAATCCCAAAAAAATATAAAATCACCCCCAAAAATTCTAAAAAAATTAGCTACCGTTCTTTGTTTGTTGTTTGATTTTCTAGCCAATTTTGGCTATTTTTCATTACTTAAAAACCCTAAAAATCTAAAAACCCTTAAAAACTCATAAAAATTATAATAAATAATCTAAAAATCCAAAAACAATAATTTTGGTGCCCAAATTTTCCTTATTTTCTCTAGAATACAGGAAAATTACCTCCAGGGCCCTCTGAGATCCTTAGGTATTTTATCTTTGGGTTTTGGGCCTTGCTGGACAGTACCCTTTCTTTTGAGCACTGTTTGATTTTTAGAAAATAAATATACCTTATAAAAATCCCAAAAATTCACCAAAAACACTTAAAAACTTAAAAAACATAAAAACAATTTTTCTTGAATTTTTGCTTGATTTTTGGTGTGTTAAATAAATTGCCAAAGTGTGTTTATATTTGCCTTCTTCTATTTTCTTCATATTCCAAAATCCTAAAAAAATATAAAAATTATTAAAAACCACAAAAAAATACTTTTCTTTGATTTTATTTTCTTTTTACTACTTCGTAGGTCCTAGGCCAACCCGTGCTCCTTGTGTTCGACCCTGGGAGCTATACCAGGTTAATCCCATAGCTAGGACCGCTTGCCTTGATTGATTGATTTTATTTCTATTTCGCGGTTCGATATTTTTCTTGATATACCTATCCTCTGAGATCCGGGTCGCAACGACCCTTGACTTATTACCTTCACCCGGGTCTTAGGGAACTTTTAGGTTATCAGTGTGCACGTGCCAATCTATAAGGTATTTCTGCTATTGTCTTTATACAACTCGTTTGTTTTATATTTATCTATTTTTAAATGATATGATAAAATATTTTTCTCACTCGTCACTATGCTCATTCACATCCATATTTATATTCTAAACCATTTTGGATCAGTAGAAGTAGTGACGTGATAATCATTTCCAATTAAAGGCTTTATTTTTCAAAAGTAACAAAGAGGTGCATGTTCTTTCTTTGTCTCAAATGCATGCCTCTGTAAGCTTCTACGACCTTTATATGTCGAGGTTAAATCCTAAAGTTGAAAGTTCATATACCCCCTCTATATTACAATTGAAAATTGAGGCCTCTAATTGAGAATCGACGCATAATTAAGGCCTTTTTTGTAATTTACCCTATATCCTATACCCCTAGGGAGTGTAAACGAGCCGGACCTGAGCAAACCAACCCAAACTCAGTTCAGCTCGTTTAACATACTTTCATGCTCTGGTTCGGTTCGGCTCGATAAAATTAAAACTGTAATCATGTTCGGTTCGGTTCGAGTAAGGTTCGTAAAGGTTTGGTCCGGCTCGTTAAAGGTCCGTTTAAGAATATGACAACATTGTAGCCTACAAGGGAGGGTCTTATGGGGGTTTCGAGAATAGAGAATGGGAACTGATGGAGTGGATGACTGGATGGGTTTGGAAAAATAAGGGAACAACCCTTATGTTATGATAGAATGCCCTTTTTCCTTGTACATACAATATGTATGTATATATACTTTTATGTATATATGTGTGTGTATATAATCGAACTTTTAACGAACCAAACCTGAGGGAACCTATGTTTTTGAGGTTTGATTCGTTTATTTTTTAATCGAATATGAATCGAACTTTTAGCGAACCGAATCTGAGCGAACGTCGAACCTGAAAACCCTGTAAAGTATAAACCCCACTATTTTTGAGAGTGAGATCAATCTTTGCTCGTGTTTTTTCCCTACTATACTGGTGAAGTCTTTTTATACAAATTGTCGTCTTTTCCTTGTGATTAATTGTCAATTGCGTGTATGTTTGGATCGTTATTCAGGATGCTACAATCGAATAGTATTATCTGATAACGTGGATTCGACCAACCAAATCGTTCAAGATATAATCTCTACTTGATTAAACTAGAGAAGAGAATACCTAGTCTTTTATTTGCTTAAATAATTAATCGCATATATCAGGACCCACACACATGCAGATGGAATAAAGCCAACTTTTATCTCATGTTCATTGCTTTATCCATATGATGTAATTATTAATAATTTGGGCAGCTATTTAACTATCAGATTTGTTCTATTTTTTTATCAAAATATTGCATGTCTAACAATCCAGGCATGCAATCAATCACAAGCAATCCACGGAAAATCTTACCGATGTAAAGGAGGAAAATCACGAGCAAAGAGAAGTTCTACTGTTATGAAAAACTGAAATACATGCAGCGCTATCTCGAAATTAGAGTGGATCCTCTGCAGTACTGCGGTGTCTGCTGCAATCAATCCGAGTCGCTCGATTAAGATCGAGCGATTCACACGAATTTTCACGGTATAGACCCACAAAAATAAGGAATTCGTACGGACCGCTCGATCAAGATCGAGCGACTCCTGTGTTCCACGATTTTGCATCAGAATCTGCTTCCTCCCGGAATGAGACCGCTGACGTATACCCACGAGTTGAAACCTTTATAGATTTATATCATTCCATCAATTTTCAAGCTAAAATACCAATTTTTTATGTGAATAAATACAGAGAGGGAAGGTAATTAAACAACGTTAACTATAGCTAAAGAACGAACATGAGAGAGAATAAGAAGAAGATGAAAAAGGAGAAATCTAATCTATACAAAGTAGTAGTGATCGGATGAGATGCCTTTCCACGCCCAAAAGCAGATTCATGTTCCTTTTCCACCGCATCTTAAAAACATGCCTCCCTTTCCTCTCTGCCAATGCCTATCAAAGTTGACGCGAATATATAATTAGTATAATACAAGTAATTAGTCCCATGTCACTCTGGATCATCACCTCCTAATCTCAGTTTTAGAGCTTTTTAAAACGTAATTATAGTACCTCTTGATAGTGAGCTGCGTCTCCTCAAGGGGTCGTTAGCGCCTAATCCCTGATCGGGGAGACGGCGGTCAACGGTGCATGGCGGCGGCGGCGATCACGGATCCCTTAAGGGTGGAAGAACGACGGAGGAAAAAAATAGAGGAAAAAAGAATCTTGATTATATTTCACATCAAAATCACACCTTCTCTTGCGAATAAACCTCGCAAACTTAACAAGCATATTAAGATCCAATACCACTTGCTTCCGTATCGCCTTTCATCTTCCTGCATCGATAAAGAAGAGATTAGATTTTAATTTAATTAGATGGTTCACGGCTAGATCATCTCATATTTAGGATCGCAAGAAAATTAGACAGAAAATAGATACGTTTTTTGTCAAATTAATTAAGGTGGTAACCACGTCTAATAAAACCCATCATTATAAATTAAAAAATAATGAAGAAATTTGCCATTTTCATCCCTTATTTTTTCACAAGTTTTTGTCAGAGCCCTCCCCAATTTAGACAATCTACTTAGTTGTCTGCTGGCCAGCAGAGTCTGTTGTAGCATCCGGAACCGTTCGATCGTGATCGACCGTTTCGCATGAATTCGCACAGTCGGGCCCACAAAAAGGTGTCAATTTATGCGAACCGCTCGATCACGATCCACGCTCGAATGAGCATCGAGAAAGGCGAGCAGATCCTCCCCAATTTACTGCAGAGATGTGCTGTAAAGCTATGAGTTAGTACCCGGGTAGCATTGGATGTCAAGGAGACCGTCGTGACAGAGGATGACGACGGAACGAGCCCGACGTTGTACGCCATCGTCCCGTCCGGCAGGTATAGCCCGTAGTTCCTCTCAGACGTCGGCCCAGGCTTCATGTCCTCGTTAAACAACGCGAAAACATAAACCTCTAGCCTCTGGCTCGGCCGCAACGGTGTCCCCTCTCCGGCCAGCTGCCTTGCCAGTAGATTCCTGTTGTACGCTCTAGCATTCTCGATCGTCGCCCCGACCTCGTTCTCGTCCCCCTTCGACGGCCACCCGGTCTCTGACACCCTCACCTCCACGCCCTGGTATCCCATCCTGGCCATCGCGAACACGACCGCGTCGACTTGCGCGTATAGCATGTTATCATAATGCAACTTTGTGTAGGGATCATCCATGCCGGTGTTAGGGTTGAAGAGCACATAATCCAAAGGCACCTCATTGGGATCATCCTTGTAGGCGAAGTAGGGGTATGCGTTGATCCAGAAAGGCGCCCCGGTGGCCGCAAGGAAATGCAGGAACTGCGCGACCACCGGGACGAGCTCCGCCTTGAACACGCCGGCCGAGGGGGGGTACGAAGTCTCGAGCAACGCGAGGGAGTTCGCGGTTGATACGTGTATGTACTGCTGCAACCCTAGCTGTACCAGTGCAGAATGGATGTTCACCATAGCAGGCACCTGACAAATAAACACACACGCAGATCAGGGACTAGGGATTCTCAGTTGATATTGAGATGGATGACCTTAAGTTCACGTCGCATACCAGGTTGACCGTGAGGGCGCGGTCATCCATGGTGTATACCTCGTTCCCCACCGCGATCCCGGTTATGCGGGTGGCGGGGAAGTACGGTCTGACGTGGGTGGAGACCCACTGCAACGCCTGTTGGGGGTCGGCGAGGAGCGCGAGGGCATCGTTGGGGACGGTGACGATGAGCTCGACGGCGGAGTTGGCAAACGCGGTGAGGACCTCGGGATTCGTGTCGTAGATCCGGGCCTTGGTGATCTTGAGCGAGGTGAGGAGGGTGGCGACTTGGTTGGGGGAGGGGAGATTGTTGGCCACTTGCCCATAGTTGATGCCTAAAGCTGACGAGAAGAAAGTGTGATGAACACAAAAGGTGAGGAAGAGGAGAGCTCTCGTCGGTGTGATGCCCATTGGAGGAGTAAAAGAGGGGAGGAGGAGATGGGATATATATAGAGATCTATATATGAAGATAGATCGGCACATATATAAGTTGATGTGTGGATATATACGTAATAAATACCTTTCTTTACTTGGTTGGGGGATTATATGAGGATTTGGACGTGGAGGGGGTTTGCTTTGCCTATGGTCTAATCAAATTTCGTGGGGTTCGAGTTGATTTGGAATCTATATCTGGGTGAACTTGCTCGTGCATTCTCCCTTGTCTTTACAGCCCCGTCAAGTCCTCCTTATGTTGATCACGTGTGTTTTTTTATTATAGTAATATATACGTTGATGTTTAGGGAGATATTAGTTGGTTGCTCGTGCAAGTATTTGGCGTTGCACAACAACGCCGGCGTTGTTAAATGATGTGATTAATTAAGCTCCAGTGAAAAATTTTAGTACTATATTGTTAACAAGAACATGACATCGTGATTCTTCTGAATGGCATTCATGCTATTATATGCCAGCATATCCTCTGCTTGTCCAGAGAGGGACTGCAGTAAATAAGAACCGCATCCGAGCCGCGCGATTAAGCTCGAACGGTTCGCACGAAATCTGGATTTTTGTGGGTCTTTATCATGCGGAGATCGAGCGGCTCGAGCGCCGTCCCCATTTACAGCAGTCCTCTCCTACTATATAACCGGGGTCATGTGATTTGAAGGGCTTGAATGTTGATCTTTCTCACGATCTTTATATCTTTTAAAGATATGTTAAACCTAACAACAGGTGATTGATGCGGAATCCAAAAGATGTGCAACTTTAGATAAATTTTGTTCGGCTGTTTCTAAAAATCAGGTGTCGAGATGGGTTCTGAGTTTTAGAAAAGCGTACTTTGAGGATTAGTTAAGTTTGTCTGTGGTTTTCTTTGCATGAAAGGAAGACAGGTAGGAGGAACAATTGGTGGGATCCATTCGCAAGCAAATGGACAGCTAGAGATCTACTGATATGAGATATATGGATTGAAATTCGAGTAAGAACTTGATATGATATATGATATGTGACATCTGACGCCTTACGTACCTTAATGTGAGAGTCGTCAAATCATCATTTGGACCAAAAAAAAGTTTTACTGCAATTCAGTACGGTAAAACCTAATGCAGGGTGCTTACGTACGTACGTAGTACCTCTGTAAAAGTACACTTAAAATACACTAATATAATATAGCATTTTAAATAAAAGTTACCTGTACTCGAAAGAACGGGTTTTCCTGAGCAGAATAAGTCTGATTTGCAGCAAGTGTAATCGAATAGGATACTGCTAGTGATAGAAAGAGATGTATATTAATTATGTACCCACAAAGCTTAGGCTTTGTCTTAATTAGAATATATAGGGATAGTGAATGATGGGCTAAACAAAAGTGATTAGCAGTTATGTTCGGTGCACTGTGTGGCCATTTGTTGGCATGTTCTGAAACCCTTTATAAAGGACACACTAACGTCTCTTTAAGCCCTACAGAAAGAGAAAAAAAAGGAAGAATTAGGGCACTAATATTTTGGTGCTTTGTTCTTGTGAGGGATTCGGATATGCCTCTTGTTCTGTAACATGGGAATTTATTTATCTTAAGCTTTTTCGCTCTACTTAACTAGTTCGGTTATCCAGTATTTACCCTGTACCTGATGCAAGTGGCTAGACCAACCAACCCATGTGAGCTCAATCCGAAGTAATCTTGATCCGAGTTCATGATTGCTCGACGATGAACATGGTTAAGTCGTGTTAACTCAAATCCCTTCCCTCGGTCCTCCGAGTTTGAAAATCCGAACCGATCGATCTCCTTCATGGTTAAGTCATGTTAACTCTAATCCCTACCTTCACTCTCTTTTGGAGTCCATTTTTTCGAGTTATGGCTTCACCGATCTCCTCCATGGTTAAGTCATATTAACTCATACCCCCTTTCCTCTCCTTCTGGTCCCTCTCCTTCGAGTTCTACATCGCTTGATCTCCTTCATGGTTAAGTCATACTAACTCCGCTTAATTCCCTAAATCCCCCAATGTTCTCCTCTTTGATTTCTCCGCCTTGGATGGTCTACATACCTTGTAGTAAAAAACACCATTGGGATCAGTGAATCGCGTCTTTAGTCACTTTACGATGATGCAATATACCCTAACTTTCGCATATAAACAACTAATATCACACATCATCCTCTAAAGTGCATCTGCACATGCACATACGATCTTTCGTACCCTAGATGAATATATTAAGGGGTCTTACTCGGTGGGCTTGAATCAGAAGATGGAATGAGTCAGACCACATAGGAGCGCATACTTAAATCGGTTGGTGCATCGAAAAGACCGAGGAAAGATGAGCATCAGGAGCGAGGGATTGGGCATGCATCGTTGGATAATGTACAAGGGATGGAAGGGATACGTGGTGATGGGGACATGGGTGTAGGCTTCCATTCCTTTTCAGCTTTTCCTTATCCAAATATTGGTAGCTTTTGCCCTTTGCTGTCCCCTTCATCACCCCCTCCCCTTTTCCATTCTCCCATGCATGCTGATGAGATGTAGAGGACCCCTTCCTTCTTTGGAGAAAGCATACGTACATGTGGGTTTGGACTATGGAAAAAGCTATGGTGGTCGCATGCAGATCATCTATCTGTTAGGTTGCATGTCGCATGGTTTACCCAAAACGGTCAGAATTGTACGCTTGAGCAATTAAAGATAAATATAAAGTCCATACACTATAATGAGATAATCTTTAGTGACATTTTTCTTAAAATCTGTCACTATCTCGCCTCTTGTTGCACTATAAGAAAATTGACCTAAGACGACGAACAATTTTGATATTTATTGTCATATCTTTCGATGTATATATACCAACGAGTGTTATTCTTTGTTAATCTTTCTTCTTGAAATTAGCAAAGGAAGATATATTCATTGCTAAAGGTTAATATAGCAGCGATTTATATGTTGACTTATTTATTAAAATTTGTATTAATCGCTGCTAAGTTAGAAGAAAAAATCAATGGATAAGTGCAACTATATGGTTCGTTGCTAGGAATATAACAATGAATAAAGTATTCGTTGAAAATTTAAAGAATGAAGTAACATATAGTATTCATTTTATATATTTAACTATGGATGGTATGATGATGAATAAAAAATATTCATCACCTTAGACCAAATTTGTTATAGTGCTAAATATATAACTATGGTAGTATTCGTTGTGAAATTATTTTTTATAGTTGAAATTAGTGATGGATTTTATATATGTTGTCTATATCATTATTGATGATGCATATAGTAATGCTTATCCATTCACTACAAAAAATTGGCTTAAGCCAACGAATAATTTAACATTCCTTGCAATGTCTTCTGTACTGAAATATCACTACAATAAAATTGATCTAAGCCAACGAATAATTGAATATTCTTTGGTATATCTTCCGTAATTTTTTTTGAGAGGAAAGAGGGTGAAATCCCGAGTTGGGACTCACCACCAAAATATTTCCGTAGTTAAATACATTTTTTTGAGTCTAGAAAAGGGGGAACACGCATTGGTGTCCGCCCCATTTATTTAAAAAAAATAATTATAACATCCAAGACTCGAGGAGAGTCCGAATATGGTGGGCTACATTTTCAACATAAAACCTCTCTGAGCGGAAAATTACACCATTCCTGGCAAGCCATAGTGCCCATAAACCCGCAATCGGCACTAATCTCTCCACTTTTAGACGGAATCAAGAGTTGAGTAGGGATTCCCAGAAAGATGACATATTGTTATGATCAATTCAAGCCACATCCAATGCCCGCCAAAAATCTTTCACCTTCTCACAACCAAGAAACAGGTGCTCAGCGGATTCTGCCAACGACCTGCAAAGAATGCATATGTTATCCTATGAGCGGTAGATACGGGCCCATCGATCCCTTGTGAGTAATCTCCCATGTCTCAGGAGCCAAAGGAAGACTTTAATGCGTGACAGAATCTTTAACTCCCAATCATCCTGCATCCCATAACCAGATTCTCTTCAAGCGATTCCGTTCCCTTGATCAACAGACTGTAGGCCTTCTTCACAGAGAAAACGCCTTCTCTCCACGCCCAATGATCACTACTAGAAGTGGGGCCCTTGATCTTAGATAGAGCTTCCATCAATTGAAGAAAGTCTTGCATACGACGTTCAGAAATACCACATGTGACGGCATGCATCCAGACATCATTAACCTAAGCATCAGCAATCCGAGCATTTCTGTCCTCCGCCAAAGCAAATAAATGAGGGATGAGGGAAGCCAGAGGTCCTTCTCTCATCCAATCGTCAGTCCAAAAGAAAAAATTCATGCTGCCACCAAGACACGGATGGAATAGATGGGGAAGATCAGGTAGAATCGCACGAATACCCTTCCACAATGCTGACTCAAATCGCGCGGGACGAAAACCACTAACAGAGTGTGCATCGACCCTATATATACTGTGAATCAATTTACAACAAATGTCCTCCTTGTCACCCCAAATTCTCGCAGCCCACTTTAATATAAGTGCATAGTTCATCAACTCCAATCTCAGCACCCCGAGTCCCCCAGCCTCCTTAGGTAGAGTAACAGTCTCCAATCCATAAGATGCATAGTGCGCCCGTCCCTGCCTATTCTGCCCCAAAAAAACATCCTCATAATCTTTTCAAGCTGATTGCGAACCCCCACTGGAAGAATTCTCGTTGACATAAAGAAGGTTGGAAATGTCGCCAAGACTGTCTTCACCATAACTAAACGTCCAACGCGAGAAAGTGAGGAGCCCTTCGAACCTGCCAGCTTCCTTTCCAGTTTCTCCACCACTAGAAGCCAATCCGAAATACGAAGGCAACCACGACCTAATAGCAGACCCAAGTATCTAATGGACCTCAGACTGCATGAGCAACCCAACTCCAAACTACATGTTTCCACCTCCTCAGGCAATAGGCCAAAGGGAATCAAGCTCGACTTTTCTCTGTTGAGCTTGAGACCAGAGAGCTCTCCAAAGACCTACAAAACCATCGACATTCCCCTCATCTCAGTAGCCCCGCCCTTGATAAAAAAGATAGTATCATCTGCATATTGTAGAATAGGAAGGGAGATATCTCCTATAGAATAACCTACCGTGAAGCCATGTGCCACTGCCTGATTCACCATACGAGGCAAAACATCTGCCGCCAGCACGAAGAGGAGTGGCGCCAGAGGACAACCCTGACGAACCCCGCGCTGCGGCTGGAAGAACCCACCTTCAGGACAACCGTTCACAAGAACCGAGTACGACGCAGTGGTCACACACCTCTTCAACCAAGAGATCCAAAGATCCGAAAACCCCCTCTTGGACAGGACAGACCACAAGAAACGCCAGTCAACACTATCATAAACCTTTGAGAAGTCCACTTTTCACATCACCCCCCGAACTTGTCTACGCTGCCAATCTGCTATGATCTCAGAGGCCATCACCAAGTTGTCCCCAATTTGTCTTCCAGAGATGAAAGCGGACTGTATGGGAGAAACTAGATCATCAAGAACTATACTGAGTCTCTCAGCAAGAACCTTGTCAATAATCAAATGTATAGCATTAGAGAGGGCGATGGGACGGTAATCATCAACACACTACAGGAATTGCCCTATTTAGGGACGACAACTAGCGACGGTTTTTGATTGACCGTCCCTAATGCCACTTTTTAGGGACGGTCATCATACAACCGTCCCCAATAACAACATAATGGGAGACGGTATGTGGACTATCGTCCCTTCTGTAATAACTTAATAGGGACGGTCATTAATGATCGTCCCCTCTGCCATGACCAGGCCACTGGATGTTTTCCACCCTTGTGGAAGGGTTTTGGGGACGGTCCTGACCGTCCCCATTGTTCCTCTGTTGGCGTCGCCTCTGACGAATGGACCAAAGTGGTCGACCAGAGGGGACGGTCACTTACCGTCCCCTCTGCCTTGATTAGTCCACTGGACTTCTTCCATCCTTCTGGACGGGCATTGGGGACGGTCCTGACCATCCCCATTGTTCCTCTGTTGATGTCGCCTTTGACGAATGGACCAAAGTGGTCGACCAGAGGGGACGGTCATAAGTGACCGTCCCCTCTGCCTTGACCAGGTCACTGGACGATTTCCATCCTTCTGGAAGGGCATTGGGGACGGTCCTGACCGTCCCCAATGCGCCTCTGTTGACGTCGCCTCTGACGAATGTACCAAAGTAGTCAACCAAAGGGGACGGTCATTAGTGACCGTCCCCTCTGCCATGAGCAAGCCACTGGACGATTTCCACCCTTCTTGAAGGCCTTAGGGGACGGTTCTGACCGTCCCCATTGAACCTCTGTTGGCGTCGCCTCCGGCCCATGGATGAAAGTTGTTGATCATAGGGGGCGGTTAACAATGACCGTCCCCTCTGCCTTGACCAAAGGGGACGGTTACTAATGATCGTCTCTTATGCCTTCCAAAGGAGACGGTCTTTAGTGAACCGTCGCCGATCGTCTCCAATGGGGACGGTCGTTACGACCGTCCCCATTGGTCAGATCGAAAAAAACCCCTTCGACCTGCGTTTCAATTCACTTTTCATACCTTCAAGCCGCCCCCACCATCGCCTATGCCGCCCCGACGTCGCCTCCGGCTCCTCCTTGCTTGCCGACCTCCTCAATCTTCATTTCCGGTATCTATCGACACTCCTTTGCTTTTATTCTTGTTTATTTTACTTGATAATCTTGTTAGAGTTGTTTTTCCCATATAAATTAGTTGTTTTGAAGATATGCCTAGGTTTGCTTGATTTGTTTAATATAATAGGTTTGCTTGATTTCTTTAATCTTGTTAGAGTTGTTTTTCCCCATATAAATTAGTTGTTTTGAGATATCTCCATAATGATTGTGAAATGATACAATAGATATCCCTATAATGATTTGTGTATACAATAGATATCCCCATGATGATAGTGATTGTGTATACAATAGATATCCCCATAATGATTTGTGTATACAATAGATATCCCCATGATGATAGTGATTTGTGTATACAATAGATATCCCCATAATGATTTGTGTATACAATAGATATCCTAATGATGATAGTGATTTGTGTATACAATAGATATTCCCATGATGATTTGTGTATATAATAGATATCTCCATAATGATTTGTGTATAAGAGAAACACTTCATTATGGTTTAGGGTGGAAAACTTGTTGTCTATAATAACACAATGGTGGATTTTATTTTGATTGTGCAGTAAAATGGATAAATCATGGATGGATAAGGGATACGATGATTTTCAATAATATAAGAGAGGAGTGATTGCGTTCTTGGATTGGGCATTTCAAATAGAAAGAGTTAATAAGAAATTTGGTGGTCTTAAAATTTATTGTCCATGTGTGAGATGCAAGAATATTAAATGGGATGTTAGAGAGGTAGTGTATAACCATCTTATACTCAACGGATTTTGGTCACATTACTCCATTTGGACTGAACATGGAGAGGGTATAGATTTGCGAATGGATGAGGATATGGGCGTAGATGCAGGAGTCACTACACAAACCTTGAATAATGTTGATCATGAGTTATTTGAACTAATGGACGATTTAAGAAGACCTGAGGCACAAGACATTGGTTTAGATGATAGGTTCTCGAGCAGTTTGCCAGATACAGAAGATATATTGGCTCCTGGGGTGGAAATGACGCGTTTGCAGTTTTTATTAGAGTTGTTTAAAATGAAAGTAGATCAAGCAGACGTAGAGGCCCATCTCAGTGCCGAGTGTTGGACCGTCTTCATCCTGGTGAGACACTCAGGGTACGGATAGTTGGAGGCGATGCGGTGGGGGAGAACTCAGCTGTTTTCCAGAGTTACTTGGGACAGGTGTGCAGAGCCAGGGTCCCTCTCCACATTACAGACTGGCGTTTAGTGGAGCGGTCAATAAAAGATTCCATTCTTCATGATTTGGAGGTATATATAATAATAAAAAAGCAAATTTTTTCTTCAGTATATATATATATAAATTTATATCTGTTTGCTTTCTTTGCAGTCTAGTTTTTCCTGGGACCGTGACCTGTCCACTGATGCTATGATTTTAGGCCATGGGGCGGAGATGTTGCGTAAATATCGAGGTCGTCTGAAGGCCCGAGTGAGTACTTTGCTTTATATTTAAGTATAAATTTGATTTTCATCATCTAAGTATATAATTAATTTTCTTTATATTTTAAAGTACTTCGACCCGGAGCTTCCATTGGAAGCCAATTTGGCAAATTATCCTCTGAATGTACCCGCTGAACAATGGAGGGCGATGGTTTATATTTGGATGGGAGAAGAACATACGGTATGTGACATATATATTAGCATTTTATACATATATCATTTGGAATTCTTTTATTAAAATTACTATCTTCATATAGGGCATCTCAAGGAGAAATGCTGAGAATCGGAGGAAAGGTTTCAAGTCTACCCATAGAATGGGGAGAAGAAACACAAATCAACTGAAGGATGACTTTGTAAGTAATCTACTTTATTATTAGTGTTAAAATTGTAACCGTTATATATGTATTAAAATGTTATCGTAACTTTACTAATCTTTTCACATTAGGAAGTGGAGAACGAGCGAGTGCCCAACCGAATGGAAGTCTTCAAGAAGTCTAAGAGTCGCGATGTGGGCGGGGAAGTTCATTGGGTGGATCCTGCCTATGGTCCAATTCATGTAAGTTATTCATAACATATTTCCATCTTTTTTACATATTAAATGAATTTGAACTTACTTAAATAAATTTGTAGGAGGAGATGGTCAGGCTCACTACCACTGGCTCTGTAGACAACACCGGAACGAGTCATCCACCTCTTACTCCTGATACGGCCTTCCTCCAGGCGACCGGTCCAGAGCATCAAGGACGCGTCCGTTGTGGTGGTCGTGGTGCCACCATACGGAATTGGTATGGAGTAGGGACCGGCTCGACCTCTCATAAGACACAAAGGGAGAGGGAATTAGAGACTCAAGTGTCTACCATGAATATGGAGATCCAGGATTTGCGCTAACAAATGGCGATTTTCAATGCATTCATGCAGGCACATCAAGGTGGAGCGTCGACTAGCCACCCAACAGATGATGATACCGCTGCGAGGCTAGGCGACGACGATGACGGCGAAGAAGAAGATGATGATGCTGATGATGACGAGGACGACGACGAGGATGAGGACGACGACCAGGATAGCTTTGCTACTTTGTAGGATATTGTAGTATATTGTAGAACTATTTTGGACAATTACTATTGGATACTGTAGTATTTTGAATGCATATGTTGTTGGACAACGATTTTTTGAATGTGTATTGCCTTTTTTTGTGTGGTGATCGTAATATTTATTATGAAGAAAGATTTTTTGTAACAGGTACTACATTATAGTGACATACAGGGCAAAATGAAGATCAAATAGGGGGCAATGGAAATTTTTTTTGTTAGCAGATGAACAAAGGGGACGGTCATTTTGACCGTCCCCTTCGTTCTTAGAGACGGTTATGGCCGTCTCCATTCCTCCCTTTTGAGACGGTCGTGAACGTCCCCCCTGAGTGACTTTAAGGGATGGTCTTGACCGTCCCCAATAAGTACCTTTAAGGGACGGTCATGCCCGTCCCCTATACCAGACTTTTAGGGACGGTCATGACCGTCCCCTATACCAGACTTTTAGGGACGGTCCAGAATACTGTCGCCTATACCAAATGGGACGCCACCTTTGGAGACGGTCACATGACCGTCCCCATTGACCAGAGGGGACGGTCAAGTTATCATTCGCGACGGATGTTGACCGTTGCCTGTTCTACTCTTTCTTGTAGTGACATGATCTGACGCCTCCTTCTTTTGAAGAAGAAAAAGAAGTGCTTTGTTGAGTATGTTGAATCTTGCGTTACATCTGCCAAATTCCTCAAAGACTGTAAACACATCATCCCTACCACCTCCCAGAATTCACTGTAGAAAAAAAATAGAAAAACCATCCGGTCCAGGTGCCCTGTCGCCATTCTAAGCGGAAACAACCCACCTTAATTCCTCTTTTGAAAAAGGTCTGACCAGACGTTCGCATTGCTCATGCAAGAGCCTGGGTGCCCCAGACCCCGTCCACCTCCAAGATCTCGACCCCATCCTCCTTGAGAGATCGCGAAAGTAGTTCACCAACACCCTCCCAATCTCCTTCTCTCCCTCCACTCTCGACTCCCCCACCACCACAGCTCGAATCAAGTTTCTCCTCCTCCTCCCACTTGCCACAGCGTGAAAAAATTTCGTATTCGCATCACCTTCTCTAATCCACCTCTGTCTAGATCTTTGCTTCCACTCCACCGCCCTCTTTTTATCATCCATGATGACAACTCTCATATAGTCACTTCTCTCTTTCAACTCATCTTCCGACAAATCTCTGGAGTCTTCTACCCTGTCTAGTCGAGCAATTCCCTCCTCAGCCATCGTTCTGCTAGCCCTCCTGCTCTCTCTTACCTCTTGTTTGAACTCGCTCAGCCTCTTCCTCATGCTTACTAATTTTTGTGAAAGACGGGATGATGCTGAGCCTTCACCCTCCACCGACCTCCAATGATCGACCACCTATTCACAAAAATCATCTTTAAGCAGCCAGGCCCTCTCAAACCTAAAAAAGGATCGTGGGGCATCACCACTACCAGAGTCCCAAATGATAGGGGAATGGTCAGATCTAGATCTCGGTTTCGAGGTAACGCCACACATAGGGAATAGCTACAACAACCAATATTAATGAATAAGGCAACATATAAATCAGTGTGAAATGAACTGTTGGAATCGAATATGACATTCGTTGGTAATTACAAGATCAAAAAATAATTTGTGATGAACAATATCTATTGTTATTTATTTATTATCCCAAGATTTGGCAACAAGTATTCCAATTATTCTTTGCCGTAAGTCAATTTTCTTGTAGTGACTTGATATTTTTCAAAATTGTTACTAATTTTGCGGTTCAAAATTTAGCAATGTAGTTAAATATCTGAAAAATAGTAACGGATAAGCATTTATATGGATGTCGCTAATGATATAATAATAAATATAACATTCATCGCTAACTTTAAATATAAAAAATAATTTTACCATGAATAATATCAGCATTATACATTTAACAATGAATGATATCGACTGACTTTAACGACAATAGTCCTCTCCTCCTTTGACTATAGACAATGGTACAACATGCAATAGTCGTTTATTGTCCCTCTAAAGAAACTCATGTCCCCTTTGAGCAAAAGGGTTGGCTGATTTAGCCGAAAATAGGTGGTCTTAAGTTCAACACAAAGCGTGAACTCAGTCGGTGTGATGACCACACTAAATTCGGACTAAAGTCAACAATTAACCCACACTAAAGATAAACAAAGTAGAAATAATGTGGAGTTAAAATTTATTTTTAACTCTGCACAAATGGTGTATAGTGTCAAGTATGC
The DNA here is from genome assembly GCA_037367405.1 of Ottelia alismoides. Lineage (NCBI taxonomy): Eukaryota > Viridiplantae > Streptophyta > Magnoliopsida > Alismatales > Hydrocharitaceae > Ottelia > Ottelia alismoides. The sequence goes on along the minus strand of JAZKJV010010985.1, from coordinate 292,186 downwards.
AGAGAGTTCGAACACAGGGAGCAAACAAGGTAGTTCAAGCAAATGTGCTCAAGTGTGTGTGTGTGATGTGTCTACACTAAGCAATCAAGCAAAGGGAATTTTTGTGGGTTTTAGTTTTTAATTTTTTTTATTTTATTTTAATTTTTAATTTTTGTATTTTGATTTTTAATTTTCTGATTTTTATATTTTATATTTTATATTTTTTTATTTCTTTTTCAATATTGGAGAATAAAGACAATATAATAAAAGGGCAAGCTACAATATTTATAAAAGTGCACAAAAATAACCAAAAATTCAGAAATAAATTGTTTTTAATATTTTTATGATTTTCTACTGTTTTTGTGAATTTTGGGGATTTTTCAAGGTGTTTTTGGTATTTTTAATTACTGAATTAAAGCAAAACAGTGCAAAAGGTGCTGGCTGTGAATAAAATGTGATTTAAAAATAGCAACCAGTAGCTAAAAATTTTCACACTATTTTTCAAATAAAAAGGACAAAATAAGGAACAAACAGGAACTAAGTTTGTGATTTTTGGATTTTTCTACTATTTTATATATTTTTTTGAAGTTTTTGAGTGTTTTTAAAATTTTAGTGTTTTTCTTTTGAGATTTTTAATGATTTTTGGACTGACACTAAAAGATGATAAAATAGACACTAGGTAATTTTTTTGGAATTTTTGGAGGGGTTTTACTATTTTTTGGTATTTTCTAAGCTAGACAGTACACAAAAAGCATGTTTTTGATTTTTAATAAATAAAAAATAAAATAAAATCAAAAACTAAAATGATAGCGTGAAAGTACAAGTATCCAGGAGCTTAAGTTCAAAATTTGAGAAATTTTGGAGTTAAAATGGTAGGTCAAATAATTAGAGCAAACATCCAAACATTAAACAGTCCTAGCAGGGGTATATGTGCAATATATCAAACATCCAGGGGCATACATGCAATTTTCCACAAGAATATAGAACTGAATATTTAATTTCTAGCACCAAAATGCAATTACAAAAGCCTCCTGGGCACGCAAGCAATTTTCCCACCAGGGCGCGTGACTTGCACGCGCCTGGCGAGGACTGGAATGTAATTTCTCAAACCCTGGGGGCCTACTTGCAAAATATCCAAAAAGTTTACACGTGATACGAAAGTTTTTGTACTGAAACGAAATACACAAAAGTCCGAGGGTGTCCTTGCAAAATGCCCACACCTCACGTGTACAGGTCACGTGAGGTGACGTGGCGAAGGACCTGGATGCAAATAAACAAAGTTTGGGGGTCTCTATGCAAATATTACAAAAATTTTACACTACAGACAAAAGTTTAAGTACTAAATAATAAATACAAAACGTGCGAGGGTTGGGATGCAAAATACCCTCGCTGGGACGATCCGACGATGACGCGTGGCGCAAATCCAACGGCTGGCAGCGAGGCGCGATCCAGCGGCGGGGAACGAGCCACTTATCCACGTGGCAGCTTGGGGACGTCCGATGACGGTTCGCTTCGACGTCTGAGATTAGATCTCAAAAAGAGATCCAACGGTGGCTGGGCGTGGAAGATCGGACGGTCGATGCGCGATCTGGAGCTGCGGCTCGATCAGACGGTGGAGAAGCGAGGAGGAAGAACATGGAAGAGCACCGGCGGAGGCGCACTTCCCTGACTCCGATCTCGCTCCTCAGGCGATGGATGGGCTCCAAAATGGAGCTGCAGACTCCTGGGAGGTCCCTCTGTGAACTGGATGGCTTGGATTCGCCGGAGAAGCGTCGAAGTGCTGGCGCGGAGGCGGCGGAGCTCGAAGCTCCAGGTATCTCTGGCGAAGGTCGCAAAAGTGCTCTCCAGGTTCGTTCAGGGATCTTTGACCTGCAAGAAGTGGTGAAAAGGCCCAGGGCAAATTGCCTCGTGGAGGCGTGGGGATGCGCGATCGATGGATGGGGGTGACGGTGGTCGGAGGTGTCTCCGGCGAGTGATCGATTTGGCGAATCGATGCACGAATGAAAGGGATAAACGGGGGAAAATGTAGCTGGGAATGCAAGTGATAAACTGACGGCGAAAAAACTAAAGGAATGACACGACCTCGAGCCCAGAAAGGGCGAGGGAAAGGTACCTCAACGGCGGTCGCCGGAGGTTGGAACACGTGGCGCTATCGACCCACTCCCGCCGCTTGGATGCGTCGAGCTCGAAGCTGTCACCTTCGGGCTTCGATGGCTGGACCAAGGGAGGTGGTTCACTGATGATTCGCGGTTCGAATTTTCAAATGAAGTCAAGGGTTTGCTTTTAAGGGTTTGACGAGGGGCTCCATTGATCGAGGTGCCTGATGAACCTCAGTTTCATCATCTTTATTTTCCATAATTAACCCCCTTGCTTAAGGTTTTGTTAATAAATCCCTGTTAGTGTCTAATAATTAACAGAGTCCTAAATAAATTAAAAATCACAAAAAAATGGCAAAACAAAATTCGTGGTATTTTTAGACTTAAAAATACCCTCAAAAATATTTCGGGTCCTTGTATGATCTCTTTTTGAGTTTTGGTCAACATGAAACTTGTAGATCTTATCAAGATCTACAACTTTCATGTTTTGAGTTTTCTCAAAATCGGTCAATAGGGCCCTCAAAAATAAGAAAAACCCTCCTAATAATCTGATTGGGCCACGTGGCCCAATCTGGGGGCGCCACGTGGCCCGGCCCCTTTGTATCATCCGCCACCACTCCTGGCCGTTAGATCTCCCCCTGAGATCCAACGGCCCCCATCCCTCCACGCCAGCCGATAGCCTTCAACCTTTAGATCTTCCCCTGCGCTTCATCCTCGCCACCCATTAGCACCGCGCCCACAGCTTGACACGTGGCGCGCTGTGGGTCCTTCGATCGCGCCCTGGATCTCGCATCTTAGCCGCTCAACCCACTCATTATCCTCAGCCGTTCGATCACCCCCCGCGCTCCATCTGCTCCCTCCATTCGCGCCGCTCCCTCAGCCAGACACGTGGCGCATCCATCCGCCACCGATCGCACTCACCCGATCTTCCATCAGGACCGTTAATCCAGGCCCTATTCCTAACCGATCGATCAACCTCCATCTCTCATCACCACCCTCCGATGGCGCCTCGCTCTCCAATCGCCACGTGGCCGCTCCATCTGCCCTCCGATCACATCGCCCCAGATCCCATCTGCGCCGTCACTCCGCGCCTTAATCTCCACCGTTGGATCTCCAGATCCAACGGTCAGGAGACCGTCGTCTACCTCCGAAGACCCCTTCTCCCCACGATTTCACCGCACGAACACCTCGCCCCCTTCCTATTACCCCACCTACTCCGACCACCATCACCACTAACCAAACACCTCCCGGTCTTCCCCCATCATCCTTCTCCCTCGCGCACACCTCCATTAACCGCCGACATGCCCCCATTCATCCCACGATCACTTCGAAACCCACGTCGTCAACCATCACCTCCGCCACTTCGCCCTTCAAATACACCTCCTCCGACCACTGTTCCCGACGTCCATCTTTATGCGGGGAGTAGCCCAGCCCTCCTCCGCCTCCCTGTGACAGGGGGAGGCGGTAGGATTGAGCGAAGACGACTGTCTCCCCCGGTGAGACCCGCCGCCGTCACCGGCGTCGTCGCGGCGCAACCGCGTCCGCTCGAGCTGCGTCGGGTAGCTGCCGATGTCCAGCGAAGACCAGAGCTCAGCCTCGAGCTCGCCCCCAAGCTCCGCTCCGCCTCCGATCAGGTAAGTTCTTCTTCCTCTTCTCCCGTATTTTATCTTCATTTTCTTCGATTTTTCTCGGTCAATCCGGCCGTTTGTACCCTCATTTGACCATCCCTTTAGCTCAGCCACACTCCCCCCGTCCTCGCGACCATCTCCGATCATGCTCTCTTTCTTCCACAACCCCCATCGCCTCCGACCCACCTCCTCCGCCACCCACGGCGGAGGAGCTCAGAGCTGCCACCTTCTCCACTCGATTAGCTCCCACTTCACTCACCCACGCACCCTATCGCCGCTTCGGCTATTTACTAACCATGCAGGTCCTCCAACTCGCACTGGTCGGAGCTTCGCCGGAGCTCCCTTCGTCAAGTTCGCCTTCAGCTTCGGGGCTCCGTTAGACTGAGCCATGACGACCGACATCTTCCTCGAGCTCCCCACTTCATCAACCACCGCTTATGGAGCTTCGGGGAGGCCTGGCGTGATCAAGAAGGAGTGGCGGAGCTTGGAGCTTCTCGCCGGAGCTCAAACTCCGCCGCCAGCAGTCGAAGAAGGAGAGCGTACAGGCGCCGTTGGATGATCCCTCCGGGCGTTCATCCAACGGCTGAGGGGCAGCCACGTCGCCGACTTCCAGAGCCATTCGATCACCACGATCGAATGGACCATGCCTAGACACGTGGCGACACCAGAGAGCCCCCAAACCTCAGCCCGAGCCACGCCGAAGCAACCCGGGCCTCCTCCGAACCTCAGATCGACCCGAGCCTGGGGAAGCGCGTGCCGGGCACGTGCTTCTTGGGTAATTTGCAGGGAAGCCCAGCCGCCTTCTTCAAGTTGCAAACAGGTCCCTATCACGTGCAGCGGGCGTGCACAGTGGGTAATTTACAGGGAAGGTCCATTTACTTTACATATTTACATTTTAGTCCCTCCCTGGACCTGTTTGTAGTTATCTTTTCATGTTTTTCTTTCATTTATGCCCTTATCTTTGAACTTGAATATCTTGAGCTACATAGCTCCAATCAAGTTGATTTCAGTTTCGTTTTGAAGCTCTTCTCGTCCTCTTCACTATGGCATGGTTAAATTTCAGATTTGATACTATGAACTGTGATGTATTATTTTATTATCTAAGTGTCTTGATCGCTTTATTTATCATGCCCACTTGCTTAATAAGAGTAGAAGGCTTCTTAATGCTGACTCAGTTTGACTTGCAATTTTTTTTGCTATGGTTCAAGTGATTTTTATTGGGCATAACATTTGCTTTGCATGTCCATTCATTTGCATTATAAAAATTGATAAAAAATGCATGTTTACTTTGAATGCATTATCTTGTCATGTCATGTTTTAATTGCATTGTCTTTGCGTGTTTTGACCTATATGCCTTGAACTCAACACTTAGTTAAACACACTTAAATCTGATTAATACGAGAGAGGCTCGTGTCCCTGAGTTCGACCTTGGTATCTTGCCAAGTAAAAATAAATCTTCGATCACCTCATTTCGATTCATTAAATGAGGTGATCGTTTTGACGACCCGAATCGGCCCGACTACGATGATGATTCCATGTGCTAAAAACACATTATTAAAGGGCCGATTTTGCGGTTCGTCAAATGGCGCCGTTGCCGGGGACACGGCTCATTTCTTTTATTTTTTGGATTTTTGTGTGTTTAATTTAGTGTTTCTTTTTATAGGTCAAATGATCATATATTTTGCATATAAAATTTTTCTTCCTTATTTGATATCTAACGATTGTTTCTGTGGCAGGGCCCTTGATGGATCAAGGAGGCGAGGAGCAGGAAGTTCCCCGCTGCGAGGAGCCGCAGGAGCATGCTTGGAGCAAAGGAGGAAGAAAAGAAAAAAAGTGTCTCTCATTTTTGTTGCATTTTATTTTTAATAATTCGTCTTTTATAGTGGTCTTCGATCGAAGACTTGCGATTGTAATCGGACGAATGTGGTTGTGTGGGGATCGTCCCCACTTGAGTGTCGACCTAGGACTAGGCACGCGGCTCTTCGAGCTCAATTTCCATATTTTATTGTGCTTGATCGTAGGTTAAGACACACTCAAAGATAGACGCACGTAATCTCGCATCACTTAGCTAAAATTCATGGATATCAATCACCGCTAATAGATGTATGATTAGGTGCGGCTTTTATTCGACTTGCATACTTAGATTTTGATTTTCAAAACGGCCCCAGATTTTTCGCGGCTTTTATCGTCAAATCACTGCATGATTTCTCGCTTAGCCTAGATCGCGTTTTTCTTCATCGAATACATGTTTTTCTCGGCTTTCATTTTTCTAGATTGATCACCTAGGATAAATGGAAAATGGAATGAACGGTAGACGATGATTTTCTGATTTATGTGCTAACCTTAATTCAGTGACAATTTAAAATAAAATTGGGACTGTTAATTGCAAGTCAACCTAAAATGGAGTAAAATTCGGTTTTGGGAGAGCAACACCCGCGCATACGCCTTGATTTTTAATTCACATTTTTTTCGCGTAATTATTTAACGTTTTATCACCAATAAAACCGACAAGATAATTGACCAACCTTGGTTGGTTTTATGTGTGAGTTGGTGAAATTAAGGGTTTGCTTGCTTGATTGAGCCGTATATTTTACGAGACACAACCCCAAAACCGTAGTCACTCCATTCCATCTACAAGATTCAAAACCACTCACTTGTATATCCATCCCCCTTCTTCGTTCACCTTGGGTCCTTCCCGACATCAAATCCCATCTTTATACTTAGGCTAATCTCAGCCTAAGTATAGGGGGGACCCAAGTCTCTGTGATTTCTCTACTCTTCCTTTCTTGCCTTTATACTTAGGTTATTTCTAACCTAAGTATAGGGGGAGCCCCTCTTAGCTCCCGTATATTCTTCTATATTTAAATGGACCTATGTACTTGTAACATCTAGTGCTATGGGGACATAGCAAAGTTTAAGTATAGGGGGGTATACCGTATATACCGTATATTTACTTTAGCTATAATCTGAAAAATTTGAAAAATTAAAAACTTTTTGGCTAAGGTAAAATTCATTGGACTAAGAGAACTCAAAGGATTTCGCGGTTTTTCGATATTATGTTACACTATTTTATAGAAATATTCATTTTGTGATACATGGGTTTTGAAAAATCGCCATCTCTTTTTCAAGGAAAGTTGAGTCTAACTTGTGTTTTAACTCTTTTATTAAAATCCATAAAAATCAGAAAACCCCTAAAAACCTTTAGGAGCTATTAATGACTAACTAAGCCCAATTAAGTCAGCCGCGTTCAGTGAGGGTTCGCCCTTAGCAGATTGGATGGTTTAGAGGACATCGCGCAAGGCCCCGTCCTCAAGCAACGGGCTTCGGCCTGTACTTACATCCATACTGGCTGAACCGCGGATGCTCAATTGAGCTTAGGAAGTTCTAATATCTCTTGAAGTTTAAAAAAAAAAGTGTCTTGTTTTTGAATGAAGAAGTTGGATTAGTCCTCTACATTTTCACTTTCACCCGGGATCTGATTTGGTCAAGAAGACTTAGCTTTTAGAAGTCTTTGAGATTTTTAGGTTAACCAGCCTTAGCCATCAGGGTCTTAGACTTAATCATCCACATTCCCCTAAGTTTCTAGATTTGCATGCTATATTCCATGCTTAGTCTCAGACAAAGAGAATATGATCAGCACATCACATGCACGACTGCGGTTCTCGATGAGATGAGTTGATTTTTCACCTGAGGGATTGGGATGAGGAAGTCGAATTTGGATTTGATCTAATGATGCTCGAGGATGGGATAAAATCTTTGGAGGCTTCACGAAACCTGAGTGTCAGCAATATTAGCCAGTATGAGAACTTGATTCTTATACTAATCTCTTGACATTAACCTAAGTGTCTGGGTGTGAAAAATAAATAAAAAATGTTGATCAGTGTGCGCCAACTCTTGGTAAAAGCAGTGGAGCTAGCCACAAATACTACAAAGCAATGAAATGTCAAAGAAAAGCTCTCATTCTACAAAGTCAATTATCAAAAGAGCTTCCACCAAAGGCGAGCGCTCCCAACCATTTCAAAGTGTCCACTTGGACCACCGCTATTAGGACCAGGAGTCGGGCTTGCACCAAAAAAGGGCTCTGCATCGTAAATGCTACAAGTCTGGGTGTCGAAGGTACGATAGGTACTCAAAAGAGACACACCCCGGTGTACTCCCAGGAAAACAAGTGCAGACGGCTCCAACTTCTCTTGACGGACGCACTGATCAACAACAAAAAAATGTGTTGCGTAAAAGGCACTAGAGGGAATCCTTGTTCCAATGAGAGGGAGAGAAGAATTGACACAATCCCATGCCCTCCATTTTCTGGCCTGCCATCCACATTTTCTAAGTCTGACAAACTAAAGAGAAGGTGGACTGAATGCAAGATTTGATTTATTCCCTAGTGCAGAGGATGGGGTCCTTAGGAGATTTTCTCGGACCAAGATTTTGGGTGACGAATTGACTCTACTCTCAGAATTGCAGTCAACACTAAACTCATATCCTTTAGTTTATATGTACATCAGAGAGAGTCTAGAGAAGTAGAGGAATTGGAAGCCTCTTGATTAAGGCTGGGTTGAACTCTAAAATTTTGGATCTCTGAAGCCGAGTCGACTTGATCAGATTGGATCCTGTATTCACATGCACAAGGGGGTTAATTCAACTTAGTCATTCTTTTTGATGCTCGAGGACGAGCATAGTTTAAGTATAGGGGGGGTGATGATCCTCAGTTTCATCATCTTTATTTTCCATAATTAACCCCCTTGCTTAAGGTTTTGTTAATAAATCCCTGTTAGTGTCTAATAATTAACAGAGTCCTAAATAAATTAAAAATCACAAAAAAATGGCAAAACAAAATTCGTGGTATTTTTAGACTTAAAAATACCCTCAAAAATATTTCGGGTCCTTGTATGATCTCTTTTTGAGTTTTGGTCAACATGAAACTTGTAGATCTCATCAAGATCTACAACTTTCATGTTTTGAGTTTTCTCAAAATCGGCCAATAGGGCCCTCAAAAATAAGAAAAACCCTCCTAATAATCTGATTGGGCCACGTGGCCCAATCTGGGGGCGCCACGTGGCCCGGCCCCTTTGTATCATCCGCCACCACTCCTGGCCGTTAGATCTCCCCCTGAGATCCAACAGCCCCCATCCCTCCACGCCAGCCGATAGCCTTCAACCCTTAGATCTTCCCCTGCGCTTCATCCTCGCCACCCATTAGCGCCGCGCCCACAGCTTGACACGTGGCGCGTTGTGGGTCCTTCGACCGCGCCCTGGATCTCGCATCTTAGCCGCTCAACCCACTCATTATCCTCAGCCGTTCGATCACCCCCCGCGCTCCATCTGCTCCCTCCATTCGCGCCGCTCCCTCAGCCAGACACGTGGCGCATCCATCCGCCACCGATCGCACTCACCCGATCTTCCATCAGGACCGTTAATCCAGGCCCTATTCCTAACCGATCGATCAACCTCCATCTCTCATCACCACCCTCCGATGGCGCCTCGCTCTCCAATCGCCACGTGGCCGCTCCATCTGCCCTCCGATCACATCGCCCCAGATCCCATCTGCGCCGTCACTCCGCGCCTTAATCTCCACCGTTGGATCTCCAGATCCAACGGTCAGGAGACCGTCGTCTACCTCCGAAGACCCCTTCTCCCCACGATTTCACCGCACGAACACCTCGCCCCCTTCCTATTACCCCACCTACTCCGACCACCATCACCACTAACCAAACACCTCCCGGTCTTCCCCCATCATCCTTCTCCCTCGCGCACACCTCCATTAACCGCCGACATGCCCCCATTCATCCCACGATCACTTCGAAACCCACGTCGTCAACCATCACCTCCGCCACTTCGCCCTTCAAATACACCTCCTCCGACCACTGTTCCCGACGTCCATCTTTATGCGGGGAGTAGCCCAGCCCTCCTCCGCCTCCCTGTGACAGGGGGAGGCGGTAGGATTGAGCGAAGACGACTGTCTCCCCCGGTGAGACCCGCCGCCGTCACCGGCGTCGTCGCGGCGCAACCGCGTCCGCTCGAGCTGCGTCGGGTAGCTGCCGATGTCCAGCGAAGACCAGAGCTCAGCCTCGAGCTCGCCCCCAAGCTCCGCTCCGCCTCCGATCAGGTAAGTTCTTCTTCCTCTTCTCCCGTATTTTATCTTCATTTTCTTCGATTTTTCTCGGTCAATCCGGCCGTTTGTACCCTCATTTGACCATCCCTTTAGCTCAGCCACACTCCCCCCGTCCTCGCGACCATCTTCGATCATGCTCTCTTTCTTCCACAACCCCCATCGCCTCCGACCCACCTCCTCCGCCACCCACGGCGGAGGAGCTCAGAGCTGCCACCTTCTCCACTCGATTAGCTCCTACTTCACTCACCCACGCACCCTATCGCCGCTTCGGCTATTTACTAACCATGCAGGTCCTCCAACTCGCACTGGTCGGAGCTTCGCCGGAGCTCCCTTCGTCAAGTTCGCCTTCAGCTTCGGGGCTCCGTTAGACTGAGCCATGACGACCGACATCTTCCTCGAGCTCCCCACTTCATCAACCACCGCTTATGGAGCTTTGGGGAGGCCTGGCGTGATCAAGAAGGAGTGGCGGAGCTTGGAGCTTCTCGCCGGAGCTCGAACTCCGCCGCCAGCAGTCGAAGAAGGAGAGTGTACAGGCGCCGTTGGATGATCCCTCCGGGCGTTCATCCAACGGCTGAGGGGCAGCCACGTCGCCGACTTCCAGAGCCATTCGATCACCACGATCGAATGGACCATGCCTAGACACGTGGCGACACCAGAGAGCCCCCGAACCTCAGCCCGAGCCACGCCGAAGCAACCCGGGCCTCCTCCGAACCTCAGATCGACCCGAGCCTGGGGAAGCGCGTGCCGGGCACGTGCTTCTTGGGTAATTTGCAGGGAAGCCCAGCCGCCTTCCTCAATTTGCAAACAGGTCCCTATCACGTGCAGCGGGCGTGCATAGTGGGTAATTTACAGGGAAGGTCCATTTACTTTACATATTTACATTTTAGTCCCTCCCTGGACCTGTTTGTAGTTATCTTTTCATGTTTTTCTTTCATTTATGCCCTTATCTTTGAACTTGAATATCTTGAGCTACATAGCTCCAATCAAGTTGATTTCAGTTTCGTTTTGAAGCTCTTCTCGTCCTCTTCACTATGGCATGGTTAAATTTCAGATTTGATACTATGAATTGTGATGTATTATTTTATTATCTAAGTGTCTTGATCGCTTTATTTATCATGCCCACTTGCTTAATAAGAGTAGAAGGCTTCTTAATGCTGACTCAGTTTGACTTGCAATTTTTTTTGCTATGGTTCAAGTGATTTTTATTGGGCATAACATTTGCTTTGCATGTCCATTCATTTGCATTATAAAAATTGATAAAAAATGCATGTTTACTTTGAATGCATTATCTTGTCATGTCATGTTTTAATTGCATTGTCTTTGCGTGTTTTGACCTATATGCCTTGAACTCAACACTTAGTTAAACACACTTAAATCTGATTAATACGAGAGAGGCTCGTGTCCCTGAGTTCGACCTTGGTATCTTGCCAAGTAAAAATAAATCTTCGATCACCTCATTTCGATTCATTAAATGAGGTGATCGTTTTGACGACCCGAATCGGCCCGACTACGATGATGATTCCATGTGCTAAAAACACATTATTAAAGGGCCGATTTTGCGGTTCGTTAGTGCCCAGCTTGATTCAGAGGCCCTCAGCCCAAGAAGATCCTTGGGCGAGCAAGATGGATAGTAGGGGAAAATATTTGCAGAAGAAATTGAGTCGAAAGGATGAAAGCATGCTCCTCGAAAAAATGGTGAAAATGGGGTCAACAGCGGGTCTGACACGAGCTACAGGGTGTAGGTCAGACTGTTGACCTAGGTCAACAGTCCTGGCCTCCTGGTTGGTCCACGTGGACCAACCAGGAAAAACCCTGGAAAAATATTTTATTAATTCTATTTAAAATACTAAAAGGCCGAATTAATTAAAAGTTATAAAATAAAAAATGCTTAGAATTTTATGTAGTATTTTATTCTGATTTTTATTTATTTTTATGGGATTTATTTTTACAAGTTGCCTTTTTAACCCTATATAGGTATAATACCTATGTAGTTTAGTATTTTATTTTTATTTTGTGTGTTTTAATTTCTTTAATTTTGTTTATAATTTTATAAAATTATAAAATACTTTTATACACATAAATATATTTTTATTTTATTTTATTGATGTATTTTGTATATTTAATAAAATCTAAGAGCATTTTGTACAAGTGTAGACATAGGCAGTATACCTATGTAGTCTTTATACAAGTATTTTTATTTTTATTTTTCTTTGCATTTTATTTTAATTTTAATGCACATATATATTATAAGTAATATTTACAAAATTATAAAAATATAAAAATGAATAAATAATGAATAAAGAATAAATTGAATATTTTATTCAGTACAAATATACAATAGGGGTCCAAAACTCAACTTTCAAACCGTAGCTCCGCCAAATGCGAAACCACCGCCATTAAATAGCTTATTTTCTTCTATATACAATTAAAGGTGAATACGCTGCATTTGGAGTTTTTATTTGTGAGATACGGGTCTGGGAAGTTGGCATTCTGGATTTTTATTCAGACCATAACTTTTTATCTATACATTATTTTTCTGTGAAATCAATTTTGTATTTTTCTTTATAAATTATCTACAACTTTCATGTACAAAGTTTCTTTATTTGATGTATAAAAAGTGGAACCAAAAATAGGTCCCAGAATGAATAAAGAATGAATAGACTGTATAGATATTTTATCTGTATTTTTGATTTGACCTTATCTCCCCCTACTTTATTCCTTGTCGACCTACTCATCAAGATGCCTAGGTCTCGGGGGTTTTGGGTCATAAAATATTTGCAATATTTTATTCTTTTTCTTTTCTTTATTTATTCTATAATTTTGGCCTTAATTACAGTATTTTAAACACTATCTGAATGCACATGCATGAATGCTAAGATGCTCTATTTAATGCTATTTACAGGCATTTGCTAGGGTTTTTGGTGCCAAAATAATAGAATAAAGATGATGAAATGTGGATTCATCATCCCCCTATACTTTACCTTTGCTAGTCCCTAGCAAACACTTATGCAATAAGTGCAAAGAGAAAAGAAAGAAAAGAAAAAGAAGAACTTGGATTTTATTCAATTATCAAACTTGTCTTCGCAAAATCAAAGTTTGGAGCGTAAGTCGGACCTTTGGAAATTTAGTGCGGGCGGAACCTTAGTGAGAACCGTGTTTGAAATCCAACAGCCCTTGAGAATCCCAAAACTCTATCCAAGTCTCCTCAATAGCCAGGTCAGAAATACTTCAACTCATACGCAAACTCTTACGACTATGAGTCTGACTTGTACAGTGTAGGTGATGGTGGCTCTCCTCATCTAGAATGACAAAGAGACTGACTTCTCCAGTACGACAACCCAATGATTCCCCAATCCAATGACTCCATCCTCGAGGAGCGGGGTATTCCCTTCTAAGTTCAAGTGGCAACCAGCTCAAGAGGAGGGGGTGAAGAGAAGAATGGACAGTAGCCAGTGTAGCTACCTATCCCGGGATGCAAGACCAGTGTAGTCAAGTCATCCTGCTGCAGGCTCACATATTTGACTTTAGAACTCAAGCTTGCTTATTGACTTTGTACATACTTGCAGGCTTTTTATTTTTGTACATGCCTGAACATTTTTTTTTAAATACTATTTACAGCAGCATTTACATAAGGAGTTTTTCCTCTTGAGCCAGTAGACTATCCCTCTTTTGAAGCTTTATCGCAACCCACAGCCTCCTGTCTTTAGACTTCCTAATCACTGGACGGGTTGGGGTGCACTTCCCTCCCTAGAGGAGGACAAATGTTTCCACTTGTGTGCGTCTCATACCGGCAAATCCAATCCCCTCACCACTCTAACTGAGTTGAGCCATGTGAAAGGTGCAAGTGTCCAAGTTAGGTCATTATCAACAAGAGTCGTGCGTGTGCTCCGAAATATTCTACTTAGGCAGTCAAGAATCCATTGAACCAAGTCCCGTGATCCTCAAAGAATTAAGTCAACTAGACCTGAAGTACCTCAAACCCAGTTCCTATAAGGTTCCTGTTATTAGGTAGATTATAAGGTCCAATCAAGCTCCAATCTCCGGATTTTACTTAGACTTGTTCAACTATCAAACTCAATCCGAAAAATGCGAATGCTATGCAATGCAATGCAGAAAATATTTTTGTGATGCAATTTTCACAGATTTTGAACTTTTTATGGATTTTTGAAAAGATGATGATGATGCATATGCAGATGCAATTTTTTTGTATTTTTCAAAAAGATTTTTCAAATGTTTTTGGATTTTAATTTTGCAAATGTTTTTGGGCTTTTTGAAAACAAAAAGATTTTGGCTGAAAAAAAAGGTTAAAATATGTACACGGGAGTGCTTATAATATATACAAGAAGTGATTTTAAGAATTTACAGGGTAAGTGGTCGGTTTTATACATATATATAGTAGATTTTGGTGTGATGTATGTATTCCTCAAACTTATTTGAAAACAATTTACACACAATTTTTGAAAACTATAGTCCAAAATAATTTTTACAAACATTTTACACACATTTGAAAATCATTTTGCAAAGGTTTTCAAAACAGTATATAGGTTTTTCAAATCATTTATGCAACCATTTTTCAAACCATTTGCAAATCATTTTTCAAACATTTTATTTCACACAAAGAAAAGAAGTTTTTACAAACCACACATTTTTCACACAGGTTGAAAACACGAAACAAAATATTTTCAAAATAGTTTTCAATAGATGTTCACAAAGATTTTCAAACTATTTTTCAAACATTTTGCAAAAAACATTTTCACCTGATTTATTAATCAGTAAATACAAAAAGAATTTGAGGAATAATCACATCTTTTTATTAAGGATTTTTAATGAATTTTAAAGAATTATTAGCCATATTATTAGGAAAATACGAAAGTACGAGTTATGGCTAAAGTATATACGCAGTATATACGACCCCCCTATACTTAGCTTGAGCTATGTCCTCATAGATCGGAGAGAAAAGAGAAGACATAACTCGTACTAAGTATAGACAAGTCTAAACAATAAAGGAACAAATGAATCAAACGAATGAGAAGTTGACCGTCCCCCCTATACTTAGGATCAAATAATCCTAAGTATAGCAGACTGTACACAACGCAGGGAGGGTCAAGGGTGGGAATGAACAGATCGTACTCAGATTGTCTCCCCTTATACTTAGGGTAAGATATCCCTAAGTATAGGCAAGAAGAGGAGACAAGGGAGAGGATCGAAAAGAATAGAAGAAACTCGGGGTGCACACCCCCCTATACTTAGGACAAAGTACGTCCTAAGTATGGAAAACTGTCTACAAGGGCGACACCTTTTCTGTAGATGAAGAAGATAGAAAATGAAAAGAAGAAAAGAAGAAAATAAGAAAATAGATCAACATATGAAAGTGATATGAACAGATGGATCTGTACAGCGGGGAATAGAGTTGATTACCATGTATGAGATGCAGATGATCAGAATCAAAGGACATATCTCATACCAGAAGAATGGGGGCAACGTCAATGGTCGGTGGATCATGATCAAGATATAGTTTCAGGCGTTGACCATTGACGCGGAAGGTAGAGGAAGATGACGGTTCGGATATGTCGATGCTGCCATTGTCATGTACCTTCCGGACCACATACGGTCCTTTCCACTTGCTCTGCAACTTCCCTGGGAATAATTTCAGCCTGGAATCAAACAACCATACTCTCTGATCTGGCTCAAACTGTTTATGGATGATATGCAAATCGTGCCATGTCTTCACTTTCTCTTTGTACTGTAGGCTGTTCGAAAAGGCTGTATCTCTCAGTTCTTCCAGGGCTGCCAATTCTGCTCTTCTCTGTTCTCCTATACTCTCGGGATCTAAAAGCAACTCAGTAACTGCCCAAAAAGATTTGTGCTTGATTTCCACTGGCAAATGGCACGGCTTGCCATAGACGAGACGAAAGGGAGATGTTCCCAATGGATTCTTGAAAGATGTCCGATAAGCCCACAAGACCGAGTCCAAAAGCTGTGACCAATCCTTTCGGTCTGGGCGGACAACTTTCTGCAAGATTGTCTTTATCTCCCTATTCGATACTTCGGCAAGACCATTAGTCTGAGGGTGATAAGGAGTGGCAACCCGATGGTCAATGCCGAACTCGTCTGCAAGGGCCCTGACTTTGTCATTGATGAAGTGAGACCCCCCGTCTGAAATCAAGACTCTAGGTACCCCGAACCGTGAAATGATGTTTTTCCTCAAAAATTTGCATACGGTTTTAGCATCTGCGGCTCGGACGGGGATGGCCTCAACCCATCGGCTGACATAATCTACAGCGAGCAAAATATGCTCGAATCCCTGACTTTTAGGAAATGGGCCCATGAAATCAATCCCCCATGCATCAAAAACCTCACAGAAGTGAATGGGTTGCATGGGCATCATGTCTCTCTGTCCGCAGGTTCCTATTTTCTGACAGTCAGTACATCTCTTCACGAACTCATCAGAATCCTTGAAGAGAGTAGGCCACCATAGGCCGGATTGAAGCACCTTCTGTGCTGTCCTTTTTCCAGAATGATGTCCTCCTGCCTCAAGCTTGTGGCAGTATGTGAGGACGCTGTGCTGCTCTTCTTGAGGAATGCACCTCCTCCAGATATTATCCCCTCCTTCATGATAAAGGATGGGATCCTCCCAATGGTAAAACTTGGCCTTAGCTAGGAAGGTCTCAAGTTTCTGCCTGGGCCAACCCTGAGGGACTGTCTTGGCAACAAGATAGTTTACAAAGTCAGCATACCACGGGAGTGAGGTGACAGCCAAGATCGCCTCATCTGGAAATGTCTCTGTGATAGGTGCGCTGGGCTCAGATTCCTCAAGATTCTCCAATCTGGAGAGATGATCCGCCACCACATTCTTGACTCCAGGCTTGTCCTTAATCTCAATATCAAATTCCTGGAGTAGAAGGATCCATCTGGTGAGACGTGCTTTGGCATCCTTCTTAGCCATTAAGTATCGGATGGCGGTATGATCAGTGTAAATGGTCACTCTAGATCCGAGAATATATGATCGATACTTATCAAGAGCAAAGACTACGGCCAGCATCTCTTTCTCAGTCACAGTGTAATTCCGCTGCGCGGCATCCAAATTCCGGCTGGCGTAGTGAATGGCAAAAGGTAATCCATCCCTCCTCTGTCCGAGTACAGCCCCAACGGCAAAATCTGAAGCATCCGTCATGATCTCGAATGGGAGAGACCAATCGGGTGGCTGAAGGACAGGAGCTGAAACAACCATGTTTTTGAGAGTCTCAAAAGATTCAAGACACTTATCATTAACAATAAACTCGGTGTCTTTGGTCAGCAAGTCAGTAAGCGGTCGGGCAATTCGACTGAAGTCCTGAATGAACCGTCGGTAGAAACCGACATGCCCCAGAAAAGACCGCAGCTGACGCAAATTGGACGGCGGATTGAGTTTTCCGATGATGTCCACCTTAGCCGGATCGACCTCCATGCCCCTGTTGGAGACGATATGACCAAGGACCGTCCCCTGAGTCATCATGAAATGACTCTTCTCCCAGGATAAAACAAGGTTAACCTCAATGCAGCGCTGGAGCACACGGTCTAGGCAGTCAAGACAAGCGTCGAACCCGTCACCATAGACCGAGAAGTCATCCATGAAGACCTCTAAACAGTCACCCACCATGTCCGAGAATATGGACAACATGCATCTTTGGAATGTCGACGGAGCGTTACATAGACCAAAGGGCATCCGTGTGAAAGCATAAGTCCCAAACGGACAGGTGAATGTCGTTTTCTCCTGGTCTTCGGGCGCAATGGCCACCTGATTGTATCCAGAGTACCCATCAAGGAAACAATAGTGACTCTTCCCAGCTAGCCGCTCGATAATCTGATCAATGAATGGTAGCGGGAAGTGATCCTTCTTGGTGGCCTCATTCAATCGTCTGTAGTCCACACAGACCCTCCAAGAAGTTGGTACTCTGGTAGCGATCTCCTCTTCAGACTCATTAACAACTGTAGTGATACCCGTCTTCTTCGGTACCACATGTAGCGGACTTACCCATTTGGAGTCGGAGATGGGATAGATAAAATCGGCGCTCCACCACTTGGAAATTTCTTTCATGACTACGTCTCGAAGATTCGGGTTCAGCCGTCGTTGGAACTCACGCGACGGCTTAGCGTTATCTTCAAGATAGATGTGGTGTGAGCAAAGATTTGGGCTCAGCCCCTGGAGATCAGCTATACTCCAACCGATTGCCTTGCGGTTTCTTTCAAGAACCTCCATCAGACGAGATTCTTGTTCTCCAGTCAAATCTGCTGAGATAATGACTGGGTGCATTTCTGGCTCTCCAGCAAGGAATCTGTACTTCATCGACTGCGGTAGAGGTTTCCGTTCTGGACAACTGGGAGGTGGTAGATCTGGTTTCTGATATGTCTGTGTGAATGCTACCAGGTCTGCATGGGAGAACTCTCGCTCTGCATGAATTGCTGACGAAGGGCGGCCTTCTGAATCAACTATAAACTGCACCGGCTCGCACTCTGTCATGGTTGTTGGCTCAGTAGGAATCAGACAAGGTAAATAGTCGTCAAAGTCATCCCAGTCTATGTCTGAATCCGAGGGATCAGAAGAAGATGAGCATGATTGAAATTCCTCAGCACCACTCATCACAACACTGTCAGCTTCAGATGTATCCTCATCCAGGGATGTGCTCTCCCGGCTCTCGACTGCCAGGAGCTTGAGATACAGTGAATCTGTAGGCAAGGCGAGGGTCGGTGCTACGGGACCTGTCCAGTTGGATTCATCATCAGTCATCTCAAAGTCACAAACCTGGTGGATGTCTAGCTCTTCCTCTGTCATCTGCTCGGCTTCGCTGGACTGTTCTGAGCACTCTACTCTCTAGCTTTGGTTTCTTCGATCGTCTCTATTTGTATGGTTTCGCCCTCTACGCGAAAGCATACCTTCCCGCTATCATGATCGGTCACTGATGAATCCACATTTCATCATCTTTATTCTATCATTTTGGCACCAAAAACCCTAGCAAATGCCTGTAAATACCCTTAAATAGAGCATCTTAGCATTCATGCATGTGCATTCAGACAGTGTATAAATTACTGTAATTAAGGCCAAAATTATAGAATAAATAAAGAAAAGAAAAAGAATAAAATATTGTAAATATTTTATGACCCAAAACCCCCGAGACATAGGCATCTTGATGAATAGGTCGACAAGGAATAAAGTAGGGGGAGATAAGGTCAAAAACACAGTCCAAATACCTATACAATCTATTCATTTCTTATTCATTTTGGGACCTATTTTTGGTTCCACTTTTTATACATCAAATAAAGAAACTTTGTACATGAAAGTTGTAGATAATTTTATAAAGAAAAATACAAAATTGATTTCACAGAAACATCATGTACAGACAAAAAGTTATGATCTGAATAAGAATCCAAAATCCCAACTTCCCAGACCCGTATCTCACAAACGACAACTCCAAATGCATCAAACTCACCTTTAATTGTATATAGAATAAAATAATCTATCCAATGGTGGTGGTTTCGCATTTGGCGGAGCAACGGTTTGAAAATTGAGTTTTGGACCCCTGTTGTATACTTGTACTGAATAAAATATTCAATTTATTCTTTATTCATTATTTATTCATTTTTATATTTTTATAATTTTGTGAATATTACTTATAATACCTATGTGCATTAAAATTGAAATAAAATGCAAAGAAAAATAAAAATAAAAATACCTATATAAAGAATACATAGGCATACTGCACATACTTATACCTATACAAAACATACTTGTATTTTATTAAATATACAAAACATATCAGAAAAATAAAATAAAAATATATTTGTATACATAAAAGTATTTTATAATTTTATAAAATCATAAATAAAAATAATAAAAATAAAATACACAAAATAAAAATAAAATACTAAAATACATAGGTATTATACCTATATAGGGTTAAAAAGGTGACTTGTAAAAATATAACTCCTAAAAATAATTAAAAATCAAAATAAAATACTACATAAAATTCTAAGCATTTTTTATTTTATAACTTTTAATTAATTCGGCCTTTTATTATTTTTAATTTAATTAATAAAATGTTTTTCCAGGGTTTTTCCTGGTTGGTCCACGTGGACCAACCAGGAGGCCAGGACTGTTGACCTAGGTCAACAGTCTGACCTACACCCTGTAGCCTTTGTCAGACCCATCTTTGATCCCATGTTCACCAATTTTTCGAGGCGCGTTCTTTCATCCTTTGAGCTCGAGTCCTTCTGCAAACTTTTTCCCCTACTACCCATCTTGCTCGCCCAAGGATCTTCTTGGGCTGAGAGCCTCTGAATCGAGCTAGCCACCTCGTTCTTTCAACCCCCATCGTCAACCATACTTAAGCTCCACCTTGACCATCTTTTGAATTTGAACCGCAATTCATCCAGCTCCCTTCCCCCTTGGAGTCGCTCTAGCACCGTGGAGGTGACAGCTCCAGGTCTGCACCTTCGAGGAGGCGGAGTCACGCGAGCTGAGCGCGTTCCACCACCACCTCCGGCGGGTGTCCCCGTGAGGTATTCACCCTCTGGTCCTTGGCCATCGAGGCTGCCACCATCCCCATTTTTGTCCCCATCGTATCCCTGTTAGTGTTAGGATCATTTCGCCCATAATCCCTCGATCAATCCATCAGCGCATCATTCCATCGATCACCTCGCCGGAGCGCAACTCCGGCGAGCCCATATATCGCTTTTCCTTCCATTTCGAGAGCCACCCGAGGTCGAGGCATTTTGCCCTCGACCTCCCTAACTTTTTGGTGCAGGTACTGAAGCCCATCGAAGCATCTGGAGCGATTTTGCTCTCTCGCCGGAGCACCTGGGGCCTTGCATCTCCGCCACCTCCGTGCGAGAGCACCGGCGAACGCCGGTGGCTTTTGAGGCTTCCAGACGTCAGCCGACACCTGCAGGAGCATCCTCGACCACTTTGCAAGCTTGATTGTCGCCGTGGCCGGACGGAGGAGCTCGGAGAAGCTCGCCCAACCGGCGCTCCTTCGTGTTCTTCCCTCTGCCTCCGGGACCGTCGGATCAACGAGGAGCCCCCAGATCGCACAGGAGCCGTTAGATCCCCCCACGTGCCCACCGTCCGATCATCGGGGGAGTTCTAATCGCAGCCGCACGAGCCAACCGTCATCGGCGCCTGAGGAGCGGACACGTGGATAAGTGAAGTCGCCCAGCCGTCCGATCGCGCCTAGCGGGGGTAATTTTGCACGATACCCCTGCCATTTTTGTAATATTTTATTAGGACGTAAACTTTTCCTTGGTCGTTTAAAAGTTTTGTAATATTTGCCAAAAGACCCTCAGGCTTTTAGCATTTGCATCTAGGTCCCTCGCCACGTCACCTCACGTGACCAGTTCACGTGAGGGGGTGGGCATTTTGTAGAGGAACCCCCGTACGTTTGTGTATTTTGTTTTAGTCCTAAAACTCTTGCAGCACGTGTAAACTTTTTGGTTATTTTGCAAGTCGGCCCCCAGGGTTTCAACAAATTACTTTTCAGTCCTTCCCAAGCGCGTGCAAGTCACGCGCCCTGGTGGGTAAATTTCTAGGAAGACCAGGCGGCTTTTGTAATTAACTGTTGGTGCTAAAAATTGAATATACAGTGTATATTTTTGTGGAAAATTGCATGTATGCCCCTGGATGTTTCGGATATTGCTCATATACCCCTGCCAGGACTGTTTAATGTTTGGATGTTTGCTCTAATTATTTAGCCTATCATTTTAACTCCAAAAATTTCACAAAAATAGACTTAAGTATCTGGACACGTGTACTTTGACGCCATATATTTAGTTTTTGATTTTATTTTATTTTTATATTTATTAAAAATCAAAAACATCTATTTTGTGTACTATCTAGCTTAGAAAATACCAAAAAAATATTAAAACATCTCCAAAAATTCCAAAAAAATCACCTAGTGTCTATTTTATTCTATTTTAGTGTCAGTCCAAAAATCACTAAAAATCTCAAAAGAAAAACACTAAAAATCCAAAAACACTCAAAAACTTCAAAAAAATATATAAAATTGTAGAAAACTCCAAAAATCAAAAACTCAGTTCCTGTTTGTTCCTTATTTTATCCTTTTTATTTGAAAAATAGTGTGAGAATTTTTTGCTACTGGTTGGTATTTTTAATTCCCATATTTATCACAGCCAGCATTATTCCCACTGTTTTACTTTATTTCAATATTTAAAAATATCAAAAACACCTAGAAAAATCTCCAAAAATCACAAAAACAGTAAAAAATTATAAAAACACCAAAAACATTTTATTTCTGAATTTTTGAGTATTTTTGCACATTTTTATAAATATTTTAGCTTGCCTTCTATTATATTGTCTTTACTTGCCAATATTGAAAAAGAAAATAAAAAATAAAAAATATAAAATGTAAAAATCAGAAAATTAAAAATCAAAATACAAAACTTAAAAATTAAAATAAAAAAAATATTAAAAACTAAAAACCCACAAAAATTTCCTCTCTTTGCTTGCTTAGTGTAGACACACATCACACACACACACACTTGAGCATTTTTGCTTGAACTACCCTGCTTGTTCCCTGTGTTCGAACTCTCTACATACTTGCACCTATACATCTTTTATGTAGAGTTAAAAATAAATTTTAACTCCACATTAGTTCTAATTTATTGATCTTAGTGTGGGTTAATTGTTGACTTCAGTCCGGATTTAGTGTGGTCACCACACCGACTAAGTTCACGCTTTGTGTTGAACTTAAGACCACCTATTTTCGGCTAAATCAAATGGCGCCGTTGCCGGGGAACAACAGCGAGTAGTTCACATTTTTGTTTGATTGTGTGATTGTTTACCATAGCATTTTCCTTCTCTTACATTTTGATATATATCTTGTTGAGCTATCTGACCACTCTTCTTTGTCTTCTTGCGAGGGACCGCGGAGCGAGGCGGATCGCCTAGGTGACCCGACGCATCCTTGGGAAGCGGAGCCGGCTGTTCTTTAGCCAAGCCGGCAGGAGAGAGCAAGGAGTGAGAGAGAGAGTGATTAGATTAGTTTTCATTTATTTTGTGAGAGAGTGATTCATTTAATTCGTAATAATACAGGTACACTTGGACTTGGACACTTGAACATTCGGGCCTAACTTCCGGGTGTTTGTTCACCCGGGGGCTCACCGCGGATTTTATCGCGTTTTCATCGCAGTCATTTTCCGGTTTTGTTTTCATTTTTCACTTTCTTTTGTGGATTGAGCTCTTAGTTCTAGGTCTGCTTGACTCGATTAGAATAGGTCCAAACACTTAATTATATTTGCATGCTCCTATAGATACGTATTTGGACTTAGACTAATTAAACAGTTAGTTAGTAGCTTCCAAATCCACGCGCCGCGAGCTCACACCCGAACAAGCGCTTTCTCCTACCCCAAATGTGTTGGGCAGAGGAGGGGTGAGCCTAGACCGGACACTCGGATTAGGAGTTGCTAGCTAGCTTGTGGTTCTTCACGCTAGCAGTTGCCTGTTCTAGGACGATTTCCTCTTGCATATCTCCATATAGCTTAGGTTTAAAAATTCTGCTTTGCATCCCGCATGGAGAGAGCTGGGATTCGCTGTAAGTCCTCTTACTTTGCACGCATCATCTAGGCACAAAGGTGAGATTTCCACCTTGGTGTCGACTTGCACGGCTTTTCCGACTCTATTCTCCCTCTGTTTTTGGAACAAAGTAGGATAAACAAAAAAAACCGTTAGGCGCTTGTTTGAATTGACTCAAAAGAAGCGATAACACCAAAAAAATTAAAAAAGGGACTGCTAAAGAAAACTTGATCAAAAATAAAATTGGTAATTGGATTCATTGCTTGGGGAGAGTAACACCCTCACTTGTCTTCAGGTTGCATGGGAAGGTCTCCTTCCAAGTGAGGTGAGCGCTTCGTAAGGATTAGAGCCAAAAACCCAACTTGTGGCTGCCTTGTGTATCGCCTGGATTTCCGAAGTATTGGCGCTACTATCGTACGTAGTCGAGTAGGACTTGGTCGCCATTGGTGACTCTCTATTGTGAGAGCACCGACCTTGTCCGAAGTACCGAGCTTAGGCCACGCCTTCACGGGTGTGTCTGTCTCACCGGCTGCGTCCGAGTAGGATCTTACACGCTCACGGGTGATTCCGTTGCGAGCGAGGTCCGAAGTATCGGTTTCGCCTATCGGCTTCCTCCCTCTCTTTCTTTGGCTGAGTAGGGATCCAGGAAGGGTTACAAGGACCTCAAAAAGCGCAAGTTACAGGTTACACAGGAGGAGGACAAGTACGGGGACACTTTCCTGGCAGTACTCTCTCTCCTATAGGCGTAGCGCTCTAAGGACTCGTGAAAAGATAAATACCTGAAAAACAAGCTAAAACTGACAAGATAAAAGCCGAACCTTCACGGCTTCACGAGTTGAGTTGGTAAACTCACCCTTGCTTTGTGTTTGATTTCTAGATTTGTTAAGGTCAAGATCAAAAACACAACACAATTGTGCGCAATTTTGTTGCATATCATCTTCTCCTTCTTCTCTTGCATTTTCCCTGTTCTTTCCGAATAATCAAGATGATGGGACGGAGATCTCTTAGGCCGACCTTGTCGGCACCGCTATCCAGCACTCCTCCCTACTCATCTAGGAGTGCCTCGGAGAGCCCGCTCTCCGAGCCCGAGTTTACATCCACCCTGTTCCCCCTCGACCACTCTTCCCATTCTCCTTCCCTCAGTCCAATCATTTCAGAGTTCAGTGAATCACAGAATTCAGCTCATTCAACAGCACCTGAAATGGCCTCTTTTGCATTTTCAGAGAATCCAGTAATGGCAGACAGAGGCGAGCACCCAGATGACCACGACCATCCTCCGTTCATTATTGACCAAGTGGCCATCAACAATTCCTTGCTAGCGTCCCTGGAGAATATGCAGAGGCAGATCCGAGACCAGGGCACTTTCATGGGTGACCTTATGAGAGAAATCGCACAGCTGAGAGAGAACCGACCTGGAGGAGGCGGTGGCGGAGAAGGAGGAGGACCTGATGCAGGAGGAGGCGATCCAGAAGGTGAGCGACCGCCACAGACCATCATGAGGGAACTGCACAACCCAGCTTCGTCCCTCACTCACCGGTGGATCAGACTCCCGCCAATCCACGGAGACTTCGAGCTTCGGCACCACACGATCCAGCTTCTTCCCAAGTTCCATGGGCTGCCGACCGAAGAGCCGCACCTCCATCTCCAAGAGTTCGAAATGATATGCAGCACTATCCACGATCGGTTGTTGACCGAGGACACTATCAGGATGATCGCCTTCCCGTTCTCATTGGTTGATCGAGCCGCATATTGGCTCAAGCATCTAGGGCGATTCGTCGATACTTGGGCAGATCTCCGGTCCGTATATTTGAAGAAATACTATCCCCTCGGCCGGACCAACGCAGCTCGAGCCATGATCAGCAACTTCGTCATGATCCCAAATGAACAGTTCCATGAAGCATGGGATCGATTCAGAGAGCTCATAGACCGGTGTCCACATCACGATATCTCCAAGCCCCACCTGGTGCAGAGTTTCTTCTGTGGGCTGACACCGGAGCTGCAGGGGCTTGTGAATGCCTCTTGCGGTGGATCATATTTCTCTAAAGGTGAAGACGACGTCTGGGCCATCTATGAAGGTATGGCAGAGAACTCCACAGTGATGACCCAGGCCAGAGTCTACAATCAGCAGAAGCCCCCGCAAGGAGCGGGATCATTTCAGAGGATCGCTCGCATCGATGCCGGTCCCAGCACAACGTCGGTAGCTGCAGCACAAGCCGAATCAGCAGCAGTCGACATGGGCATTATCAGTGAAAAGTTGGACCGCATGGAGATCCTGGAAAAGAAGCAGAACCAAGGTCTAGCCCAGATGGACCTTCTCACCAAGACAATGAGTGACCTGAAAACTCAAATTCTCTGTATTCAGGAGGCACAGGCCCATTCACAACAGCCTCCCAGGTCACAGGTTGCTGCCAGCAGCAACAATCCCAACCAGGCCTCCACCTCATACCGCCAGGTGAACCATATCCAGGCGGAGCCGGTTTCATTGTTGCAGTACCATCCAGAGCAACCGCCATCTCAGGAGACGCAGATGGTGGTGTATCAGCCGGAGCAGCCACTGGCAGTTCTTCCTCCATCTTCCTTCGAGCAGGAACCGTTGATGGAAGTCAACGGGATTTGGTATGACCGATACCCTCAGCCCGCAATTCGTAGGGATCACCCCGGATTCCGTTGGGGGAATGGTGGATCCTCGTCCCAGCAGCATCCTCCTGCCCAAGGACAGCAGAACAGCCAGTCGACACAACACCAGCAGCCCCAGTATGCCCAGCCACAACAGTATCAGAGTGGTCCTCGTCCCGCCTATCAGGGACAGCAGTGGAGGCAGCGACAGCCGCCTCAGCATTCTTATGCCCAGCATCCCCCCCAGTATCAGCAGCAGCCCCATTTCCAGCAAGGACAGCCATCCGATTCTCAGGGTCCAGCCTATGAGAACCCAGCCCTTGATGATCTTGCCCGCTTGCTATCTGAACAGCGAGCATCTTTCAGGCAAGAAATGGATGAGTTCCGGCAGGAGATGCGGGAAATCATCAAAGGCAAAGCCTCCATACCCGCTCAGATCGAACCAAACCCTAATAATTTAAAAAGAAAATCTGAGCAGGTAGAGTTCATAGAGGATGCCTCTCCTAGTGACAATTTGAATGATATGTCTTCTTTTGTGAATGATGCTGATTTTGTGACTACTAGGAGCGGTAGGATGCCAGCCGGCGGTGCCTCTTCTGAGCGACAACCCGATGCCGAACCAGGAGCGCCAGAGGAGCAGAGGAGCGGTGCTGATGCCGCTACAGATGATGTTGAAGACGGTGGTGCTGATGCCACCAATGATGGAGACCAGGACGACGGTGCTGATGCCGTCGTGATACCAGATGCAGACGGTGGTGCTGATGCCACCATTTTGGATGCTGAACCAGAGCGTGGTGCTGATGCCGCGAAGACAGGTGCTAGTGGTGGTACTGAGGCCACCACATCCACTTTTGTTGAGCCATCTGTGATGTTGCCACATTTTGTATCTAGAGACTGTGGGAACAAAAACCAAAACAAAAATATGAATAAAGGAAAGGTTTCTGTTCAAATTACGGATCCATATGTGGTGAATGATGATTATTGTATGGATTCTCCGTCTTCACAGGCACAGAGACCGATTCCTAGTCCTCCATCTGAGGAGGCCCCTACCATCCCCTTCCCTGAGGCACTCCACCGAGCGAAGGGGAATACAAAAGAAAATCCAAAAAAGAGTCAACAGGTAGAGTTCGGCAACGAGATGATTGACAGATTTCATATTCAGCTGACTCTACGAGAAGCATTTGAGCATATCCCCTTCTTCAAGAAGAATTTAAAAGAAACAACTACTGTCAGAAGGAAGAAGAGGCACAGAGATCAAATACATATGCTCACTCATGACACTTGCTGCGTCATTCAGAACACATTGCCAGCCAAGCGACCAGACGCAGGAGCTCCCTATGTCAGATGCGAGATTCAGGAGCAACAGTTTGATCGTACTCTATTAGACAGCGGCTCTTCAATCAACCTTCTTCCAGCAGCCTTACTCAAGCAATTCGAGTTTGGCCCTCTTCTTCGAAGCAGAACCGTCCTTCAGTTTGCTGATAGGTCGATTAAGAGGCCGAAGGGGTTATTGAAAGACGTGGTCGTTACCATTCAGGGCCTGAAATTCCCCGTGGACTTCGTTGTGTTGGACATGGAGATCCCTGAGTCGGTAACTGATGCCCCCATCATTCTCGGACGTCCATTCTTGGCCACAGCCAAGGCGGTGACCGACCATGATAGTGGGAAGGTATGCTTTCGCGTAGAGGGCGAAACTATACAAATAGAGACGATCGAAGAGATCAGAGGCAGAGAGGCAGAATGCTCAGAGCAGTCCAGCGAAGCCGAGCAGATGACAGAGGAGGAGCTAGACATCCACCAGGTTTGTGATTTCGAGATGACTGATGATGAATCCAACTGGAAAGATCCCGTAGCACCGACCCTCGCCTTGCCTACGGATTCACTGTATCTCAAGCTCATGGCGGTCGAGAGCCGGGAGAGCACATCCCTGGATGAGGATATCTCTGAGGCTGACAGTGTTGCGATGAGTGGTGCTGAGGAATTTCAATCTTGCTCATCATCTTCTGATCCCTCGGATTCAGACATTGATTGGGATGACTTTGATGACTATTTACCTTGTCTGATTCCTACTGAGCCAACAACCATGACAGAGTGCGAGCCGGTGCAGTTTATCGTTGATTCAGAGGGCCGCCCTTCGTCAGAGATTCATGCAGTGCGAGAGTTCTCCCATGCAGACCTGGTAGCATTTACACAGACATATCAGAAACCAGATCTGCCACCTCCCAGTTGTCCAGAATGAAAACCTCTGCCGCAGTCAATGAAGTACAGATTCCTTGCTGGAGAGTTAGAAATGCACCCAGTCATTATCTCAGCAGATTTGACTGGAGAACAAGAATCTCGTCTGATGGAGGTTCTTGAAAGAAACCGCAAGGCAATCGGTTGGAGTATAGCTGATCTCCAAGGGCTGAGCCCAAATCTTTGCTCTCACCACATCTATCTTGAAGATAATGCTAAACCGTCGCGTGAGTTCCAACGACGGCTGAACCCGAATCTTCGAGACGTAGTCATGAAAGAAATTTCCAAGTGGTGGAGCGCCGATTTCATCTATCCCATCTCCGACTCCAAATGGGTAAGTCCGTTACATGTGGTACCCAAGAAGACGGGTATCACTACAGTTGTCAATGAGTCTGGAGAGGAGATCGCTACCATAGTACCAACTTCTTGGAGGGTCTGTGTGGACTACAGACGATTGAATGAGGCCACCAAGAAGGATCACTTCCCGCTACCATTCATTGATCAGATTATCGAGCGGCTAGCTGGGAAGAGTCACTATTGTTTCCTTGATGGGTACTCTGGATACAATCAGGTGGCCATTGCGCCCGAAGACCAGGAGAAAACGACATTCACCTGTCCGTTTGGGACTTATGCTTTCAGACGGATGCCCTTTGGTCTATGTAACGCTCCGGCGACATTCCAAAGGTGCATGTTGTCCATCTTCTCGGACATGGTGGGTGACTGTTTAGAGGTCTTCATGGATGACTTCTCGGTCTATGGCGACGGGTTCGACGCTTGTCTTGACTGCCTAGACCGTGTGCTTAAGCGTTGCATTGAGGTCAATCTTGTCTTATCCTGGGAGAAGAGTCATTTCATGATGACTCAGGGGACAGTCCTTGGTCATATCGTCTCCAACAGGGGCATGGAGGTCGATCCGGCTAAGGTGGATATCATCAGAAAACTCAATCCGCCGTCCAACTTGCGTCAGTTACGGTCTTTTCTGGGGCATGTCGGTTTCTACCGACGGTTCATTCAGGACTTCAGCCGAATTGCCCGACCGCTTACTGACTTGTTGACCAAAGACACCGAGTTTATTGTTAATGATAAGTGTCTTGAATCATTTGAGACTCTCAAGAATATGGTTGTCTCGGCTCCTGTCCTTCAGCCACCCGATTGGTCTCTTCCATTCGAGATCATGACGGATGCTTCAGATTTTGCCGTTGGGGCTGTGCTTGGACAGAGGAGGGATGGATTACCTTTTGCCATTCACTACGCCAGCCGGACTTTGGATGCCGCGCAGCGGAATTACACTGTGACTGAGAAAGAGATGCTGGCCGTAGTCTTTGCCCTTGATAAGTATCGATCGTATATTCTCGGATCTAGAGTGACAATCTACACTGATCATACCGCCACCCGGTACTTAATGGCTAAGAAGGATGCCAAAGCACGTCTCACCAGATGGATCCTTCTACTCCAGGAATTTGATATTGAAATTAAGGATAAGCCTGGAGTCAAGAATGTGGTGGCGGATCATCTCTCCAGATTAGAGAATCTTGAGGAATCTGAGCCCAGCGCACCTATCACTGAGACATTTCCAGACGAGGCGATCTTGGCTGTCACCTCACTCCCATGGTATGCTGACTTTGTAAACTATCTTGTTGCCAAGACAGTCCCTCAGGGTTGGCCCAGGCAGAAACTTGAGACCTTCCTAGCTAAGGCCAAGTTTTACCATTGGGAGGATCCCGTCCTTTATCATGAAGGAGGAGATAGTATCTGGAGGAGGTGCATTCCTCAAGAAGAGCAGCATAGCGTCCTCACATACTGCCACAAGCTTGAGGAGGAGGACATCATTCTGGAAAAAGGACAGCACAAAAGGTGCTTCAATCCGGCCTATGGTGGCCTACTCTCTTCAAGGATTCTGATGAGTTCGTGAAGAGATGTACTGACTGTCAGAAAATGGGAACCTGCGGACAGAGAGACATGATGCCCATGCAACCCATTCACTTCTGTGAGGTTTTTGATGCATGGGGGATTGATTTCATGGGCCCATTTCCTAAGAGTCAGAGATTCGAGCATATTTTGCTCGCTGTAGATTATGTCAGCCGATGGGTTGAGGCTATCCCTGCCCGAGCCGCAGATGCTAAAACCGTTTGCAAATTTTTGAGGAAAAATATCATTTCACGGTTCGGTGTACCTAGAGTCTTGATTTCAGACGGGGGGTCTCACTTCATCAATGACAAAGTCAGGGCCCTTGCAGACGAGTTCGGCATTGACCATCGGGTTGCCACTCCTTATCACCCTCAGACTAATGGTCTTGCTGAAGTATCGAATAGGGAGATAAAGACTATCTTGCAGAAAGTTGTCCGCCCAGACCGAAAGGATTGGTCACAGCTTTTGGACTCGGTCTTGTGGGCTTATCGGACTTCTTTCAAGAATCCATTGGGAGCATCTCCCTTTCGTCTCGTATATGGCAAGCCGTGCCATTTGCCAGTGGAGATCAAGCATAAATCTTTTTGGGCAGTTACTGAGTTGCTTTTAGATCCCGAGAGTATAGGAGACCAGAGAAGAGCAGAATTGGCAGCCCTGGAGGAATTGAGAGATACAGCCTTCTCCAACAGCCTACAGTACAAAGAGAAAGTGAAGACATGGCACGATTCGCATATCAGCCATAAGCAGTTTGAGCCAGATCAGAGAGTATGGTTGTTTGATTCAAGGCTAAAGTTATTTCCAGGGAAGTTACAGAGCAAGTGGAAAGGACCGTATGTGGTTAGGAAGGTACATGACAATGGCAGCATCGACATATCTGAACCGTCATCTTCCTCTACCTTCCGCGTCAATGGTCAACGCTTGAAACTATATCTTGATCATGATCCGCCGACCATTGACGTTGCCTCCATTCTTCTGGTATGAGATGTGTCCCTTGACTCTCATCATCTGCATTTCATACATGGTGATCAACTCTATTCCCCGTTGTACAGATCCATCTGTTTATATCATTCTGTTGTCTGTCAATTTATTTTCTTATTTTCTTCTTTTCTTCTTTTCCTTTTCTATCTTCTTTATCTATCAAAAAAGTGTCGCCCTTGTTGACAGTTTTCCATACTTAGGACGTACTTTGTCCTAAGTATAGGGGGGTTGGCACCCCGAGTTTCTTCTATTCCTTTCGATCCTCTCCATTGTCTCCTCTTCTTGTCTATACTTAGGGATATCTTACCCTAAGTATAGGGGGAGACAGTTTGAGTACGATCTGTTCATTCCCACCCTTGACCCTCCCTGCGTTGTGTACAGTCTGCTATACTTAGGATTATTTGATCCTAAGTATAGGGGGGACGGTCAACTTCTCATTCATTTATTCATCTATTATTCCTTTATTCTTTAGACTAGTCTATACTTAGTACGAGTTATGTCTTCTCTTTTCTCTCCGATCTATGAGGACATAGCTCAAGCTAAGTATAGGGGGGTCGTATATACTACGTATATACTTTAGCCATAACTCGTACTTTCGTATCTTCCTAATAAATATGGTCAATAATTCTTTAAAATTCATTAAAAATTCTTAATAAAAAGATGTGGTTATTCCTCAAATTCTTTTTGTATTTACTGATTAATAAATCAGGTGAAAATGTTTTTTTTGCAAAATGTTTGAAAAATAGTTTGAAAATCTTTGTGAACATCTATTGAAAACTATTTTGAAAATATTTTGTTTCAGGTTTTCAACCTGTGTAAAAATGTGTGGATTGTAAAATTTCTTTTCTTTGTGTGAAATAAAATGTTTGAAAAATGATTTGCAAATGGTTTGAAAAATGGTTGCAAAAATGATTTGAAAAACCTATATATACTGTTTTGAAAGCCTTTGCAAAATGATTTTCAAATGTGTGTAAAATGTTTGTAAAAACTATTTTGGACTATAGTTTTCAAAAATTGTGTGAAAAGCTTGTGTCAAATAAGTTTGAGGAATATTCACATCACACCAAAATCCACTATATATATATGTATAAAATTGACCACTTACCCTGTAAATTCTTAAAATCCACTTCTTGTATATATAAAGAAGCACTCCCGTGTACATATTTTCACCTTGTTTTCAGCCAAAATCTTTTTGTTTTTCAAAAATTCCCAAAAACTTTTGCAAAAATTAAAATCCAAAAACATCTGAAAAATCTTTTTGAAAAATACAAAAAAAAATTGCATCTGCATATGCATCATGATCATGTTTTCAAAAATCCATAAAAAGTTCAAAATCCTTGAAAATTGCATCACAAAAATATTTTCTGCATTGCATAGCATGAGCATTTTTCGGATTGAGTTTGATAGTTGAACGAGTCTAAGTAAAATCCGAAGATTGGAGCTTGATTGGACCTTATAATCTATCTAATAACAAGAACCTTATAGGAACTGGGTTTGAGGTACTTCAGGTCTAGTTGACTTAATTCTTTGAGGATCACGAGACTTGGTTCAGTGGATTTTTGACTGCCTAAGTAGAGTATTTCGGAGCACACGTACGACTCTTGTTGATAATGACCTAACTTGGACACCTGCACCTTTCACATGGCTCAACTCAGTTGGAGTGGTGAGGGGATTGGATTTGCCGGTATGAGACGCACACAAGTGGAAACATTTGTCCTCCTCTAGGGAGGGAAGTGCATCCCAACCCGTCCAATGATTAGGAAGTCTAAAGACAGGAGGCTGTGGGTTGCGATAAAGCTTCAAAAGAGGGATAGTCTACTAGCTCAAGAGGAAAAACTCCTTATGTAAATGCTGCTGTGAATAGTATTCAAAAAAAAATGTGTTCAGGCATGTACAAAAATAAAAAGCCTGCAAGTATGTACAAAGTCAATAAGCAAGCTTGAGTTCCAAAGTCATATCATGTGAGCCTGCAGCAGGATGACTTGACTACACTGGTCTTGCATCCAAGGATAGGTAGCTACACTGGCTACCGTCCATTCTTCTCTTCACCCCCTCCTCTTGAGCTGGTTGCCACTTGAACTTAGAAGGGAATACCCCGCTCCTCGAGGATGGAGTTGCTGGATTGGGGAATCACTGGGTTGTCGTACTGGAGAAGTCAGTTCTTTGTCATTCTAGTTGGGGAGAGCCACCATCACTTACACTGTACAAGTCAGATTCATAGTCGTAAGAGTTTGCGTATGAGTTGAGATATTTCTGACCTGGCTATTGAGGAGACTTGGACAGAGTTTTGGGATTCTCAAGGACTGTTGGATTTCAAACACGGTTCTCACTAAGGTTCCGCCCGCACTAAAATTCCAAAGGTCCTACTTAAGCTCCAAACTTTGATTTTGTGAAGACAAGTTTGATAATCAAATAAAATTCAAGTTCTTCTTTTTCTTTTCTTTATTTTTCTTTTTCTGCACTTATTGCATAAGTGTTTGCTAGGGACTAGCAAAAGAAAGGAATAGGGGGATGATGAATCCACATTTCATCATCTTTATTCTATCATTTTGGCACCAAAAACCCTAGCAAATGCCTGTAAATACCCTTAAATAGAGCATCTTAGCATTCATGCATGTGCATTCAGACAGTGTATAAATTACTGTAATTAAGGCCAAAATTATAGAATAAATAAAGAAAAGAAAAAGAATAAAATATTGTAAATATTTTATGACCCAAAACCCCCTAGACCTAGGCATCTTGATGAATAGGTCGACAAGGAATAAAGTAGGGGGAGATAAGGTCAAAAACACAGTCCAAATACCTATACATTCTATTCATTTCTTATTCATTTTGGGACCTATTTTTGGTTCCACTTTTTATACATCAAATAAAGAAACTTTGTACATGAAAGTTGTAGATAATTTTATAAAGAAAAATACAAAATTGATTTCACAGAAACATCATGTACAGACAAAAAGTTATGATCTGAATAAGAATCCAAAATCCCAACTTTCCAGACTCGTATCTCACAAACAACAACTCCAAATGCATCAAACTCACCTTTAATTGTATATAGAATAAAATAATCTATCCAATGGTGGTGGTTTCGCATTTGGAGGAGCTACGGTTTGAAAATTGAGTTTTGGACCCCTGTTGTATACTTGTACTGAATAAAATATTCAATTTATTCTTTATTCATTATTTATTCATTTTTATATTTTTATAATTTTGTGAATATTACTTATAATACCTATGTGCATTAAAATTGAAATAAAATGCAAAGAAAAATAAAAATAAAAATACCTATATAAAGAATACATAGGCATACTGCACATACTTATACCTATACAAAACATACTTGTATTTTATTAAATATACAAAACATATCAGAAAAATAAAATAAAAATATATTTGTGTACATAAAAGTATTTTATAATTTTATAAAATCATAAATAAAAATAATAAAAATAAAATACACAAAATAAAAATAAAATACTAAAATACATAGGTATTATACCTATATAGGGTTAAAAAGGTGACTTGTAAAAATATAACTCCTAAAAATAATTAAAAATCAAAATAAAATACTACATAAAATTCTAAGCATTTTTTATTTTATAACTTTTAATTAATTCGGCCTTTTATTATTTTTAATTTAATTAATAAAATGTTTTTCCAGGGTTTTTCCTGGTTGGTCCACGTGGACCAACCAGGAGGCCAGGACTGTTGACCTAGGTCAACAGTCTGACCTACACCCTGTAGCCTTTGTCAAACCCATCT
This sequence comes from Ottelia alismoides, assembly GCA_037367405.1. Taxonomy (NCBI): domain Eukaryota; kingdom Viridiplantae; phylum Streptophyta; class Magnoliopsida; order Alismatales; family Hydrocharitaceae; genus Ottelia; species Ottelia alismoides. The sequence continues at coordinate 257,309 of JAZKJV010010985.1, read as the reverse complement.
TTGACCCCATGTTCACCAATTTTTCGAGGCGCGTTCTTTCATCCTTTGAGCTCGAGTCCTTCTGCAAACTTTTTCCCCTACTACCCATCTTGCTCGCCCAAGGATCTTCTTGGGCTGAGAGCCTCTGAATCGAGCTAGCCGCCTCGTTCTTTCAACCCCCATCGTCAACCATACTTAAGCTCCACCTTGACCATCTTTTGAATTTGAACCGCAATTCATCCAGCTCCCTTCCCCCTTGGAGTCGCTCTAGCACCGTGGAGGTGACAGCTCCAGGTCTGCACCTTCGAGGAGGCGGAGTCACGCGAGCTGAGCGCGTTCCACCACCACCTCCGGCGGGTGTCCCCGTGAGGTATTCACCCTCTGGTCCTTGGCCATCGAGGCTGCCACCATCCCCATTTTTGTCCCCATCGTATCCCTGTTAGTGTTAGGATCATTTCGCCCATAATCCCTCGATCAATCCATCAGCGCATCATTCCATCGATCACCTCGCCGGAGCGCAACTCCGGCGAGCCCATATATCGCTTTTCCTTCCATTTCGAGAGCCACCCGAGGTCGAGGCATTTTGCCCTCGGCCTCCCTAACTTTTTGGTGCAGGTACTGAAGCCCATCGAAGCATCTGGAGCGATTTTGCTCTCTCGCCGGAGCACCTGGGGCCTTGCAGCTCCGCCACCTCCGTGCGAGAGCACCGGCGAACGCCGGTGGCTTTTGAGGCTTCCAGACGTCAGCCGACACCTGCAGGAGCATCCTCGACCACTTTGCAAGCTTGATTGTCGCCGTGGCCGGACGGAGGAGCTCGGAGAAGCTCGCCCAACCGGCGCTCCTCCATGTTCTTCCCTCTGCCTCCGGGACCGTCGGATCAACGAGGAGCCCCCAGATCGCACAGGAGCCGTTAGATCCCCCCACGTGCCCACCGTCCGATCATCGGGGGAGTTCTAATCGCAGCCGCACGAGCCAACCGTCATCGGTGCCTGAGGAGCGGACACGTGGATAAGTGAAGTCGCCCAGCCGTCCGATCGCGCCTAGCGGGGGTAATTTTGCACGATACCCCTGCCATTTTTGTAATATTTTATTAGGACGTAAACTTTCCTTGGCCGTTTAAAAGTTTTGTAATATTTGCCAAAAGACCCTCATGCTTTTAGCATTTGCATCTAGGTCCCTCGCCACGTCACCTCACGTGACCAGTTCACGTGAGGGGGTGGGCATTTTGCAGAGGAACCCCCGTACGTTTGTGTATTTTGTTTTAGTCCTAAAACTCTTGCAGCACGTGTAAACTTTTTGGTTATTTTGCAAGTCGGCCCCCAGGGTTTCAACAAATTACTTTTCAGTCCTTCCCAGGCGCGTGCAAGTCACGCGCCCTGGTGGGTAAATTTCTAGGAAGCCCAGGCGGCTTTTGTAATTAACTGTTGGTGCTAAAAATTGAATATACAGTGTATATTTTTGTGGAAAATTGCATATATGCCCCTGGATGTTTCGGATATTGCTCATATACCCCTACCAGGACTGTTTAATGTTTGGATGTTTGCTCTAATTATTTAGCCTATCATTTTAACTCCAAAAATTTCACAAAAATAGACTTAAGTATCTGGACACGTGTACTTTGACGCCATCTATTTAGTTTTTGATTTTATTTTATTTTTATATTTATTAAAAATCAAAAAAATCTATTTTGTGTACTATCTAGCTTAGAAAATACCAAAAAAATATTAAAACATCTCCAAAAATTCCAAAAAAATCACCTAGTGTCTATTTTATTTTATTTTAGTGTCAGTCCAAAAATCACTAAAAATCTCAAAAGAAAAACACTAAAAATCCAAAAACACTCAAAAACTTCAAAAAATATATAAAATTGTAGAAAACTCCAAAAATCAAAAACTCAGTTCCTGTTTGTTCCTTATTTTATCCTTTTTATTTGAAAAATAGTGTGAGAATTTTTTGCTACTGGTTGGTATTTTTAATTCCCATATTTATCACAGCCAGCATTATTCCCACTGTTTTACTTTATTTCAATATTTAAAAATATCAAAAACACCTAGAAAAATCTCCAAAAATCACAAAAACAGTAAAAAATTATAAAAACACCAAAAACATTTTATTTCTGAATTTTTGAGTATTTTTGCACATTTTTATAAATATTTTAGCTTGCCTTCTATTATATTGTCTTTACTTGCCAATATTGAAAAAGAAAATAAAAAATAAAAAAATATAAAATGTAAAAATCAGAAAATTAAAAATCAAAATACAAAACTTAAAAATTAAAATAAAAAAAATATTAAAAACTAAAAACCCACAAAAATTTCCTCTCTTTGCTTGCTTAGTGTAGACACACATCACACACACACACTTGAGCATTTTTGCTTGAACTACCCTGCTTGTTCCCTGTGTTCGAACTCTCTACATACTTGCACCTATACATCTTTTATGTAGAGTTAAAAATAAATTTTAACTCCACATTAGTTCTAATTTATTGATCTTAGTGTGGGTTAATTGTTGACTTTAGTCCGGATTTAGTGTGGTCACCACACCGACTAAGTTCACGCTTTGTGTTGAACTTAAGACCACCTATTTTCGGCTAAATCAGTCACCGCCTTGGCTGTGGCCAAGAATGGACGTCCGAGAATGATGGGGGCATCAGTTACCGCCTCAGGGATCTCCATGTCCAACACAACGAAGTTCACGGGGAATTTCAGGCCCTGAATGGTAACGACCACGTCTTTCAATAACCCCTTCGGCCTCTTAATCGACCTATCAGCAAACTGAAGGATGGTTCTGCTTCGAAGAAGAGGGCCAAACTCGAATTGCTTGAGTAAGGCTGCCGGAAGGAGGTTAATTGAAGAGCCGCTGTCTAATAGAGTACGATCAAACTGCTGCTCCTGAATCTCGCATCTGACATAGGGAGCTCCTGCGTCTGGTCGCTTGGCTGGCAGCTTGTTCTGGATGATGCAACATGTGTCATGAGTGAGCATATGGATTTGATCTCTGTGCCTCTTCTTCCTTCGAACAGTAGTTGTCTCTTTCAAGTTCTTTTTGAAGAAGGGGATATGCTCAAATGCTTCTCGTAGAGTCAGCTGAATATGAAATATGTCAATCATTTGGTCGCCGAACTCTGCCTGCTGGTTCTTTTTTGGATTTTCTTTTTTGTTCCCCTTCACTCGGCGGAGTGCCTCAGGGAAGGGGATGGTAGGGGCCTCCTCAGATGGAGGACTAGGAATCGGTCCCTGTGCCTGTGAAGACGGAGAATCCATACAATAATCATCATTCACCACATATGGATCTGCAATTTGAACAGAAACCTTTCCTTTATTCATATTTTTGTTTTTGTTTTTGTTCCCACAGTCTCTAGGTACAAAATGTGGTAACATCACAGTTGGTGGCTCGACAAAAGTAGATGTGGTGGCTTCAGCACCACCACTAGCACCTGTCTCTGCGGCATCAGCATCGCGCTCTGGTTCAGCATCCAAAATGGTGGCATCAGCACCACCATCTGCATCTGGTATCACGACGGCATCAGCACCGTCGTCTTGGACTCCATCATTGGTGGCATCAGCACCACCGTCTTCAACATCATCATTAGCGGCATCAGCACCGCTCCTCTGCTCCTTTGGCGCTCCTGGTTCAGCATCTGGTTGTCGCTCAGAAGAGGCGCCGCCGGCTGGCATCCTACCGCTCCTAGTAGTCACAAAATCAGCATCATTCAAAGAATAATACATATCATTCAAATCGTCAGTAGGAGAGGTATCCTCTGTGAACTCTACCTGCTCAGATTTTCTTTTTAGGTTATTAGGATTAGGTTCGATCTGAGCGGGTATGGCGGCTTTGCCTTTGATGATGTCCCGCATCTCCTGTCGGAATTCATCCATTTCTTGCTTGAAAGATGCTCGCTGTTCAGATAGCAAGCGGGCAAGATCATCGAGGGCTGGGTTCTCATAGGCTGGACCCTGAGAACCGGATGTCTGTCCCTGCTGGAAATGGGGCTGCTGCTGCTGGTGTTGCTGCTGATACTGGGGGGGAGGCTGGTGATAAGACTGCTGAGGCGGCTGTCGCTGCCTCCACTGCTGTCCCTGATAGGATGGATGAGGACCACTGTGATATTGCTGCGGCTGGGCATACTGGGGCTGCTGGTGTTGCTGTTGTGTCGGCTGGCTGTTCTGCTGTCCTTGAGTAGGAGGATGCTGCTGGGATGAGGATCCACCATTGCCCCAACGGAATCCGGGGTGATCCCTACGAATTGCGGGCTGAGGGTATCGGTCATACCAAATCCCATTGACTTCCATCAATGGTTCCTGCTCAAAGGAGGGTGGAGGAAGAACTGCCAGTGGCTGCTCCGGCTGATAAACCACCATCTGCATATCCGAAGATGGCTGTTGCTCTGAATGGTATTGCAACAATGGAACCGGCTCCGCCTGGATATGGTTCACCTGGCGGTATGAGGTAGAGACCTGGTTGGGATTGCTGCTGCTGGAAGCAACCTGTGACCTGGGAGGCTGTTGGGAATGGGCTTGTGCCTCCTGAATACATAGAATTTGAGTCTTCAGGTCACTCATGGTTTTGGTGAGAAGGTCCATCTGGGCTAGACCTTGGTTCTGCTTCTTTTCGAGGATCTCCATGCGGTCCAACTTTTCGCTAATAATGCCCATGTCGGCTGCTGCTGATTCGGCTTGGGCTGCGGCTACCGACGTTGTGCTGGGACCAGCATCGATGCGTGCGATCCTCTGAAATGATCCCGCTCCCTGCGGGGGTTTCTGCTGAGTGTAGACTCGGGCCTGGGTCATCACTGTGGAGTTCTCTGCCATGCCTTCGTAGATGGCCCAGACGTCGTCTTCTCCCTTGGAGAAATAGGACCCACCGCAAGAGGCGTTCACAAGCCCCTGCAGCTCCGGTGTCAGCCCACAGAAGAAACTCTGCACCAGGTTGGGCTTGGAGATATCGTGATGTGGACACCGGTCTATGAGCTCTCTGAATCGATCCCAGGCTTCATGGAATTGTTCATTTGGGATCATGACAAAATTGCTAATCATAGCTCTAGCTGCATTGGTCCGGCCGAGAGGATAGTATTTCTTCAAATATGCGGTCCGGAGATCTGCCCAAGTATCGACGAATCGCCCAAGATGTTTGAGCCAATATGCGGCTCTATCAACCAATGAGAATGGGAAGGCGATCATCTTAATGGTGTCCTCGGTCATCAACCGATCATGAATAGTGCTGCAAATCATCTCAAACTCCTGGAGGTGGAGGTGCGGCTCTTCGGTCGGCAGCCCGTGAAACTTGGGTAGCAACTGAATCGTGTGGTGCCGAAGCTCGAAGTCTCCGTGGATTGGCGGGAGTCTGATCCACCGGTGAGTGAGGGACGAAGCTGGGTTGTGCAGTTCCCTCATGATAGTCTGTGGCGGTCGCTCAGCGTCTGGATCGCCTCCTCCTGCATCGGGTCCTCCTCCTCCACCTCCGCCACCGCCCCCAGGTCGGTTTTCTCTCAGCTGTGCTATCTCTCTCATCAGGTCACCCATGAATGTTCCCTGGTCGCGGATCTGTCTCTGCATATTTTCCAGGGACGCTAGCAAGGAATTGTTGATGGCCACTTGATCAATAATGAACGGGGGATGCTCGTGGTCATCTGGGTGCTCGCCTCTGTCTGCCATTGCTGGATTCTCTGAAAAAGCAAATGAGGCCATTTCAGGTGCTGTAGAATGAGCCGAACTCTGTGATGCACTGAATTCTGACACAATTGGACTGAGAGAAGGAGAATGGGAAGGGTGGTCGAGGGGGAATAGGGTGGATGTGAACTCGGGCTCGGAGAGCGGACTCTCCGAGGCATTCCTAGATGAGTAAGGAGGAGTGCTAGATAGCGGTGCCGACAAGGTCGGCCTAAGAGATCTCCGTCCCATCATCTTGATTATTCGAGAAGAGTGGGGATAATGCAAGAGAAGAAGAAGATGATATGCAACAAAATTGTGCACAATTGTGCGGTGTTTTTGATCTTGACCTAAATAAATCTAGCAATCAAACGCAAAGCAAGGGTGAATTCACCAACTCAACTCGTGAAGCCGTGAAGGTTCGGCTTTTATCTTGTCAATTTTAGCTTGTTTCAGGTATTTATCTTTTCACGAGTCCTTAGAACGCTACGCCTATAGGAGCGAGAGTACTGCCAGGAAAGTGTCCCCGTACTTGTCCTCCTCCTGTGTAACCTGTAACTTGCGCTTTTTGAGGTCCTTGTAACCCTTCCTGGATCCCTACTCAGCCAAAGAAAAGAGAGAGGAAGCCGATAGGCGAAACCGATACTTCGGACCTCGCTCGCAACGGAATCACCCGTGAGCGTACAAGGTCCTACTCGGACGCAGCCGGTGAGACAGACACACCCGTGAAGGTGTGGCCTAGGCTCGGTACTTCGGACAAGGTCGGCGCTCACACAATAGTGAGTCACCAATGGCGACCAAGTCCTACTCGACTACGTACGATAGTAGCACCAATACTTCGGAAATCCAGGCGATACACAAGGCAGCCACAAGTTGGGTTTTGGGCTCTAATCCTTACGAAGCGCTCACCTCACTTGGAAGGAGACCTTCCCATGCAACCTGAAGACAAGTGAGGGTGTTACTCTCCCCAAGCAATGAATCCAATTACCGATTTTATTTTGGTCAAGTTTTCTTTAGCAGTCCCTTTTTTAATTTTTTTGGTGTTATCGCTTCTTTTGAGTAGATTCAAACAAGCGCCTAACGGTTTTTGTATTTTTCCTTTATCCTACTTTGTTCCAAAAACAGAGGGAGAATAGAGTCGGAAAAAGCCGTGCAAGTCGACACCAAGGTGGAAATCTCACCTTTGTGCCTAGATGATGCGTGCAAAGTAAGAGGACTTACAGCGAATCCCAGCTCTCTCCATGCGGGATGCAAAGCAGAATTTTTAAACCTAAGCTATATGTCGATGTGCAAGCGGAAATCGTCCTAGAACAGGCAACTGCTAGCGTGAAGAACCACAAGCTAACTATTAACTCCTAATCCGAGTGTCCGGTCTAGGCTCACCCCTCCTCTGCTCAACACATTTGAGTTAGGAGAAAGCGCTTGTTCGGGTGTGAGCTCGCGGCACGTGGATCGGAAGCTACTAGCTAACTGTTTAATTAGTATAAGTCCAAATACGAATCTATAGGAGCATGCAAAGATAATTAGGTGTTTGGACCTATTCTAATCGAATCAAGCAGGACCTAGAACTAAGAGCTCAATCCACAAAAGAAAGTGAAAATTGAAAACAAAACCGGAAAAGGACGGCGATGAAAACGCGTCAAAAACTGCGGTGAGCCCCCGGGTGAACAAACACCCGGAAGTTAGGCCCGATAGTCTGAGTGTCCAAGTCCAAGTGTACCTGTATTATTACAAATTAAACACTCTCTCACAAAAATAAATGTAAGCTAATCTAATCACTCTCCCTCACTCCTCCTGCTCTCTCCTGTCGGCGTGACCTAAGAAGGCCGGCTCCGCTTCCCAAGGATGCTCCGAATCACCTAAGCAATCCGCCTTGCTCCGCGGTCCCTCGCAAGAAGACAAGAAAAGAGACGGTCAGATAGCTCAACAAGATATATCAAAAATGTAAGAGATGGAAAATAATGCTATGGTAAACAATCACTCAATCAAACAAAATGTGAACTACTCGCTGTTGCTCCCCGGCAACAGCGTCATTTGATTTAGCCGAAAATAGGTGGTCTTAAGTTCAACACAAAGCGTGAACTCAGTCGGTGTGATGACCACACTAAATTCGGACTAAAGTCAACAATTAACCCACACTAAAGATAAACAAAGTAGAAATAATGTGGAGTTAAAATTTATTTTTAACTCTGCACAAATGGTGTATAGTGTCAAGTATGCAGAGAGTTCGAACACAGGGAGCAAACAAGGTAGTTCAAGCAAATGTGCTCAAGTGTGTGTGTGTGTGATGTGTCTACACTAAGCAATCAAGCAAAGGGAATTTTTGTGGGTTTTTAGTTTTTAATTTTTTTATTTTATTTTAATTTTTAATTTTTGTATTTTGATTTTTAATTTTCTGATTTTTATATTTTATATTTTATATTTTTTTATTTCTTTTTCAATATTGGAGAATAAAGACAATATAATAAAAGGGCAAGCTACAATATTTATAAAAGTGCACAAAAATAACCAAAAATTCATAAATAAATTGTTTTTAATATTTTTATGATTTTCTACTGTTTTTGTGATTTTTGGGGATTTTTCAAGGTGTTTTTGGTATTTTTAATTACTGAATTAAAGCAAAACAGTGCAAAAGGTGCTGGCTGTGAATAAATTGTGATTTAAAAATAGCAACCAGTAGATAAAAATTTTCACACTATTTTTCAAATAAAAAAGACAAAATAAGGAACAAACAGGAACTGAGTTTGTGATTTTTGGATTTTTCTACTATTTTATATATTTTTTTGAAGTTTTTGAGTGTTTTTAAATTTTTAGTGTTTTTCTTTTGAGATTTTTAATGATTTTTGGATTGACACTAAAAGATGATAAAATAGACACTAGGTAATTTTTTTGGAATTTTTAGAGGGGTTTTACTATTTTTTTGGTATTTTCTAAGCTAGACAGTACATAAAAAGCATGTTTTTGATTTTTAATAAATACAAAAATAAAATAAAATCAAAAACTAAAATGATAGCGTGAAAGTACAAGTATCCAGGAGCTTAAGTTCAAAATTTGAGAAATTTTGGAGTTAAAATGGTAGGTCAAATAATTAGAGCAAACATCCAAACATTAAACAGTCCTGGCAGGGGTATATGTGCAATATATCAAACATCCAGGGGCATACATGCAATTTTCCACAAGAATATAGAACTGAATATTTAATTTCTAGCACCAAAATGCAATTACAAAAGCCTCCTGGGCACGCAAGCAATTTTCCCACCAGGGCGCGTGACTTGCACGCGCCTGGTGAGGACTGGAATGCAATTTCTCAAACCCTGGGGGCCTACTTGCAAAATATCCAAAAAGTTTACACGTGATACGAAAGTTTTTGTACTGAAACGAAATACACAAAAGTCCGAGGGTGTCCTTGCAAAATGCCCACACCTCACGTGTACAGGTCACGTGAGGTGACGTGGCGAAGGACCTGGATGCAAATAAACAAAGTTCGGGGGTATCTATGCAAATATTACAAAATTTTTACACTACAGACAAAAGTTTAAGTACTAAATAATAAATACAAAACGTGCGAGGGTTGGGATGCAAAATACCCTCGCTGGGATGATCCGACGATGACGCGTGGCGCAAATCCAACGGCTGGCAGCGAGGCGCGATCCAGCGGCGGGGAACGAGCCACTTATCCACGTGGCAGCTTGGGGACGTCCGATGACGGTTCGCTTTGACGTCTGAGATTAGATCTCAAAAAGAGATCCAACGGTGGCTGGGCTTGGAAGATCGGACGGTCGATGCGCGATCTGGAGCTGCGGCTCGATCAGACGGTGGAGAAGCGAGGAGGAAGAACAGGGAAGAGCACCGGCGGAGGCGCACTTCCCTGACTCCGATCTCGCTCCTCAAGCGATGGATGGGCTCCAAAATGGAGCTGCAGACTCCTGGGAGGTCCCTCTGTGAACTGGATGGCTTGGATTCGCCGGAGAAGCGTCGAAGTGCTGGCGCGGAGGCAGCGGAGCTCGAAGCTCCAGGTATCTCCGGCGAAGGTCGCAAAAGTGCTCTCCAGGTTCGTTCAGGGCTCTTTGACCTGCAAGAAGTGGTGAAAAGGCTCAGGGCAAATTACCTGGGCCTCGCGGAGGCGTGGGGATGCGCGATCGATCGATGGGGGTGACGGTGGCCGGAGGTGTCTCCGGCGAGTGATCAATTTGGCGAATCGATGCACGAATGAAAGGGATAAACGGGGGAAAATGTAGCTGGGAATGCAAGTGATAAACTGACGGCGAAAAAACTAAAGGAATGACACGACCTCGAGCCCAGAAAGGGCGAGGGAAAGGTACCTCGACGGCGGTCGCCGGAGGTTGGAACACGCGGCGCTATCGACCCTCTCCCGCCGCTTGGATGCGTCGAGCTCGAAGCTGTCACCTTCGGGCTTCGATGGCTGGACCAAGGGAGGTGGTTCACTGATGATTCGCGGTTCGAATTTTCAAATGAAGTCAAGGGTTTGCTTTTAAGGGTTTGATGAGGGGCTCCATTGATCGAGGTGCCCAGCTTGATTCAGAGGCCCTCAGCCCAAGAAGATCCTTGGGCGAGCAAGATGGATAGTAGGGGAAAATATTTGCAGAAGAAATTGAGTCGAAAGGATGAAAGCACGCTCCTCGAAAAAATGGTGAAAATGGGGTCAACAGCGGGTCTGACACGAGCTACAGGGTGTAGGTCAGACTGTTGACCTAGGTCAACAGTCCTGGCCTCCTGGTTGGTCCACGTGGACCAACCAGGAAAAACCCTGGAAAAATATTTTATTAATTCTATTTAAAATACTAAATGGCCGAATTAATTAAAAGTTATAAAATAAAAAATGCTTAGAATTTTATGTAGTATTTTATTCTGATTTTTATTTATTTTTATGGGATTTATTTTTACAAGTTGCCTTTTTAACCCTATATAGGTATAATACCTATGTAGTTTAGTATTTTATTTTTATTTTGTGTGTTTTAATTTCTTTAATTTTGTTTATAATTTTATAAAATTATAAAATACTTTTATACACATAAATATATTTTTATTTTATTTTATTGATGTATTTTGTATATTTAATAAAATCTAAGAGCATTTTGTACAGGTGTAGACATAGGCAGTATACCTATGTAGTCTTTATACAAGTATTTTTATTTTTATTTTTCTTTGCATTTTATTTTAATTTTAATGCACATATATATTATAAGTAATATTTACAAAATTATAAAAATATAAAATGAATAAATAATGAATAAAGAATAAATTGAATATTTTATTCAGTACAAATATACAATAGGGGTCCAAAACTCAACTTTCAAACCGTAGCTCCGCCAAATGCGAAACCACTGCCATTAAATAGCTTATTTTCTTCTATATACAATTAAAGGTGAGTATGCTGCATTTGGAGTTTTTATTTGTGAGATACGGGTCTGGGAAGTTGGCATTCTGGATTTTTATTCAGACCATAACTTTTTATCTATACATTATTTTTCTGTGAAATCAATTTTGTATTTTTCTTTATAAAATTATCTACAACTTTCATGTACAAAGTTTCTTTATTTGATGTATAAAAAGTGGAACCAAAAATAGGTCCCAGAATGAATAAAGAATAAATAGACTGTATAGATATTTTATCTGTATTTTTGATTTGACCTTATCTCCCCCTACTTTATTCCTTGTCGACCTACTCATCAAGATGCCTAGGTCTCGGGGGTTTTGGGTCATAAAATATTTGCAATATTTTATTCTTTTTTTTTCTTTATTTATTCTATAATTTTGGCCTTAATTACAGTATTTTAAACACTATCTGAATGCACATGCATGAATGCTAAGATGCTCTATTTAATGCTATTTACAGGCATTTGCTAGGGTTTTTGGTGCCAAAATGATAGAATAAAGATGATGAAATGTGGATTCATCATTGGCCAACAGTCATTTATATAGGGTCATGCCTCATTTGCTTAGAGGAGACATAAATGGCGATCGTCCCCTCTGTGGATACAAAGGGGATGATCATACCATCCCCTATAATCGAGTGATATGGGATGGTCATGGTTGTCCCATCTTAATAGTCATATGGTACGGTTCATGACCATTCCTTGAACTGACATTGATACAATTTTGTGCATTTATGTAGAGTCAATATGGTGTCGTGGTGGCAGTTCTCCTTGCAAAAGGCGGTGAGGAGGATGTTGTAGCTGACGAGGTTGTAGCTGACGTAGATTCATCATCCCCATATACTTGCCTTTGCTAGTCCCTAGCAAACACTTATGCAATAAGTGAAGAAAAGAAAAACAAAGAAAAGAAAAAGAAGACATTGGATTTAAGTTTAATTATCAAACTTGTCTTCACAAAATCAAAGTTTGGAGCTTAAGTCGGATATTTGGAATTTTAGTGCGGGCGGAACCTTAACGAGAATCGAATTTGAAATCCAACAGTCCCTGAGAATCCCAAAACTCTGTTCAAGTCTCCTCAATAGCCAGGTCAGAAATATTTCAACTCATACGCAAACCCTTACGACTATGAATCTAACTCGTACAGTGTAAGTGATGGTGGCTCTCCCCAACTAGAATGACAAAGAGACTGACTTCTCCAGCATGACAACCCAATGATTCTCCAATCCAATGACTCCTTCATCGAGGAGCGGGGTATTCCCTTCTAAGTTCAAATGGCAACCAGCTCAAGAAGAGGGGTGAAGAGAAGAATGGATGGTAGCCCATGTAGCTACCTATCCTAGGATGCACGACCAGTGTAGTCAAGTCATCCAGCTGCAGGCTCACATGATATGACTTTGGAACTCAAGCTTGCTTATTGACTTTACAACATATGTACATACTTTGCAGGTATTTTATTTTTGTATAGACATGTCTTTTTTTTAAATACTATTCACATAGCATTTACATAAGGAGTTTTTCCTCTTGAGCCAGTAGACTATCCCTCTTTTGAAGCTTTATTGCAACCCACACTCTCCCGTCGTTAGAATTCCTCATCACTGGACGGGTTGGGGTGCACTTCCCTCCCTAGAGGAGGACAAGTGTTTCCACTTGTGTGCGTCTCATACCGGCAAATCCAATCCCCTCACCACTCCAACTGAGTTGAGCCATGTGAAAGGTGCAGGTGTCCAAGTTAGATCATTATCAACAAGAGTCGTGCGTGTGCTCCGAAATACTCTACTTAGGCAGTTAAGAATCCATTGAACCAAGTCTCGTGATCCTCAAAGAATTAAGTCAACTAGACCTGAAGTACCTCAACTCCAGTTCCTATAAGGTTCCTGTTATTTAGGTAGAATTTAATGTCCAACCGAGCTCCAATCTCCGGATTTTACTTAGACTTGTTCAACCATCAAACTCAATCCAAAAAATGCTCATGCTATGCAAATGATATGCAGAATATATTTTTGTGATGCAATTTTCAAGAGTTTTGAACTTTTTATGGATTTTTGAAAAGATGATGATGCATATGCATTTTTTGTATTTTTCAAAAAGATTTTTCAAATGTTTTTGGTATTTTAATTTTTCAAATGTTTTTGGGATTTTTCAAAACAAAGAGATTTTGGATACAAACTAGGTTAAAAATATGTACACGGGAGTGCTTCTTATATTTACAGGAAGTGGATTTTAAGAATTTACAAGGGTACGTGGTCAATTTTATACATATAGATATATAATGGATTTTGGTGTGATGTAAATATTCGTAAATCTTATTTGACACAGGTTTTTCAAATGATTTTTGAAAACTATAGTCCAAAATAATTTTTACAAATATTTTTACAAACATTACACACATTTGAAAATCATTTTGCAAAGGTTTTCAAACAGTATAGATAGATTTTTCAAAATATTTTTGCAACCATTTTTCAAACCATTTGCAAATCATTTTTCAAAACATTTTATTTCACACAAAAAAAATAAATTTTACAAGCCACACATTTTTACAAAGGTTGAAAACATGTAACAAAATATTTTCAAAGTAGTTTTCAAAAGAGTTTTCACGAGGATTTTCAAACTATTTTTCAAACATTTTGCAAAAAATATTTTCACCTGATTTATTAATCAGTAAATACCAAAAAGAATTTGAGGAATAATCAACATCTTTTTATTAAGGGTTTTAATGGATTTTAAAGAATTATTAGCCATATTATTAGGAAAATACGAAAGTATGAGTTGTGGCTAAAGTATATACGTAGTATATACGACCCCCTATACTTAGCTTGAGCTATGTCCTCATAGATCAGAGAGAAAAAGAGAAGACATAACTCGTACTGAGTATAGGAAAATCTAAAGAATAAATAAATAATGGAATGAATGAATCAATGAGAAGTTGACCGTCCTCCCTATACTTAGGATCAAATAATCCTAAGTACAGCAGACTACACACAAGGCAGGGAGGGTCAAGGGTGGGAATGAACAGATCGTACTCAGATTGTCTCCTCCTATACTTAGGGTAAGTTATCCCTAAGTATAGACAAGAAGAGGAGACAATGGAGAGGATCGAAAAATAGAGAAACTCAGGGTGCACACCCCCCTATACTTAGGACAAGGTACGTCCTAAGTATAAAAGACTGTCTACAAGGGGCGACACCTTTTGATAGATAAAGAGAATATACAAGGAAAAGAAGAAAAGAAGAAAAGAGATCAGAAGATGGAAGACGAGATCAGAGGATGTACACATCACTCCCCCTATACTTAGGGTAAAAGAAGCCCTAAGTATAGGCAACAACAGGAATGATGAAACGGAACGACGAATGAACACTCGGCTCGTCCACCCCCTATACTTAGGACAAAGTACGTCCTAAACAAGGCAAACATGAGAATGGGTGGACGAGCAATATGGAAGATAGACAGAGATACACGAAAGAGAATATACAACAGAGATGGATATACACAGGATCAAGAAGGTGGAAAGCGAACCTTCTTGCGAGACCGTTGAGGAATGGATCTAGTGTGGTGCAGGTCGACATTAGGGTCCACAGTGGACGGAAGCCGATCAGGGTCGACAGAGTGGAGATCCTCATGGGCCCTAGGGTGTGAAGGCACAGACATGGGAGTGGAAGAAATGTGGTCAGGTCTGTCCTTAGGGGTCTAGCTGATATCGAAGTGGAATGGGACGAACTCATCATCATCGGAAGTAGTGTACTCGGAGTCATCCTGTGAGGTGTCATCCAGGTCAAGACCAAAAGGAACGAACTCATCAGTGGAAGTAGTCTAACTCTGTTCGTCCTCTATAATCTCAACCGGATCATCTTTCTCATCAAAAGGCCTGAATTCTCGAATAAAAGCAATCAAATCAAATTCGACCTTTTCAATCTTATCTTAATCTGAGTGCACAGGAGCGGACCCATCAGCGAAAGTAGTCGAGTCATATCCGTCCTGTCTAGTCTCTAAATCTGCCCTCCGCTCAATGGTATCAATCATGTAAATCCCGTGGATGTCATCAACACATCGACAATCACAGGAAGCAGAAACTCCAAGGTCTATGCTTTCTGAGCCTTCCTCCTTGGAGAGGAATTCTAGGATCTCATCATCGGTTATAAAAAAGTCTCTCTGATATCCTCATATAGGTCATAGGCCTCAGGGTCAGCCAGAACAGGTGTGGTCGCATCAGGTGCAGGTCTATGGTCAACTGTGGGTGCAGTGATCAACACTTCGCTCTCGTCAACAGGACAGAAGCGAATCTCTCCTGATCCATAATCAATAAGGACCCTCGCAGAGGCGAGGAATGGTCGTCCCAGGATGATTGGAGAGTGCTCCCCAGTGATGAACGTAAAATTCGCCTCTTTAATAATGTGAAATTAGTCGTAGTATAGGAGGCGAATTTGGTTCAGCAAAAACCACAGTCGTTTGAATGTTGTGGAAAATTTTAACTTGGCAAGTCTACCAAGGTCGAACACAGGGACACGATTACGTAATTTGTTCATCGAATTTCGATTCATGAGGCACAATGTGAGTTAATTTCAATTCCAGGTCCTACTGATGAACTATGCTAAATACACAACAAAGCCATGATGCATGCAATTTTTTTATTTAATTTTTATGCAGTTAAAGTGATGCGTGAGCAATTATGCAAGAGAATTTATACACAGATTAAACACTACAATTATACCCTAAAAATAAAGTGAGCAACAAAATAAAAATGAGATCAGTGTCGATTAAATCCATCATTAAAAAGCGGTCATCAGATCAAAGCAAGACAAGGAGAGCATAGTCCCATTTTTCGCATAAAAATTCACTTCAATTGAAACAGGGGCAAATGAGACAACTAAATATGCTAAAATGTAGAGGACAAAACAAGGATCAAAACGACACTAAAATCATGCAGTTTGGACCTACGATGCTCAAGTTATGCTAAAAACAATGCAAGGGCATAATTGTAGTAAAAATGCAACAAATTAAAGGGATAAATGTTGCATTTAGGTCCCTGGAAGGATTTAAATGCAATTACCAAAAACCTCCTGGGCCCTTATGCAATTTCACCATTTGCGTGCAGGACATTTTTACAATTTCCAAAACCTTAGAGGGGCTCCTTGTAAAATATCCAGGCACGCACGTGAGACATGTGCCTGGGGACCAAAATGCAATTCTTGAAAACTTCTGGGTCTTTTATGCAAATTACCCAGCACCTCACGTGCGCCGCACGTGAGGGCTAGGCTCGGGTCAGCTCCTGTGGTTCGGGCACACGTGGCGGCTACGGGAGGCTTGGATCTGGGTTCGGACCGCCCGAGCCTGGAGGTTGGGAGGCTAGGCTCGGGCGCCCACGTGGTTGTATCTCAACCGCCCGATCTCGTAGATCGGACGACGCCTGTAGCATCGTCTCCGCCGCGAGCCACCAGAGGAGGCTGCACTCCAGCTGACTTTCTGGAGCTCCTCCGTGGGCCACACATTCTCCTGAAGGTCGATGAAGGTCTCTGGCAAGCTTGCGAAGATCCTGGAGGCGAGGCGGGGCTCCAGAGCTGGTCGGCGGTGTAGTGCGGTGGAGCTTCGCCGGAGGGAGGACATTTGAAATCTTGCCGACGTAATCTCCGACCATTGAGTTCCTGCAGGGGTTAGATGTAGCCGAAGCGAGCTGGTGCTTGAATGAGGGTGAGTGGGAGGTGAGCGGAGGTCCAGTGGAGCGGAGGGAGCGGAGGACCTGGTCTTCATCTCCGGCGAACCGGAGGGAAGTTGGAGCGAGGTGGTAGGGGTATGGAGAAGGGAGAGTGCTGTCAGAGGGGGTTGGCGAGGATCGGAGTGGTCGGGCAGAGGACATAAGGTGGTTAAATGAGGGTGACTGTGAGTTGTGGAGTCGGGAAAAACCGAAGAAATAGAAATAAAATTCACCTCGCCGGAGCGAGGTGTTGGCGGAGGGAGCAGCTTGGACTGAGGCTCCATGGGAGCCTCCGGTCGTCACCCGCGAGGCCAGCTGTGTCCTCGGAGCTCAGTGGTGTCCGGAGACACCAGAACACGGCGGAGTATTGCCGTGGGTCGACACCGAGCTAGACTCATCTTTGCCTCGACGTTCTGCCCCTCTGTTGTCACCGGAGGGGCGGAGGAGGCTAGGGCATAGCCCAATAATGGTGGACATTTGGCTAAGGAGGCGGATGACGGCTTATATAGGTGGAGGAGCTCGGCCGTTACATGGCGGAGCAGGGGGTTTCATCAGGCGAGGATTGAATGATGGAGTAATTGAGATGGTCGAAGGGGGTTACGCGAGAAAGGTGGAGGATAGGGCTATGCGGGGCGGTCGTTAGGAGCGGGAGAGGTGGCCGGAGGCGATGGCTAAAAAGGAAAGGGAGCGCTGGGTTGGTGACGCGTAACGGCAGGGGGAGGGTGTTACGCAAGGAGGAAGACGGTAGGAGGGCCGTTGGATCATGCGATCCAACGGCTAGGATGCATGCGCGGATGGTTGGCTAGGATCAGATCCATTGATCTGATCGAACGATCGAGGTGAGGTGCGAACAAGTGGCTAAGATGGAGAGTCTGGAGAGATCTAACGGCAAGGGTTGAAAGGGTGACGTGGCATTAGGGGAAGCGTTGGATGGACGTGGGATCGGGTGGTTGAGGTGAGGGGCGACGTGGTATGATGCAGATCGTTGGATCAAACGGGGATAGGAGGGCTATGGTTTAGGTGGGGGCAAAGGGTTGAGATTAGATCTGTGGATCAAATCTGGCGGTTGAGAACAAGGCGATGTTGGACGACGGAGATGGAGGCGGGGATGGAGTGATCCAACGGCCCAGGAGAGGCACCGGGTGTCGAGAGGGGAAGCGGGCCACGCGGACACTCCAGAGAGCGCCACGTGGCACAATCAGAAAAATTTAAATAAAAATACAAAGATAAATAGAAAAGAAATAGTTAGAGGCCGGATTAGGAAAAAGTCAAAACATGAAAGTTGCTTGTCTCGACGAGATCTACAACTTTCATGTTGGTCAAAAAGCCAAAAGAGGTCATTTGTACAAAACGTATTTTTGGGGGTATTTTTAAGGGGATAAAAACACTGATTTTGTGGTTTTGATATGTTTTTGTATTTTTTATCTTTTTAAAGGGTTAGTGAACTATGGACAATTATTCTACCTAATTTTTAGGGGTTTTTGAGGATAAAATAATTACAAGAAAAATAAGAGGAATTATAAACAATAATTTAATGATAAAATATATACAATATAATACATAATAAAAACAAGGAATTACATGTGATTTTTATTGGATTGATTAAGTAGGGGGTTTAATTTACGGCTTTTAGCATGATGAATACGAGAATCATCACCCAGTGGAGGTCTCCACGGGCAATACGATAAAGTCAACGTGATAGCTCGTGCCCTGAATCGAGATGACGACGTTTTCTAGGATACCCTTCGGCCTCTTTATTGATCCATCAACAAACTGTACGATCATTCGGGTCCTCTTGAGAGGCCCTAGGTGAAGAGACTGTACCAGGGAGAAGGGTAATATGCTAATCGAAGCACCACCGTCGAGAAGAGTGTGATCATATGTGTGGTCAGAGATGGTGCACGTGATGAAAGGTGTGGCAGTGTTCTTTTTCCTAGGAATGGGACGGTGTGTGATGGCGTGGGTAGTGGCCATGGTCAAGATATGACGCTCAGATCTGCTCCTCCGCTTTCTCTTCTTGGGAAGAGGAGCAGATAAATCGGTCATGGCCTGCTGAAGTGGGGCACGGATGATCTCATGAATAGTGGCTACCACTTCGGGTTCAGTCAACATTTTTTGAATTTTTGGACTTCCTCCATACAAGGGAGGAAGTCGGAATCGTCATATACACGAGGCATGCCAAGAGCAGCCTGTACAGCGGCATCCTCGGGGTCAAAGGTGGGACAAGATGTGAGAGATTTTGTGGCCAAATGGTCTGGCAAGTGGACGCTCTCCTCACAGTCTGACTCAATCAAAGGGCTCCTAAACTCCTTTTGTATTTCTAAAATTTTCTCATTTTTTTGTGTTTTGGACGATTGCAAGCTCTCATGAAAATCCTCAAATGATTCCAAATCGTCAGATCGTGAAGCATCAATGTGGCTCTTATTCATGCAAGTGAGGTCGTCAATCCTCGAATTCATTTGCTCCATGAACTGGGCCAAGGTCTCAAGTGTGGACATCGTGAGAGGTGACTCCAACAGGTTAGACTCGGGTGGATGTGAAGGTGGAAAATACGGAGGTGGTGGTGGGTGTGGGTAGAAGTTCGAGGTCTGATGTGGCTGAGGCGGGTATGTACAAAAATCAGAAAAAATAGGAGGAGAGTCCTCACTGATAAAAGGGAGGTGGACCGACTGGAGTGAACGAGGAATCCGCAAAGTCCAGATAAATTATGCTCCAGGGGTCCATCTCAAAAACAAAAGGAAAATGATCGGGAGAGCATGATGGTCAAGTCGAGAGAGTGGAGAAAAGGTGCAAATGCGTGGAGGTTATCTAGGATACACACAAAACAATCACAAACAAAAATAAAAAGAATACAAACCCTCAATTCACCTACTCAACTCGGTAGAGACTAAAAAGTAGGTCTTTTTGTCTTGTCTGTTTTAGAGTTTGGAGAGAAGTCCAAAATTGCGCAAACATATAGGGGCTGAATGGGATTTGGGCACTAATCCTTAGTATGTGCGCGAGCAATGTAAAACGAAGACAATGAGGGGATTACTCGCCCCAATACAAGATTTTTCTTTTTGATCGATTTTTAGGGTCAAGTAATGTTAGCAGTCCCAATTTTATTTGTTATCACTTTTTTTGGATTTTTAGTGAGAATGCACGATCCTATCAGGGATTCAATTCTTTTAAGCACCTAGGTGGCAAAATCAGAGGGAGAGTCGGAAAAGCAATGCAAGCGGCAAATCAATGATGTATGCTAAAGAGAAATGCTCACCTTGCCTTCAGCACTCTACATGCAAAGATGCTCAGAAGAATTGAAACTTATCTATATGCAAATGCAAGCCAATGAAATTGCCCTAAGTTCAGAAATTGCTATTAGCGAGAAGCACCACAAGTTGGTCACCGATCTTCAATCCAGGAGTCCGGTCTAGGCTCACCCCTCCTCCTCTCGACACGTCGAGTTCATTAGCAGCGCTTGGCAGGGTGGGCTCGCGACACAAAGGCTCGAAGATGATGAGGCGACTGTTTAAAGATTTGAACTAAGTCCAAGGCGCACTATAGGTACGTGCAAGATATTAAGTGTTTGGCCTTAGTCTATCGCCAAGCAACTCCTACGGCTAAGGGGTCAATCACATAAAATAAGTAAGACAAAACTGATAAAACAAATAAAAAAGAATGCGAAGAAAACCGTGAAAAGCCGCGGTGAGCCTCCAGGTGTACAAACACCTGAAAATTAGGCCCGAATGTCCAAGTGTTTGATGTACCTGTATTATTACAAATAATAGAGTCTCTCTCACTACAAATTACAAAAAATAAATTCAAGGAAATAAATGCTACAAATAAAGTAGAGCTCGGTCTTCAAAAATTCTCTACGTCTCCTTGGTGCTTGGCTGGCAGATGCCGGCTTCACGTGGGTGTACAGGCGCC
The DNA here is from genome assembly GCA_037367405.1 of Ottelia alismoides. Taxonomy (NCBI): domain Eukaryota; kingdom Viridiplantae; phylum Streptophyta; class Magnoliopsida; order Alismatales; family Hydrocharitaceae; genus Ottelia; species Ottelia alismoides. Next base: position 236,691 of record JAZKJV010010985.1, on the reverse strand, counting down.
TAGGGTAGAGCACCTCCCTCGATCCGCGGTTCCTCGCACGAAGTCAACAAAGAGAGGGGTTAGACAGCTCAACAAGATATATCAAAAATAAAGAAAATAAAATAAGCACAAATAAAAGCCACGAAATAGACAAATAATCACAAGCTCAAACAAAGAGCCGAACTACGCGCTATTTCTCCCCGGCAACGGTGCCATTTGTTTAACCCAAAAATCGGTGGTCTTAAGTTCCACACAAGGCAGGAACTCAGTCGCTGAGTCGACCACGCGAAATCCGCAATTCAAACAACAATTAACCCACAACAATCAAATAAGAAAATCAAAGTGAATGTGCAGAGTTAAAATTTATTATAACTCTACAACAAAGATGTGTATAGGTGCAAGTATGTGTAGAGGTCGAACACAGGGAGCAGACAGGTAGAACGGGGCAAAAAATGCGCCAAATGTGTGAATGTGATGTTTTTGCCTATCTATGCTATTTTTTTGTGGGTTTTTATTTTTATATTTTTGTATTTTGATTTTAATTTTCTGATTTTTTATTTTATTTTTATATTTTATATTTTTTTGTATTTTCTTTTTCTTTAAAAGGAATATATGTATAAAATAAGAAAGAGAGGGATAAAGTATTTATAAAAATAAGTAAAAATACTCAAAAATTTGGAAATAAAATGTTTTTAGGTTTTTTTTATTTTTCTAATATTTTTGTGATTTTTCTAGATTTTTCCTAATTTTTTTGGTACTTTTAAAGTCAAAAATACTAAAAAGCAGTGAACTAAGTTGCTGGCTGAAATTAAAATGAGGATGAAAAATAGTAAACAGTGACAAAATTTTCCTAAATTAATTTTAAATTAAAGATAACAAAATAAAGAAAAATTTAAGAATAAAAAACACATTTTTTAGATTTTTTTAGGAATTTTATATTTTTTTTGAAGATTTTTAGAGTTTTATAATTTCTAGGGGTTTTCTTTTATATTTTTTTATGATTTTTTGTCTGAAATTAAAACACACTAAAATATGCAAAATATATTTTTTTGGGAATTTTCTTAGATATTTTTATATTTTTTATGAATTTTATAATGCAAACAATGCTGAAAATGAGAGTTTTTGAATTTTTATAAATATTAAAATGCAACAAATATGCAAAATCAAAATATGATGTGGAAGCACAAGTCAACAAAAGTTTAAGATAATTTTTTTGGATTTTTTAGAGAATTTATAGGCACATGCAATAAACACTAGAAGCATAAGGAAAGATCATTCTACCAGGGCTATTTTTGTAATATGCAAGAAGTTCCAGGGCATGAATGAAATTTGTCCACATAATATAATATGCAATAAACAACTTAATGGCCCAAATCAAAATTCCAAGACCCGCAAGGGTCCGTGTGCAAAAACGTCAAGGCCCACGTGGTGTACACGCGACCTGACAGGGGCACCAATGCAATTATCAAAAACTTAGGGGGCCTCAATGCAAAAACGACCAAAAATATATAACTGCGAATAAAAGTTTGTGGTTCTAACTGAAATACCCAAACAATCGAGGAGTTTCCCTGCAAAATGGTCAAGCGCACGTGCTCGCGCACGTGCGCCTCGCTGGCGAGGACGGATATGCAAAACTTGAGAAGTCTGGGGTCTTCGTTATAAATTTTACGAAAGATTTAAAAGGGCCTCTGAAAGTTCATAAATTACTTAATAAAGAAACAAAATCACAGGGGTTTGATTGCAAAATACCCCTGCAGGTACTGATAGATGGTGGGATGTTTCCCACTTATCCACGTGTCACGCTCCAGATGTGCGATGCCCCTTCGCATTCGACGGTGAAGATTAGAAGATGAGGGCACGATCGGACGGACAGGATGCGTTTGATCCAACGCACACTACTTCTCAGGAAGATCAGGGGCAATCCAGCGGCTCTTGATGATGGACGAAGAACTGGGGATGAACAGACCCCTGGCGGACTTGGATCGAGCGTTGCGTGCTTCTCCGCTGGTCTAACGTCCAACCCCAAGACTCCTGATGTTGCTGCGGCTCCTGAGAAGATGTAGAGCTCCACAAAATGGCCAGCGTCCTCGCCAAAAGCGGTGGCCGAGGTGCTGGACCCGGAGTTCCTTCCAGTCCTCAAAGCTCCCTGCAAAGTCTTCCTTTCTCGTTGTTTTCTGCAGGGGAGACGTCAGCACAAAAAGGCGGAGCGCTGAAGGGCTCTAGAGGGTGAAATGGCGTAGCAGAGATGGTGGAATGCGCGATGGTGGAGTTCATCGGAGACCAGCCCCGGCGAACATCATAGATGGATGTTAACGGGTGATCGAGCGATTAAAGGGTAAAACAGTAGCAAAAGACGAACCTAGAATCTATTCTACGCTAAAAACAACAATACAAACGAAGAAAAACAAGGGAAAACGACCTCAAGCAGTGGGGAAACTGTGAGATAAAACTACCGTGAGCGGTGCTCCGGCGATGGTGGAAGCCGCCCTTCCCCGCGTCAAACGCCGCCGCCAAGGGTAGAGGGAGGAAGCTGTCACCTTCCTCTACCTCGAGCACACCAAGAACGGGAGTGAAGCTAGGTCAAAGAGGTTCGAATTTTAAAATGGTCGGAGGGGGTGGTTTTTGTACAGATGAACGACGGGGCTCCAAGAACGAGGTAGATCTCTCAAATCGCTGATCCAATCCCCAAGATGAAGGCTAGGCGTGTAAGCTCTATGGTAGGGGAGAAAATTTGCAGAAGGAATCGGCCCCAAAAGATGAAAGATGTGGCCTCGAAAATTCCGCAAACAAGGGCGAAAACTAACATTCTGACAGGGAACAGGCTGGGGTCGGAGAGTTGACCCAAGGTCAACTCTCCAAACCCCTGGTTGGTCCACGTGGACCAACCAGGAAAAAGCCTGGAAAAAGTTTTGTAAAATTATTTAAAAATAGAAAATGAATTAATTAATTTTAGGTTATTTAATAAAAAGTGTTTATTATTTAAAAATTATTTTATTGTGATTTTTATTTATTTTTTAGAGGTAATAATTTACAAGTTGCCTTTTATACCCTTTATAGGTATATATATCTATATACTTTAATATTCTATTTTTATTTTGTGAATTTAATTTATTTATTTTTGTTTATTATTTTATACATTTATAAAGTATTTTTATACACTCAAAAGTATTTTTATTTTATTTTTTTGATATATTTTATAGACTTAATAAAATATAAGTATTAATAATATAGGTATATTTATAGGTATAATACCTATGTATTTTATATACAAGTATTTTATTTCGAGTTTTCTTTGAGTTTTTATTCTGCCTTTTAATATACAAGCATATTATAAGTAATATTTACAAAATTATAAAAATATAAAATTATAAATAATGAAATGAATATTTTAATCTGTACAAGTATACAATAGGGGTCCAAAACTCAACTTTCAAGCCGTAGCTCCGCCAAATGCGAAACCACCACCATTAAATAGCTTATTTTAAACTATATACAATTACAGGTGGGTTTGATGCATTTTGGGTTTTCATTTGTGAGATACGGGTCTGGGAAGTTGGGATTTTGGAATTTTATTCAGACCATAACTTTTTATCTGTATATTATTTTTATGTGAAATCTATTTTGTAATTTTATTTATTTAATTATCTACAACTTTCATGTACAAAGTTTCTTTATTTGAGGTATAAAAAGTGGAACCAAAAATAGGTCCCAAAATGAATAAAGAATGAATGAAATAAAATGTATTTTTATTGTATTTTGGCCCTTATCTCCCCCTACTTTATTCCTTATCGACCTAGTCATCGAGATGCCTAGGTCTCGGGGTTTCGGGTCATAAAATATTTACAATATTTTATTCTTTTCTTTTCTTTTCTTTTCTTTATTCTATAATTTTGACTTTAAAAACCGTATTTTATACACTTTTCACACACATATGCATGAATGCTAAAATGCATGAATTAATGCTATTTATACGCATTTACTAGGATTTTTGAGGCCAAAATGATAGAATAAAGATGATGAAACGTAGATTCATCATCCCCCTATACTTGCCTTTGCTAGTCCCTAGCAAACACTTATGCAATAAGTGAAGAAAAGAAAAACAAAGAAAAGGAAAAGAAGACAGTGGATTTAAGTTTAATTATCAGACTTGTCTTCACAAAATCAAAGTTTGGTGCTTAAGTCGGATTTTTGGAATTTTAGTGCGGGCGGAACCTTAACGAGAACCGAATTTGAAATCCAACAGTCCCTGAGAATCCCAAAACTCTGTTCAAGTCTCCTCAATAGCCATGTCAGAAATATTTCAACTCATACGCAAACCCTTACGACTATGAATCTGACTCGTACAGTGTAAGTGATGGTGGCTCTCCCCAACTAGAATAACAAAGAGACTGACTTCTCCAACATGACAACCCAATGATTCCCTAATCCAATGACTCCTTCCTCGAGGAGAGGGGTCTTCCCTTCTAAGTTCAAGTGGCAACCAGCTCAAGAGGAGGGGGTGAAGAGAAGAATGGACGGTATCCATTGTAGCTACCTATCCTATGATGCACGACCAGTGTAGTCAAGTCATCCAGCTGCAGGCTCACATGATATGACTTTGGAATTCAAGCTTGCTTATTGACTTTACAACATATGTACATACTTTGCAGGCATTTTATTTTTGTACAGGCCTGTCTTTTTTTTTTTGAAATACTATTCACAGCAGCATTTACATAAGGTGTTTTTCCTCTTGGGCCACTAGACTATCCCTCTTTTGAAGCTTTATTGCAACCCACACTCTCATGCCATTAGAATTCCTCATCACTGGACAGGTTGGGGTGCACTTCCCTACCTAGAGGAGGACAAGTGTTTCCACTTGTGTGTGTCTCATACCGGCAAATCCAATCCCCTCACCACTCCAACTGAGTTGAGCCATGTAAAAGGTGCAGGTGTCCAAGTTAGGTCATTATCAACAAGAGTCGTGCGTGTGCTCCGAAATACTCTACTTAGGCAGTTAAGAATCCATTGAACCAAGTCTCGTGATCCTCAAAGAATTAAGTCAACTAGACCTGAAGTACCTCAATTCCTGTTCCTATAAGGTTCCTGTTATTTAGGTAGATTTTAAGGTCCAACCGAGCTCTAATCTCTGGATTTTACTTAGACTTGTTCAACCATCAAACTCAATGCTCATGCTATGCAAATGATATGCAGAATATATTTTTGTGATGCAATTTTCAAGAGTTTTGAACTTTTTATGGATTTTTGAAAAGATGATTATGCATATGCATTTTTTGTATTTTTCAAAAAGATTTTTCAAATGCTTTTGGTATTTTAATTTTGCAAATGTTTTTGGGATTTTTCAAAACAAAGAGATTTTGGATTCAAACTAGGTTAAAAAATATGTACACGGGAGTGCTTCTTATATTTACAAGAAGTGGATTTTAAGAATTTACAAGGGTACGTGGTCAATTTTATACATATAGATATATAATGGATTTTGGTGTGATGTAAATATTCCTCAAGCTTATTTGACACAGGTTTTTCAAACGATTTTTGAAAACTATAGTCCAAAATAATTTTTACAAACATTTTTAAAAACATCTACACACATTTGAAAATCATTTTGCAAAGTTTGTCAAATAGTATATATAGATTTTTCAAAATATTTTTGCAACCATTTTTCAAACCATTTGCAGTTCATTTTTCAAAACATTTTATTTCACACAAAGAAAATAAATTTTACAAGCAACACATTTTTACAAAGGTTGAAAACATGTAACAAAATATTTTCAAAATAGTTTTCAAAAGATTTTTTTCACGAGGATTTTCAAACTATTTTTCAAACATTTTACAAAAAAACATTTTCACCTGATTTATTAATCAGTAAATACCAAAAAGAATTTGAGAAATAATCAACATCTCTTTATTAAGGGTTTTAATGAATTTTAAAGAATTATTAGCCATATTATTAGGAAAATACGAAAGTACGTGTTGTGGCTAAAGTATATGCGTAGTATATACGACCCCCCCTATACTTAGCTTGAGCTATGTCCTCATAGATCAGAGAGAAAAAGAGAAGACATAACTCGTCCTGAGTATAAGAAAATCTAATAAATAAATAAATAAAGGAATGAATGAATCAATTAAAAAGTTGACCGTCCCCCCTATACTTAGGATCAAATAATCCTAAGTATAGCAGACTGCACACAAGGCAGGGAGGGTCAAGGGTGGGAATAAACAGATCGTACTCAGATTGTCTCCTCCTATACTTAGGGTAAGATATCCCTAAGTATAGACAAGAAGAGAAGACAATGGAGAGGATCGAAAAATAGAGAAACTCGGGGTGCACACCCCTCTATACGTAGGACAAGGTACGTCCTAAGTATTGAAGATTGTCTACAAGGGGCGACACCTTTTGATAGATAAAGAGAATAGACAAGGAAAAGAAGAAAAGAAGAAAAGAGATTAGAAGATGGAAGACGAGATCAGAGGATGTACACATCACTCCCCCTGTACTTAGGGTAAAAGAAGCCCTAAGCATAGGCAACAACAGGAGTGATGAAACGGAATGACGAATGAACACTCAGCTTGTCTACCCCCCTATACTTAGGACAAAGTACGTCCTAAGCAAGGCAAACACGAGAATGGGTGGACGAGTAATATGGAAGATAGACAGAGATACACGAAAGAGAATATACAACAGAGATGGATATACACAGGATCAAGAAGGTGGAAAGCGAACCTTCTTGCGGGACTGTTGAGGAATGGATCTAGTGTGGTGCAGGTCGACATCGGGGTCCACAGTGGACGGAAGCCGATCAGGGTCGATAGAGTGGAGATCCTCATGGGCCCTAGGGTGTGAAGGCACAGACATGGGAGTGGAAGAAATTTGGTCAGGCTGGCCTTAGGGATCTCGCTGATATCGAAGTGGAATGGAACGAACTCATCATCATCGGAAGTAGTGTACTCGGAGTCGTCCTGCGAGGTGTCATACAGGTCAAAACCAAAAGGAACGAACTCATCAGTGGAAGTAGTCGAACTCTGTTCGTCCTCTATAATCTCAACCAGATCATCTTTTTCATCAAAAGGCCTGAATTCTTGAATAAAAGCAACCAAATCAAATTCGGCCTTTTCAGTCTTATCTTAATCTGAGTGCACAGGAGCGGACCCATGAGTGAAAGTAGTCGAGTCATGTCCGTCTTGTCTAGTCTCTAAATCTGCCCTCCGCTCAATGGTATCAATCGTGTAAATCCCGCGGATGTCATCAACAAATCGCCAATCACAGGAAGCAGAAACTCCAAGGTCTATGCTTTCCGAGCCTTCATCCTTGGAAAGGAATTCTCGGGTCTCATCATAGGTTATAAAGAAAGTCTCTCTGATATCCTCATATAGGTCATAGGCCTCAGGGTCAGCCAGAACAGGTGTGGTCACATCAGGTGCAGGTCTCTGGTAACTGTGGGTGCAGTGATCAACACTTCGCTCTCGTCAACAGGACGGAAACGAATCTCTCCTGATCCATAATCAATAACGACCCTCACAGAGGCGAGGAATGGTCGTCCCAGGATGATTGGAGAGTGCTCCCCAGTGGATGTATCCATGAGCAATACGACAAAGTCAACGTGATAGCTCGTCCCGTGAATCGAGATGACGACGTTTTCTAGGATAGCCTTCGGCCTCTTTATTGATCCATCAGCAAACTGTACGCTCATCCTGGTCTTGTTGAGAGGCCCTAGGTGAAGAGATTGTACCAGCGAGAAGGGTAATATGCTAATCGAAGCACCGCCGTCGAGGAGAGTGTGATCACATGTGTGGTCAGAGATGGTGCACGTGATGAAAGGTGTGGCAGTGTTCTTTTTCCTAGGAATGGGATAGTGTGTGATGGCGTGGGCAGTGGCCATGGTCAAGATATGACGCTCAGATCTGCTCCTCTGCTTTCTCTTCTTGGGAAGAGGAGAAGATAAATTGGTCATGGCCAGGTGAAGTGGGGCACGGATGATCTCATGAATAGTGGCCACCACTTCGGGTTCAGTCAATATTTTCTTGAATTTTTGGACTTCCTCCATACAAGGGAGGAAGTCAGAATCATCATATATACGAGGCATGCTAAGAGCAGCTTGTAAAGCGGCATCCTCGGGGTCAAAGGTTGGACAAGATGTGAGAGATTTTGTGGTCAAATGGTCTGACAAGTGGATGCTCTCCTCACAGTCTGACTCAATCAAAGGGCTCCCAAACTCTTTTTGGATTTCTAAAATTTTTCTCATTTTTTTTGTGTTTGGGCGATTGCAAGCTCTCATGAAAATCCTCAAATGATTCTAAATCGTCAGATCGTGAAGCATCAATGTGGCTCTTATTCATGCAAGTGAGGTCGTCAATCCTCGAATTCATTTGCTCCATGAACTGGGTCAAGGTCTCAAGTGTGGACATCGTGAGAGGTGACTCCAACAGGTCAGACTCGGGTGGATGTGAAGGTGGAAAATACAGAGGTGGTGGTGGGTGTGGGTAGAAGTCCGAGGTCTGATGCTGTGGCTGAGGCGGGTATGTACAAAAATCAGAAAAAATAGGAGGAGAGTCATCCTGATAAAAGGGAGGTGGACATGCTGGAGTGAACGAGGAATCCGCAAAGTCCGGATAGAATATGCTCCAGGGGTCCATCTCAAAAACAAAAGGAAAATGATCGGGAGAGCACGATGGTCAAGTCGAGAGAGTGGAGAAAAGGCGCAAATGCGCGGAGGCGATCTAGGATACACACAAAACAATCACAAACAAAAATGAAAAGAATACAAACCCTCAACTCACCTACTCATAGAGACTTAAAAGTCGGTCTTTTTATCTTGCCTATTTTAGAGTTTGGTGAGAAGTACAAAATTGCGCGAACACTTAGGGGCTGAACGGGATTTGGGCACTAATCCTTAGTGTGTGCGCGAGCAATGTAAAACGAAGACAATGAGGGGATTACTCGCTCCAATACAAGATTTTTCTTTTTGATCGATTTTTAGGGTCAAGTAATGTTAGTAGTCCCAATTTTATTTGTTATCACTTTTTTTGGATTTTTAGTGAGAATGCACGATCCTATCAGGGATTCAATTCTTTTAAGCACCTAGGTGGAAAAATCAGAGGGATAGTCGGAAAAGCAATGCAAGTGGCAAATCAATGATGTATGCTAAAGAGAAATGCTCACCCTACCTCCAGCACTCTACATGCAAAGATGCTCAGCAGAATTGAAACCTATCTATATGCAAATGCAAGCCGATGAAATCGCCCCAAGTTCAGAAATTGCTATTAGCGGGAAGCACCACAAGTCGGTCACCGATCTTCAATCCAGGAGTCCGGTCTAGGCTCACCCCTCCTCCTCTCGACACATCGAGTTTAGGAGCAGCGCTTGACAGGGTGGGCTCGCGGCACGAAGGCTCGAAGATGATGAGGCGACTGTTTAAATATTTGAACTAAGTCCAAGGCGCACTATAGGTACGTGCAAGATATTAAGTGTTTGGCCTTATTCTATCGCCAAGCAACTCCTACGGCTAAGGGCTCAATCACATAAAATAAGGAAAATAAAACCGATAAAACAAATAAAAAAGAATGCGAAGAAAACCGTGAAAAGCTGCGGTGAGCCCCCAGGTGTACAAACACCTGGAAATTAGGCCTGAATGACCAAGTGTTTGATGTACCTGTATTATTACAAATAATAGAGTCTCTCTCACTACAAATTACAAAAATAAATGCAAGGAACTAAATGCTACAACTAAAGTAGAGCTCGGTCTTCAAAAATCCTCTACGTCTCCTCGGTGCTTGGCTGGCAGATGCCAGCTTCACGTGGGTGCACATGCGCCTAGGGTAGAGCGCCTCCCTCGATACGTGGTTCCTCGCACGAAGTCAACAAAAAGAGGGGTTAGACAACTCAACGAGATATATCAAAAATAAAGAAAATAAAATAAGCACAAATAAAAGCCGCAAAATAGACAAATAATCACAAGCTCAAACAAAGAGCTGAACTACGCGTTGTTACTCCTCGGCAACGGCACCATTTGTTTAACCCAAAAATCGATGGTCTTAAGTTCCACACAAGGCAGGAACTCAGTCGCTCAATCGACCACACGAAATCTGCAATTCAAACAACAATTAACCCACAACAATCAAATAAGAAAATCAAAGTGAATGTGCAGAGTTAAAATTTATTATAACTCTACAACAAAGATGTATATAGGTGCAAGTATGTGTAGAGGTCGAACACAGGGAGCAAACAGGTAGAACGGGGCAAAAAATGCGTCAAATGTGTGAATGTGATGTATTTGCCTATCTATGCTATTTTTTGTGGGTTTTTAATTTTATATTTTTTAATAAAATTTTTAATTTTATATTTTTGTATTTTGATTTTAATTTTCTGATTTTATATTTTCTTTTTATATTTTATATTTTTTGTATTTTCTTTTTCTTTAAAAGGAATATATATACAAAATAAGAAAGTGAGGGATAAAATATTTATAAAAATAAGTAAAAATACTCAAAAATTAGGAAATAAAATGTTTTTAGGTTTTTTATATTTTTCTAATATTTTGTGATTTTTCTAGATTTTTCCTAATTTTTTTGGTATTTTAAAGTCAAAAATATTGAAAATCAGTTAACTAAGTTGCTGGCCGAAATTAAAATAAGGATGAAAAATAGTAAACAATAACAAAATTTTCCTAAATTAATTTTAAAGATAACAAAATAAAGAAAATTCAAGAATAGAAAACACAACTTTTAGATTTTTTAGGAATTTTATATATTTTTTTTGAAGATTTTTAGAGTTTTATAATTTTTAGCGGTTTTCTTTTATATTTTTTTATGATTTTTGGTCTGAAATTAAAACACACTAAAATATGCAAAATATTTTTTTTGGAATTTTTTGAGATATTTTTATATTTTTTATGAATTTTATAATGCAAACAATGTTGAAAATGAGAGTTTTTGAATTTTATAAATATTAATGCAACAAATATGCAAAATCGAAATATGGTGTGGAAGCACACGTCAACAGGAGCTTAAGATAATTTTTGTGGATTTTTTTAGAGAGTTTATAGGCACATGCAATAAATACTAGAAGCAAGGAAAAATCATTCTGTCAGGGCTATTTTTGTAATATGCAAGAAGTTCAAGGGCATGAATGAAATTTGTCACAAAATATAATATGCAATAAACAACTTAATGGCCTAAATCAAAATACCAAGACCTGCAAGGGTCCGCGTGCAAAAACGCCAAGGCCCACGTGGTGTACACGCGACCTGGAAGGGGCACCAATGAAATTATCAGAAACTTAGGGGGCATCAATGCAAAAACAACCAGAAATATATAACCGCGCATAAAAGTTTATGGTTCTAACCAAAATTCCCAAACAACCAAGGAGTTTCCCTGCAAAATGGCCAAGCGCATGTGCTCGCGCACGTGCGCCTCGCTAGCGAGGACGGATATGCAAAACTTGAGAAGTCTAGGGTCTTCGTTATAAATTTTACAAAAGATTTAAAAGGGCCTCTGAAAGTTCGTAAATTACTTAATAAAGAAACAAAATCATGGGGGTTTGATTGCAAAATAACCCTGCAGGCGCTGATAGAAGGTGGGATGTTTCCCACTTATCCACGTGTCACACTCTAGATGTGCGATGCCCCTTCGCGTTCGACGGTGAAGATTAGAAGATGAGGGCACGATCGGACGGCCAGGACGCGTTTGATCCAACACACACTGCTTCTCAGGAAGATCAGGGGCGATCCAGCGGCTCTTGATGATGGACGAAGAACTGGGGATGAACAGACCCCCGGCGGACTTGGATCGAGCGTTGCGTGCTTCTCCGCCGATCTGACGTCCAACCCCAAGACTCCTGATGTTGCTGCAGCTCCGGAGAAGATGTAGAGCTCCACAAAATGGCCAGCATCCTCGCCAAAAGCGGTGGCCGAGGTGCTGGACCCGGAGTTCCTTCCAGTCCTCAAAGCTCCCTGCAAAGTCTTCCTTTCTCGATGTTTTCTGCAGGGGAGACGTCAGCACAAAAAGGCGGAGCGCTGGAGGGCTCTAGAGGGTGAAATGTTGTAGCGGGGATGGTGGAATGCGCGGTGGTGGAGTTCATCGGAGACCAGCCCCGACTAACATCATAGATGGATGTTAACAGGTGATCGAGCGATTAAAGGGTAAAACAATAGCGAAAGACGAACCTAGAATCTATTCTACGCTAAAAACAACAATAAAAACGAAGAAAAACAAGGGAAAATTACCTCAAGCAGTGGGGAAACTGCGAGATAAAACCGTCATGAGCGGTGCTCCGACGACGGTGGAAGCCGCCCTTCCCCGCATCAAACGCCGCCGCCAAGGGTAGAGGGAGGAAGCTGTCACCTTCCTCTACCTCGAGCATACCAAGAATGGGAGTGAAGCTAGGTCAAAGAGGTTCGAATTTGAAAATGGTCGGAGGGGGTGGTTTTGTACAGATGACCGACAGGGCTCCAAGAACGAGGTAGATCTCTCAAATTGCTGATCCAATCCCCAAGATGAAGGCTAGGCATGTAAGCTCTATGGTAGGGGAGAAAATTTGCAGAAGGAATCGGCCCCAAAAGATGAAAGATGCGGTCTCGAAAATTCCGCAAACAAGGGCGAAAACCAACATTCTGACAGGGAACAGGCTGGGGTCAGAGAGTTGACCCAAGGTCAACTCTCCAACCCCTTGGTTGGTCCACGTGGACCAACCAGGAAAAAGCCTGAAAAAAGTTTTGTAAAATTATTTAAAAATAGAAAATGAATTAATTAATTTTAGGTTATTTAATAAAGAATGTTTATTATTTTATAAATTATTTTATTGTGATTTTTATTTTTTTAGAGGTATTTATTTACAAGTTGCCTTTTATACCCTTTATAGGTATATATATCTATATACTTTAATATTCTATTTTTATTTTGTGAATTTAATTTATTTATTTTTGTTTATTATTTTATACATTTATAAAGTATTTTTATACACTTAAAAGTATTTTTATTTTATTTTTTTGATATATTTTATACACTTAATAAAATATAAGTATTAATAATATATGTATATTTATAGGTATAATACCTATGTATTTTATATACAAGTATTTTATTTTGAGTTTTCTTTGAGTTTTTATTCTGTCTTTAATATACAAGTATATTATAAGTAATATTTAAAAAATTATAAAAATATAAAATTATAAATAATAAAATGAATATTTTAATCTGTACAAGTATACAATAGGGGTCCAAAACTCAACTTTCAAACCGTAGCTCTGCCAAATGCGAAACCACCACAATTAAATAGATTGTTTTAAACTATACAATTAAAGGTGAGTTTGATGCATTTGGAGTTTTCATTTGTGAGATGCGGGTCTGGGAAGTTGGGATTATGGAATTTTATTTAGACCATAACTTTTTATCTGTATATTATTTTTAAGTGAAATCAATTTTGTAATTTTATTTATTTAATTATCTACAACTTTCATGTACAAAGTTTCTTTATTTGAGGTATAAAAAGTGGAACCAAAAATAGGTCCCAAAATGAATAAAGAATGAATGAAATAAAAGGCATTTTTATTGTATTTTGGCCCTTATCTCCCCCTACTTTATTCCTTGTCGACTAATCATCGAGATGCCTAGGTCTCGGGGTTTCAGGTCATAAAATGTTTACAATATTTTATTCCTTTTCTTTTCTTTTATTTATTCTACAATTTTGGCTTTAAAAACCGTATTTTATACACTTTTCACACACATATGCATGAATGCTAAAATACATGAATTAATGTTATTTATACGCATTTACTAGGGTTTTTAAGGCCAAAATGATAGAATAAAGATTATGAAATGTAGATTCATCTCCATTCAAAACAGAAACAACCCACCTTAATTCCTCTTTTGAAAAAGGTCTGACCAGACGTTCGCATTGCTCATGCAAGAGCATGGGTGCCCCGGACCTCGTCTACCTCCAAGATCTCGACCCCATCCTCCTTGAGAGATCACGAAAGTAGTTCACCAACACCCTCCCAATCTCCTTCTCTCCCTCCACTCTCGACTCCCCCACCACCACAGCTCGAATCAAGTTTCTCCTCCTCCTCCCACTTGCCACAGCGTGAAAAAATTTCGTATTCGCATCACCTTCTCTAATCCACCTCTGTCTAGACCTTTGCTTCCACTCCACCGTCCTCTTTTTATCATCCAGGATGAAAACCCTCATATAGTCACTTCTCTCTTTCAACTCATCTTCCGACAAATCTCTGGAGTCTTCTACCCTGTCTAGTCGAGCAATTCCATCCTCAGCCATCGTTCTGCTAGCCCTCTTGCTCTCTCTTACCTCTTGTTTGAACTCGCTCAGCCTCTTCCTCATGCTTACTAATTTTTGAGAAAGACGGGATGATGCTGAGCCTTCACCCTCCACCGACCTCCAATGATCGACCACCAATTCACAAAAATCATCTTCAAGCAGCCAGACCCTCTCAAACCTAAAAAAGGATCGTGGGGCATCACCACTACCAGAGTCCCAAATGATAGGGGAATGGTCAGATCTAGATCTCGGTTTCGAGGAAACGCCACACATAGGGAATAGCTACAACAACCAATATTAATGAATAAGGCACCATATAAATCAGTGTGAAATGAACTGTTGGAATCGAATATGACATTCGTTGGTAATTATAAGATCAAAAACTAATTTGTGACGAACAATATCTATTGTTATTTATTTAATATCCCAAGATTGGGCAATAAGTATTCCAATTATTCTTTGCCGTAAGCCAATTTTCTTGTAGTGATTTGATATTTTTCAAAATTGTTCCTAATTTTGTGGTTCAAAATTTAGCAGCGATTAGTTAAATATCTGAAAAATAGTAACGGATAAGCATTTTATATGGATGTCGCTAATGATATAATAATAAATATAACATTCATCGCTAACTTTAAATATAAAAAATAATTTTACCATGAATAATATCAGCATTATACATTTAACAATGAATGATATCGACTGACTTTAACGACAATAGTCCTCTCCTCCTTTGACTATAGACAATGGTACAACATGCAACAATCGTTTATTGTCCCTCTAAAGAAACTCATGCCCCCTTAGAGCAAAAGGGTTGGCCAACAGTCTTTTATATAGGGCCATGCCTCATTTGCTTGGAGGAGACATAAATGGCTATCGTCCCCTTTGTGGATACAAAGGGGATGATCATACCATCCCCTATAATCGAGTGATATGGGATGGTCATGGTTGTCCCATCTGAATAGTCATATGGGACGGTTCATGACCATTCCTTGAACTGACATAGATACAATTTTGTGCATTTATGTAGAGTCAATATGGCATCGTGGTGGCAGTTCTCCTTGCAAAAGCCGGTGAGGAGGATGTTGTAGCTGACGAGGTTGGGCTTGCCGCCCTTGGAGATGATCTCGAGGAGGAGGTGGTGGGACTCGTCGATGTCACGTTGCTTGTAGTCGACCTGGACGAGGAAGGAGAAGGTGAATACATTGGGGACGCGGAAGGTGAGGTGAACGTACTCTGCATAAATGCACAAAGTTGTATCAATATCTTGTCGTGCTTTCAACATTTTTTTCTTCCTTACTTTATATCTGATTCCTTCATTTTTGCTGACATTGTTTTCCAGCTCCTCTCCCTTTGTGTTTTTGGGAGGATGATCCAGATCCGCAATCCCATGATTCGTACCACATATGAATGGTATCTCAACACCCTTCGCAACATACATGATCGAAATATTAGAGATGCATTTATTTCATATTTCAAGAGAAACAACAATCTAATTGAACAACCATCATTACCTAATAGGAAAGGTTTACATCGAAACAGATGGCAAGCGGGCAACAAGCTGCGCCACTAGCTCTTTTTGTATTGCAAAGCCAATCCTCCTAAACACTACATCCATAGATCTGGGGTCCATCACGTTATTGTTCATCACTTTTTGGATCCTCTTTAAAAGCTCAATAGCTCCCGGTGCTAGGAAGCCAAAGGTGTCGAAACCAAAGGGGATGAAGGCATGCTGATTCTCCGTGCAGGCTTTCTCGTGTTTCACCACTTTTGCTAAAGAAGCTTTAAGGGCAGCCTGCCCTGCTGTGAAGGACCCGCTCTTCAACCCCACCATCGGGGAAACTCCTGTCAAATCAACACAAGCATGTTTTCCTCATATCCACCCAAAAATCAAAATATCAGCAGGTCTAAGTGTGGATCTTCCCTCTTGTGGATCTGTTAAAAAGTTCACTGACGCCTCTTTCTTAGCCGCAATACCTGCACGCTTGAGGACATCGAATAAAACATCTCTAACGAGATCGTGTCTGTACTTAAATCCCGGGAGCTCCCTACAATGAATGGCATGATCACCAAAGTTGTCCAAGCATGCTTTGCGACAAACTGGATAAATCTCATCAGCAGGAAATAACGGAATCATGAGGCGGTATTTGAGGATACTACGGTACTCCACCGGAGACATGTGAAGTCCAAGTCCGTCAATAGGAAGGGTAAGGAGAAAATCTCAAGCATGAACATCTTGAAGATACTGAAAAACCGCCTTTTGTCTAACAGACATGTTATATATCACTTCCATATCCTCAATTATTTTGCTAAAAAGTGCACCCACCAAAACATTCTACGTCTTAGGGGGGACGGTGTCCTTTTTAGTGAAACAACTGAGGTCGAAAGAGGGAATCAAATCATGAAGTCTTTGAAGAGCAAAGTCGAAGTCGGAGTCCATATTGCAAATTTTACTGTCACGCAGGATATGGTCCTGAAGTTCCCAAGATTGCACCTTGGAAGCCACAAAAGCGTAGGAAGAAGCCTCCACTGCTGAAAGAAGTCCTGGACCACCAAGTCGAATGGGCAAAGAAGCCACCCTCCATTGAAGATCTCCAAAAAATGATCCTCCACAAACAACAATGTCCTCAATAGAATCTCGTAAGCCTCTGTCAAATAAAATTGCGGCCTCCTTCATATACAAAGGTTGACAAGTCCTCAAATCGAATAATAGTTTTGACAGGCCATACAAGATCGAAGTAAGAGAAGCTCACTCTGGGGGTCCTTCAACTGAGGTAGAAGATGCATCAACTTCACGGCTTTAGCAGCCCTTTCCAAAGCCAGGCTTTCAACAAAATTTTGATCCATACTAGCAGCCCCTCCAAGCAACTTCACCCCTAATAAAGGCCTACCAATATCGGGTGGGAACAATCCTTTGTGAAGTTTCCTGCCATCACAAGTAGGACAAAAGAGTTCTGTTTTATGAATATTTAAAACAAGACCCAAGTCCGGCCCACGCTGTTGGATGATATTTATAACCTTGACCACCTCGAAAGTATCTCCAATAACTGTACCATCGTCAAGATACCATGCATGAAGCAGTAGTTTGCAATTATTCCTGATATAATGGATAAGTGGGTGTAGAACAAGATAAAATAGGAGCGGGCCTAGAGGATCACCCTGCTGCACTCCAGCGGAAGACCAAATATGCCTATCTCCAAGGTACAACCTTGCTGCCTGCCCATATAGAAACTCCACCCATAAATATATAGAAGGGCATCTTTCTCTCACCTGCCACAATAAGGCGGACCTATCAACCACATTGAAGGCATTAAAAAAATCTACAGTAAGCAAGGAAAGAGAGCCATCAGTATAATGAGCATTCAACACTCTGTTAACACTGTGTAAAATAGCCTCGGCTCCACCAGAAACAGCCACTCCAAACTGAACGTCACTGAGATATTTGGTCATATCTTTACTAACACCTGCCATAGCTACTTTGGACACTATTCGTCTCCAAATATTACCAATTGCAATAGTTCGAATGCTATTATCTGGTTTGAGCAATTGTGTAAGCGGTGCAGACGTTATAAATTTTGATAAATAAGTGGGGCACCTTCCACCTAACCATAAATTAACCACACGAGTGATGACGTGTAAAAGGTCCATGTCCACAACAGACCCCTCTCCACACATAGCATCAAGTAAGTGTTGGGCCCTCAACCCATCTCTACCACAAGAAGTCCCTTTAGGAAAGAACTTAATGCACCCAAGAATGGAGTCAACTTCCGCAACTAGAGGGGCTTCAGGACTGAGAAAATCTGGCAAGGACAGAGGTGGATTGCACGGGTGCTTCGCCTCCAACTCCCTAATAGTATCTCAATTGAAAGGTGCTACACCTGAAGACGATAAAACCTTTACCGCCGCTGTAAAATTTCCATCAACAACCTTACGAAGACATTGCTTGATATTTAGATTTAATTTCTTCTCTCCCTATGCAAAGTAGCCACTGCCAACGTCCCTTCTCATAGGCACGGGAGTGTCCAATAATTGATCCACAAGCTTAGCAATACTGCCAGCCTACCCCCATGTAGAGAGAGACTTGAGGATAAGGTGTTGTTGTAATGACTTCCTGTTGCCAGACCTGCAATCACGTCGATTCTGAGGACGGAACACCTGCAAAGTACAACGTGGAAGAAGCAACAACATAACCCAAGCAGAAATGGATCCCGGCTCAGTGATCACTTTATAAAGAGATGTCTTTAAAGTTTGAGAGAGGGCAAGCCGGCAACTAGGAGGGATGCTCTTGACTGTTAGGATAGGTGCTTTAAAAACATGATCAAGAAGTCCTCCATCCAGGACCAATCCCTCCTTGTCAGTAGAAATCTCTAGAGTCTTCTTAAGAAGCTTAATAATGCCAACAATATGACTTTCAATCTTTCCAGTCTCATTAGTGACCCTAACAATACCATCATCATGGTAACATGTACGGCTCCTTGCTTGTACCTTCAAGCAATTCCCACATAACCAGTGATCAAGGACCCTCAAGGTCTCATCTACTGCAAGAAATAAATTATAATCCTTTTGAAGGGCATCCTGCAATAAGGCACACCGTTCTTCACAAGAGAAATGCATTCTTTTAAAATGGGAGATCAAACGAGTAAACCCCTTGCTACCATCTCTACCGTCCGGACAGCAATGAAAGTCACGGAAGGGGCACAATAAAATCCCCCTAGAGGAGCTCTCGGGAGGCTGCAAAGAAGGAAGCGAGAAGCGAGAAGCCTGCGGTGCAATGTTCGGAAAATCTCCTTCTTTCGGAACGGACATGATAAAATTCTTCGACAAAAAAAGAAGGGAGATACAAAACCTCAATCCCCCTGAGGCCGCAACACTCTGAGATCGTTGGTTGGCAGAGCAAGGAGGTTGACAGGACACACTGACCGGTGTTGGCCCTGGATGGTCGTTGACCAAGGAGGCCGGGGAAGGGCCCACTAGACGAGCGCGCGCTGAATGATCTCTAGATAGTTGGATGAGGTCGCTGGATGAGTCCGCTGGGATTCCTGCTGCAGGGGGCAGGCACTGGACACGGATGGGGACTCTGCCGCTGGAGGGGGGTCAGGCGGTGGGGGCGCTGGGGGAGGGGGGTCGGGTTGGGGGCACTGGCCGGAGGGGGTGCTGGGGGAGGGGGTCGAGGGGAGGGGGGTCAGGGGAAGGGGGGAGGGGGTCGGGGGGTCAGGGGGCGATGGGGTTATCCTAGTGCCGCCCTCCTGCGATCGCCCTTCCATCAGCGAGGCGGCGGCGTCGTGCCTTGCCCATCGCCACGGCGGTGCATCACCGACCGAACCAGACCGGATCCGCCTGCCTAGCCGCGGCTCCACGTGCGGGCTCCACCCCGCGGCCTTCCAACTAGCACTCCTCCAGCCCTTCGCCCGTGCCGCGCGGGCTGCTCCAGGCAGTCAACCCTCCAAAACCTCTACCGCCACTGCCGGCTGCACGGTCCCCCCCCCCCCCCCCCCGCCGCCCGTGCCCTCTTTCCGACTTCGCTCAGGCGCCGCCTCCTGCACCCCCGTGCGTGGCCTCCCTTGAGCGGCGACGGCGGCTGCCCAGTTTCCTCCCCCTGTGAACAAGAAACGACATGCAGAGAAACCCTAGGGAGAGGGTAAATAAAAAAAAGGGAAAATTGCCGTCTATCCTGGAAGTTTCCTGAATTGCAGAAAAACATCCCTGCCAGAAATAGCACATATAATGCATGCTTTCCACTGGGTAATTTGCGAAATTTTTCCTGAGTCTATTTATTGTTCTGATTACTGCAATAACTTTAGGCAAATTACATTTTAGTCCTTGTTTTGCAGGACTTAAACTTTGGATTGTTTTCTTAATGGAATAAACGTTTTTCATGGTCAATAAATTCTGAGAAAATTTTTATATGCTCCTGCTGTAGTTTGTGTCTTTTTATAAAATTTTCATCGATTTTTATTGTCATTTAATATTTTTAAAAAATCAAAAATAGTGTCTTTTTCCTTATTAGAACTTTGAAAATTCATAAAAATTCACAAAATAATCTAAAAATTCTACAAAAATTTTTATAGTTGTGTTTTGGTTTCTTTTAATTTTGGACCAATTTTTGTGTTTAGATCATTTATAAAACTCCAAAAAAAAGTGCGAAAAAAGAAAAATCTAAAAAAATATAGAAAATTATAGAAAATTCCAAAAATCCTGATCTTGGTCTCTATTTGTAGATATTGCTCTGTAGTTTCTCTTAAAAATAAACTTCAGGAATTTTGGTCATTTAAAGAATTATCAAATTGCAAAATACTCCTGACTGTGAATAGTTTCCTTTGTTTTGTATTATTTCATTTTTATAAAATCACAAAAACATCAGAAAATTGTAAAAAAATTAACAAAAATATTTTAAAATATATAAAATACAAAAACATTTTTCTTTAAATTTTCTGAGCATTTTTGACCTTTTTGGAAAAATATAAAAAGAGTGTTGCGTGTGCTTTTTATCACTTGTGAATATTGTTCTTCTTTTAAAAAAATAAAAAAATAAAAATTCAAAAACCACTAAAAAATTATCTCTGAAATTTGACTGCCGAGTTTTTCAAACGTGCTCCTTGTGTTCGACCCTGGTCGTTATAACAGGTAAAAGAATAGTGAAAAGTCGCTTACATTTTATTTATTTATTTATCTTATTTTGAGCGGTTTGATTATTTTTCCGTTGATCGAATCGAGTGGTTGAGAACGACGACATCTTTCTGACATATTATTTTCCCATCTCGACCGCATCGTATTTCGTGTCAACAGAATGGCGCCGTTGCCGGGGAGGCGGTGGCACTAGGATAACACGGCGTCATCCTAACATTTGCGCCTAGCTAGGGGCGTAAACTCTAGCGCTTGTTGAGAGGCACCTCAACATTGATTACTCGCATTGTATAGATCATATGTCCATATCATACATTCTTTCTGTCTCACACCCCATATTCGTCTCATGATCATTCCATACTTAGGGTGTACTTTACCCTAAGTATAAGGGGGATGTCAGACTTGTGATTATTCGTATGATTTTTGTTACCTCTGTTTTGCTGCCTATACTTAGGGATATTTTACCCTAAGTATAGGGAAGGTAGACTCTGTACATTCTACTCCTCGGTTTTTCCTTTGTGTACAGTCTTCTATACTTAGAATGACGCCGTTGTCGGGGAGGTAGACTATGTACATTCTACCTCTGTTTAATACCATCATCGTATTTCAGGATGACAGATGCCGTCCTGAACCTTGACGCGGTGTTATCCTAACATTTGCGCCCAGCTAGGGGCGTAAACTCTAGCGCTTGTTGAGAGGCACCTCAACATTGATTACTCGCAGTTTTATAGATCATATGTCCATATCATACATTCTTTCTGTCTCACACCCCATATTCGTCTCATGATCATTCCATACTTAGGGTGTACTTTACCCTAAGTATAGGGGGGATGTCAGACTTGTGATTATTCATATGATTCTTGTTACCTCTATCTTGTTGCCTATACTTAGGGATATTTTACCCTAAGTATAGGGGAGGTAGACTCTGTACATTCTACTCCTCGATTTTTCCTTTGTGTACAGTCTTCTATACTTAGAATGGCACCATTGCCGGAGAGGTAGACTCTGTACATTCTACCTCTGTTTAATACCATCAAGAGAGTGTTGGGAATTCGAGCCGGTATACCTAACTTGTATTAATACCATCAAGAGAGTGTTGGGAATTCGAGCCGGTATCGTCTCCTCTCAGATACTGGTTGTTAGGGATACGAACTACCTTATACGGATACGTATACAGATGCGCAATCAACCACCACCACAGAAGCACGTGAAAGAAAGAATAATCAGATATAACGGTGCTTGGTCTATTTCTAATAATAGTTAAGTTGTATTCTATTTATATTCCTAATGAGAATATGACTATGGGGTTGTAATTGGGCTATATATATAGATAGATAGATAGATAGATAGATAGATAGATAAGGTGGAGTCATTACCTTGACACTACCACATGAACAATATAACCGCTAAAGGGTAAAGAGAGAGAAGAAAGATAAAGGAGGGAAGAGTTGGTCGTGGTGAATCATCATTTCAACGAAAAAGTACGTAAATACGAATAAGTTAGAAATATATATATATAATGGGTAAAATGGGGTTGTCCTAGGGGTAGCTAACTTAGCTCCCCCAGCTTCATTTTCCTCATATTTTTTTATTTTTTTAAAAATAAAACTGCGTAAATTCATTATTATATCCATATATTATGTCGCTCAAATTTCGTGAGAAACAGAGGGTCCTACGCCTCCATCCAGACTGGGTCGATTTAAAAAATCTTACGATCGCTAAAAAATGACTGTTTAGATGGAGGTTGTAGGAGTCTCTGTTTCGCACGAAATTTGAATGGCATAATATAGAGATATCGTGATGAATATTCACGGAAGAAATTTTCAAAAAAAACTAGAGAAAATGAAAACGGGGGAAGCTAGGTTAGCTCCCCCTAGGGGCAGCCTCATTTTCCCCATATATAATACGAATTTAAAAGGAATAATAATTACCTATTTGAATCTGTTTATACGCATCGTCCATCCAATGCATATCACATGAGTCACGACAATCACGACTGCTGGATTGTTCAAAAATCTCATCTGCTGCATTGTTCAAAAATCTCAATCATGTTTGCTCTCGGTTGTTTTCCTTACGCTAAATAAAGAAACATTATTACAAATAACAACTGAAATAAAAAAAAATAACTCTCAGTTTTCATAATAAAACGTACAAATTCGTCATATACAATCGGTTCCTATATACATATTTTATATGTAAACTTGAACTCCTTTTGTCTAATTATAGTATTTCTATTTGATGTCTCTTGCAAATATTATTTAGATTATTAATACTTGAAAAAAAACAAATATTCAAGGCATAACTTACCACAAGTGGTTCTACATTTAAAGGGCTTTTCTATAGCGATTGTTCAAAGGAAACCTAGCTATCAAAATATTAAAATACCAATATTAATAATATACATTTCTCAAATAATAAATAAAAAATTAATTAGTATAGCAAACCCTCCAGAATGGAAGCTCGTCACCACCCTCTTTCAGACCATCGAGCGAGCCTTCAACAATTGGGTGTCGTCACCTTCTCTTTTATAGTAATATATACTTAAAGCGGTGAATCCCATCTTGAGATGTCACACCCTCACGTTATTAAAAAAATAATTGGGGTGCCGTCAACCTCACAGACGTTGTCTGATCCCCCCATCTCATTCTCCTCCTCCAATGCCATCGTCCTCACACTCCTCAAGACCCTCCCATACAATGACATGTCTTCACCATCGATATTGTGCTCATACTCTCCATCATCGACCTCATCGTGTCACAAAACCGCACATCTCGACGAGACCTTCGTGGACCGGAAATAAAGGAGCAAGAAGGCTGTTGGAGTAGAGGCATAGCTGCAAAGGAGGATATACTAAAACCTCTTGTACTGCTTTTTCTCAAAGATGAAGATTTCTTCCAACTCTCCCACAAAGACAAAGATCTCATTTCCTTGTTTAGGTCATTCCATTTGAATTTTATTTAATTTTAAAGCTACAAGAATTTTTCAATCTACTACTTGTAGATCATGTACTATGCATCTCAAAGGAGACGATGACGAGCATCCCATCTAAGCATTAGCATGGAGCATGTCATTCTCCATGTTATGCAGTTACGATCATCCATTACAATGGTCAAATGGGAGTCATAAAGCATGACCCCTCAGACAACACGTGGGATGACCATGATCGTCTCCTCGAGTTGCAGTCATCTCACCTAAACATTAGTAATGAGGCCATCATTTTTCAGGAAGAAGCATTGGAGTTGATCTAGGGGCAAAAGCTTATCCTTCAAAGGAATGTAGGAGCACATATAGCAATGACAGAGAGGAGGAACTTGACAGCAATGGAGAGGAGCTAGGGTATGATCTGGGGGAGGAAGAGGAGGGTTTCAGAGAGGAAGTGAGCGAGATGGATCATAAACGGGTTGGAATAAGAGTTACTCAAAGCCAGACGGGAATCATCCTTGTAACGAAAGTCATCGCCTTGCCCTTGCAAAATCCTCATCAAGTATGTAGCAAAAAAATGCCCCCACAGTATCATCCTTGCACAATTTAGCTTTTCTAAAAGTGTTTTCAAAGGAAAACATATTTGGACCATGGTCAAGATGCATTATCTAAATTCCATGGGACTAGTCGTAGCTTCTAAGAAGATATAATATTCGTGAAAGGAATGTAAGTAAAGATAAGTAAGAATTTTCCTAGCTACAGTACATATATTCTCAGTTTCCTAGCTTCAATACATATATACTCATTCTACTTTTCCATATATATATGCGCGTGCGCGCTCGGGCAGGATAAGGTGAATTTGACATATAGTCACTTGTGTTGAACAGATGATGATTGGTAGTCAAATGGAATAAAGTGAACAATATTCCCTAGTTTCACATTCAAAGTGAAAAATACTATTGAATTTGAACAAAAATAGTACAACTTAATTCCGAAATTAAGAAGTAATCTCGAGATAAGATTGATTGCATTATTAGTATTCTCTCATTCTATAGTGTAATTATTCCTTCGTAAATCCTCGACTAATCGAACAAGAATAAGCGATAAACTTCCACTTATACCTCGTTATTTACATGAAATTGCTGGATTTTCTCCTTTGAAGGTTACTTGGTACTATATATGTTAAATCAGCTCCGCTACAACTATTTTAATGTTTATATTGGGGATTTGATATAGGGTTAAATGAGGCTACACCCTGGGTGTAACCAATTGGCTACTCCCACTTCTATTTTCCCCTTATTTTTTTTTTTGAAAAATAAAAATATGTAAATTCATCACTATATCCTCCTTTTCATCAAAAAAACACGTGAGTCCCAACTCGGGATTTCACCCTCTTTTTCATAAAAAAAATGTATATTCATCACTATATCCTCCTAACATGCCATTTCAATTTCGTCAGAAACGGAGACTCTTATGCCCTCCATCTGAAGGGGGTCAATTTCAGCAATTCTGAGACCGTTAAAATTTGACAGTCTTGATGGAGGAGATAGAAGTCTCGAATTAAGTCGAATTTTTAATGACACCATGACGACATATTGTGATCTAAATTTCAATAGGTTTCATTTCAGAAAAATAAACAAATGCAGGGGAAAAATGGTGAAAGTATGTAAGTTAGCTACACACGAGGAGCATACTCTTTTTTCCTTTGATATAACCAATAACCATAAACTTGTGATATGAGAGTGGCTTTGAGAGGACCTCTGCTCATTGTACTCTCACACATTAGTTTCGTGAAAGAGAAAAGGAGAAAATGGTGTGAGCAGTGAAGTATGTAAATTGTTGAACTGTGGCCCCGCTCATTGTACTCCCACACATTCAGGGGAAGATTCCCATGATCTCTCCATAATGATGAAGATTCATCATTTCCGATATGCTTTTGTAAGACTCCTCTTAATCTCCAAGATCACTTACATAGGTCATTCCAAATGAGTGAACAAGCTTTTGCTAGATTTGCAGAGAGGAGAGATTGGTCCATTAAAATAGTAGCATGCACTTATTAAAATTGAAAGCTGTGAATTTCTGTATTCTAACATGTTTATAGAGGCTTTCGTAAGAAGTGCATTGTTGAAGTTCTTTAACTCACGTATTCTCCCTACCCGCCATTTGACTTAGGGTGGCAGTTTTTTTCAAGCGACCTTTGCATTCATCCTCAAGTTTGCATTTTCGTTTCAAATGAATTTCCTCCTTATACTATAAAAAAGACGTGATTGACTTGCACATATTGGATTGCATCGGGTGGGCACATGTGTTCGACTCCCCCCGCCCCCATGGGGGACCACTGGACGACACAAGCAATCGCCTAATCTGCTCGCCCATTTGAAATTTGAGGTGTGGGTCGGGCGGGCGCATGTTAAAAGATTGGCGAGTACCTATGAATCACCGGATGAGCACTTAAGTGTGCATGCTAGCGTCTGTAAATCGAACACTTCTCCCCTTTCCAAAGCTCATTTCACTCGTATTTTCCTCCCCCAAATCCCTCTCTGGTGATTTTTGACGCCACTCCACCGCCACCGACGAGCCTCTGTTGTCGTCCTCTTGCCTACTATCCCCTTCTTTAAGGTGTTTCATCTACTCCTCTCATTTGTTTTAAATTTTTATTGTATATCTATGAAAAAACATAGGGTTTAGGATTTATTTGGTGTGTGTATATATATATATATATATTCACCAATCTATTCTTGATTAGGCTATATATTGTCTTTAGTTTAACATGTATAGATGTATGATTTGATTTCATAATAGCATAGTTTAACCAAATTCATAATGCATATAAGGTGTATGATGAAATGTTTAAACCATATTAGTGCTTATAGTCAACTTATGTAACATTATTTTTCAAGAAGAATTAGGTTTATAAGTCATATGATATGTTTTTTGTGATGTGGAGTTGAATTTTTGATGTGAAGATGTGTTTTTGTTCCATATAAATGTTAGATGTATAGATGCTAGGTGTGAATGTGTAGGTGTTTGGATGTGAATGTGAATGTGAAGATATGTGAATGTGAGTTATTTCATATGTAGATGTGAATGTGATGATAGCATAAGAATATGAATAATTTGATGTGTTAGATGTAAAAATTATATCATGTGAATGTGAATTACTTGGTGTGTAGATGTGAATGTGATGATAGCATGTGAAATTGTATAGATGTTAGGTGTAAATGCATATGTGTATAGATTTGAATTTAAGGATAGTAGGAATAGATGTGATCAAAATAATGGATAAACTATGGTCATTGTTAAACAAATACCAAATGGTGTATATGTATAGATGAAGATGAATGGTGTCGTTTTGAAGTTGTATATATGTATAGATGAAGATTAATGGTGTCATTTTGAAGTTGTATGTGTGTGTGTGTGTGTGTGTTTGTGTGCGTGTGTGTGTGAGGAGATGGAGGTTTGTTCCTACAATTATGTAGGTGTATGGGTATGTATATACATGGTTATTTCAAGATAGAAAGTTATGTTGTGATAAATATTTTATCAAATTAAACATTCATTAATGTGGCCAATTGTGCCGCATTAATTTATAGTTAGGTAGATAATTGGGTCAACATGTTAAATTATTATCAAAACACGTGAAAAATCACATGTCGTATGTACCTCCACATCGGGTGGTGTGCGGCCTGCATACCGAGAGGCATGTGCAACAAATTGGAAGGTTTCATCACTCCAAAGTGTTATAATTTTTTAATTTTTTCATAGTACTATTGGACTCACATCAGGATGAGATATCTCGGTCCAATGGTCATGGATTTTGATGTGTGCATGTGGAAGAATGTTTTTTTACATGTACATTCTCAATAATGACTATTAAATCATTTTATTTATGCATCAGTTTAGAGTCGCATAGGTCCATATATCCCTTGTAAATCAACCAGCTATACGTAAATACCCGATCAATGTAAATTAATAAATATTTTAAGGATATCTTACAGTTCTCATATGTAGCATGCACAAATGTATGACGTAAAGTGACCTTAAAAGATTGCATTTCTGTTGGCTTTCCTTGGTTCGGAGCTCCCGGACTAAGGGGTTGATGAATCTATGATTCTCATACTTTATTCTTTTATTTTAGCTGAATCTTTTAGCTAAGATGTATGTAAATATGTGTAAATCTAATAAATTATCATTGTACATACATTTGTTAATATTATGAAATTAACACATATTTGTTCAAAATAAAAGAAGAAAAGAAAAAGAGAAGAGGGATGTAATTATGTAATAAGTACAGACTGACTCTAACCACGAGAGAAGGTCAATTATTGACATGATCGACAACGAATAAAGTAGGGGGAGATAGGGTCCTCATATATCTTGTATATTCTTCACCATTTATTTCATATGCATATCATTTCCTTATTTTATTAACTAATAAAAAGACCTTAAACTGATTACTTCCTTAACAAAACCTATAAATAAAAATAATTTCTAAATAAAAAAATAATTGCAAGATAAATTAATGTACATAATGCAAATAATGCCCCTCATAAAAAGCCACAAAACAAAACTTATAAGATCAATTCTGGCTCCATATCGAACTCAAATTCTTCCAAAATCACCTTTATAGTATTTAAATTAAATCATCTTCAAAATGAGAGTGGTTTCATTATTTTTGGAGTCACGGTGTAAAAATTAGTTTTTTTGGTGTATTGTATAGCCATAAGGAATCTATACCTGTAAAATATTTATTTATTTATTTTACATAAAATTTGTATATATTTTATTTGTAAATACTTGTGTATACATCCAATAATATTGTAAAATTAAAATAAAAATCACAAAATATAAAATAAATTAAAAATAAAATCAAACTCTCATTGTACAGATGACCATACATGTATATATTGTACAAAATACCTATTTATCTAACATTTATATTTAATTTGTAAAAATCAAATAAAATACTTTTATATTCCTCAAATTATTTTATAAATAAATAAAATATAAAATAAAATGCATTTGTGTAAAAATAATAAAATAAAAATACATGAATATAATATATATGTATATTATACCTGCACATAATACACTATATTGTAAATATTGTATATATGTATTAATAAAAATAATTAAAAATCACAGAAAAATAAATTGAAAAATAACAAACATTTTTTATTTATTCATTTTTTATTCTAAAATCATTTACTATTTTTTATTTAATGTTATTTGATTAATGGAATCATATTTTTCTGATTGGCTGACCCGGGTTTGTTGACATGGGTCAACCCCTCCTCTCAGTCGAGTCAGACCCGATGTTGCTCGCTAGAGCCCTTTTCTCCCCTTTCTTTAGCCTGACTTCGACCATCATTATCCTCGAAATCTGAACCCATCAAAAGCTCGTAGATCCACGATCCTCGCAGATCCCTAGGTCTCGTCGGATCCTCCATGAGTTTCTATCATTCTTCCGATCTTTCTGGAACCCTAGAGCTGCCTATAAATTCATTACTTTGCCTCCTTCACTCTTCAGCTCGTCCCTCGCACAACCATTGCTCCTTAGGCACCTTCAGGATAGTGACAGGATCCCGGAGAGTTCCTTCAGAGCTCGATTTGATGCCATGTAGCATGTTGCTCATGCATGGCTGGAGACCTCCGCCGCGTGCAGCCTCTCTTTCCCGACGCAACAAGATCGAGGCCAGGACCTCGCCTACACCTCTGCCTCACTTCGCAAATCCTCGTAGATCACTCAGGTTTCACTCCTTCGCTCCATTTCACCCTTTTCTATTCAATTCCAGTTCATCGCGGTCGCCTGCCATGTTGGCTCCGACTGTCGCAACTGGAGCACCATCTCCCACATCACTCGCACAGATCGATCTGCCATCTCAGCGTCATCCGATTACACAACCTGACCCCCCTATATCTTGCTCACCGGAGCAAGATTAGGACATATCTCCTCCCCCCACTTTCGTCGGAGACCCATTAAGCATCGCCCACTACTTCTCTTCTTTTTAGCTGCAAATAACCACGACTGAGGCATCGTCTTTGAGTCGAGACCCTCTTTGTAGGTCCTGGACACACGAGAGGCTCGAATTGAGCCTTAATTCAACTAGCGGAGCACCTTGATGACCGAGAAAACTCAAAGATCCGGGTAAAGGTAGAAACACGGATCGTTGCGACCCGAACCTCGAAGCTTACTCAACAAGAAAACTAGACCACCAAATAGAGTAATCAATCAATAAAATCGAATAGCGGTCTCGCTATTTATTTAACCTGGTATAGAGACCATGGTCGAACTCAAGGAGCACGGGTTGGCTTAAAAAGCCTATGAGATTTTTAGAGTTTTTTTAATTTTTAGGGGTTTTATAAGTCCA
The DNA here is from genome assembly GCA_037367405.1 of Ottelia alismoides. NCBI lineage: Eukaryota > Viridiplantae > Streptophyta > Magnoliopsida > Alismatales > Hydrocharitaceae > Ottelia > Ottelia alismoides. Next base: position 206,532 of record JAZKJV010010985.1, on the reverse strand, counting down.
AATGCAGTAAAAATTGAACTGAAGCAAGAAGACATAAAAACAAACACACCACAATTTTTTGAATTTTTGAAGGCTTTTTACTATTTTTAGTTGATTTTATATTTCAAACAGTAGGAAAAATGAAGGTTTTTGAATTTTTGAAAATATAAAATGGCAACAAAATGTCCTAAAAAATTAGTGAAATTTTTACACAGTGGCAGGGGCCACGTGTCCAAATTTCATGATTTTTGGAGTTGATTTGATATTTTATTCAACCAATGAAAGAGGCACAGCACACAGGGATTGAAATGCAATAAAAACTTAGTTCTAGGATTAAATATTAACAGGATTTAAAAGTCTAAGGGCCTCACTACAAATTTCCCAAGATATTCAGCACATGTCCAAAAAGCCACGCACAGGGGTATAAATGCAAATACACAGAACTATTCACTCAAAGCATAACACTGAGAAACCCTGAGGGCTTACAAGCAAATATCCCAGATAAGCATGTGACGAAGCACGTGCGTCCACAGACAAAGGACTAAAGTGCAAATAAAGGAAATAGCAGGTGCAAGTATGCAAATTGTCCCAAAGTACTACTTTATTTAATAGACTAAACCATAACTAAAATAAACTACAGGGGGGTCTGGCACAATTTACCCAACCAAAGCGCGTGCGGGTCACGTGGGAGCCAGGTGTCAGGCGGTGAGTGGCTGATGGACGTGCGGCTCTGGTCCCGCCTCCTAGCAGATCTGACGGTGGTCCTCTGGCATAGACATGGTTGTACGGTGACCGTTAGATATGGGATATAACGGCCTATCAGTGGCAGGTGCTTGACGGAGCTCCGGCCACTGGAGCGGAGCCGGCGGAGCGGGATGTGAAAGATCGAAAATAATCGAAGATCTAGAGGCTAACGAAGATACCTAATGGAAGAGAACGTCTGTGCTGGAGATGATGAGTCTCCAGGAGTCTTTGCCTCGATGGAGCGATGCCTCTAGAGGCTCGGGCTTCGCCGGTGGCGGAGCACGGCGAGGTTGATCGCCGAACCTAGGGCTAAGACCTCCAAACACTCACTGCGACACCCTTAGATGCTTGTTGTCACTCGAGGAGGAAGGTGGAGGTCACTGGGGTCGAAGACGATGGCCAAAGGTGGGGAGGAGTCTCGTGGAGGTGTAGAGGCGGTCGGATGGGCAAACGGGTGAACAGAGCGTCGGGAAATGGTCGGCGAACGACGGCGGTCGGAAAAGTAAAAATCGAAATCTAAGGCTACCTACTGAAGATCTAAGCTACTTGGCGGGTGTAGTCGTCTATGTTGGAGGTGCTGGACCTCCGGGGTCATGACCTCGATGGAGCGACGCGTCCAGAGGCTGAGCTCACCTTGCGGTGGAGCACGGTGGTGGAAATCGTCGTATCTGATGTTCCTGGCACTCGCGACCTCACTGCAACCCTCTCTCACATAGTTGTCACTCAGGTGAAGGAGAGGAGCTCATCGGCGACAAGGGGGAAGGCCAAAGATGAAGGAAATTGTGGCTCCAAGCGAGGCTTTATACTGTAGGGGTCCGAGAAAGATGGAGATCAGGTGCGCACTCCAAGGAGCGGACCCCTAAGGAAACGATCAGGCGTGAATCTCGAATATTTGCTCAACAATCGGAGCCTGGGGTTTGAGGATATGGAGGTCGGATCATGACGCGAAAAATCGGAGAAATCGGGTCGGTGCAAGAATCCGCGAGAAGTGGTCCAAGGGGGGCAGTTGACCGAGGGTCAACGTTCCCCCGTGGACCAATTAGAAGCCAAGAAATTCAAATTATTTATAAATTAAATTAAAAATAGCAAATGATTTTATTTAAAAATATTTTCAAAATGAATTTTTTTTATTATTTTTCGAATTATTTTTTAGTTATTTTTATTTATTTTTTAAAAAATAAATTAATGTATATACATAATATAATATTATATACAGGTATAAAATACCTAGGTTTTATATTTTTATTTTTATTAGCTTATTTTTGTACAATTATCCCAATTTTATATTTTATTTATTTACAACATAAAATTTGGGATATAAAATAATTTTTATTTGATTTTTATTATTTATTTACAAGGGTAAAATAAATAGGTCTTTTATTCTTATATACATGGTATATGTACAATGAAGAGAGAGAAATTATTTCTTTTTATTTTTATTTTATTTTTCTCATTTTTATTTTATTTTTAGAAATATATACAAAATATGGGAAACACATTTTTATTTTTATTTTATGAAAATAAAATATATACATAAGAGGGGGGTTTTGTACAAGGTTGAGTTGTCATATCTCTCTCTACTTATTTTATTTGATGATCAGACCCATATTGGGTCATCTCTTGGGTTCAGTCACTCAATATTTATTCTAAATATTTTCCTCTTTTTCTTTATTTCTTTATTCTTTTAATTTTGCACAAAAACATGCTAATTATTGCTATTTACACAAAGCATGCAATTTGATAATTTATTCTATTTACAAACATATACATGGTGTTTTGCAAAGATTTTTAGCTAAAATAAAAGAATAAATAGTGATGAATGAGGATTCATCACCCCCCTATACTTTACTTTTGCTAGTCCTATAGCAAACACTTATTTAAAAAAGAAGTGAAAAAGAAAAGAAAAGAAAAAGAAGGGAAAGAAAGAGGAATCAATGCTGATTATTAAACTTGTCTTCATTAAATTGAAGTATGGAGCTTAGTCAGATCTTTGGATTATTAATGTGTTGGAACATTATTTGGACTTAGGTTTAAATCTTAATGGCCTCTAAGTTCCACTACTCTATAGTCAAGACTTCTCAACAATCCAGATCAGAACAAGTCTACATACACAAACCCTGAAGACCATGAATCTTTTCTTGTACTATGTAAGTGAGGTATAGCTCTCCACCTCAGAAGTAGCAAAGTGACAACCCTCCCCAACAAGTAACTCTAATACCCTAGTCTGACAACTCTTTCCTCGAGGAGCAGGGTATTCCCTTCTAAGTTCAAGTACAACCGGCTCAAGAAGAGGGGAAAGAAGAGAATGGACCATGGAAGTATAGCCATGTATCCCTGGGAGTTCAACCAGTGTAGCTAAGTCTCCCTGCTGCAAGCTTCATAAATGGAACATGGATAACAAGCTTTGCTTATTGCACTATATACACTCCGGTGAGATTATTATTTTCTCTCAAACCCACCACTTTTTTGGAGTTCTTTTTTTTGATGTGCATATTTACAACATATCTACAAAGTGCAGCATATATATACATAAGGAGTTTTTCCACTTGAGCCAGTAGACTATCCCTCTTTTGAAGCTTTATTGCAACCCACAACTCCTATCGTTAGACCTCACGGCTACCAAACCAAGTTGAGACGCACTTCCTTCACTATAAGAAGAAGAGAGGTTCCGCCTAGAAGTACTACCCTCATATGCTACCCCAAGTCAAAGAAGACTGTCTCCTCACCACCTCATCCGTAGAGAGCTCGGTGTAAAGTGCCGGTCCAAGTACAGGTATTGTTTGTAAGAGTCATGTGTGTGTTGTTAAGTGCTCTACTTAGGCTCATCGAGATGACATATGATCATAGCCTAGTGGACTCAAAGAATTAAATAACCATGGACCTGAAAAGTCTCAACTCTAAGCCCTATAAGGTTCCTCTTAGAATTAGGTGGATTAAGATCTTAACCAAGCTCCATCTTTCAATTTAATTCCAGACTAGTTTAAATGTCAACTATGATTCAGGAAAAACTATACAAACATTTACAAAGATGCAATTTTTACAAAATTTTACAAATGTGCAAAATTTTTGAAAAATGTTTTGGAAACATGGATGTATGCATGAATGCAAGTTTTGCAAAAATTTTACACACATTTACACAAGATTTTTGCAAACTTTTTGTTTTTCAAAACATTTTACAAAAATTTTGTACTATATACCTAATTTTGATATGAAAATATATACAAACTATATACACAAAAGATTTTTACAAACATTTTTACAAAAATAATTTTGTACAACTAGCTATGTATGTACAATAAAGAATTTATTTACAAGCATAAAATTTTTAATTTTTATGTATTTTTAAGGATTTTTAGCCATTTTTATTTATTAACACACTCACACAAAGTACGAGTTATGGTTAAAGTATATATGAAATATATACGACACCCCCCTATACTTAGCTCGAACGATGTCCTCAGAGTGAATGAAGAGCGACGAAGAAGACATAACTCGTGCTTAGTATAGGGAAGTGAAAAGGAAGGCTATATACAAAGACGAATGAAAGACTAGAAAGGGAAAGAGAATCTCGAGGGTTTCCCCCTATACTTAAGATTAAGTAATCCTAAGTATAGCAGGCTGTACACAAAGGGAAATCCGAGTGAGAATGTACAGGGTCTACCTCCCCTATACTTAGGGTAACATATCCCTAAGTATAGACAACAAAACAGAGGCAGAAAGAGACGAAGAAAACAAGTATATGCAAGATGGAAGGGCATCACCCCCCCTATACTTAAGGTAAAGAATCCTTAAGTATAGGCAACGACAGGAGTAATGAAATAGAACGAAAAGATCAACTCGGTGTTTCCACCTCCCTATACTTAGGATGAGGTATATCCTAAGTATAACAAAGATAATCCTAAGCGAGACCTGGGGTGAAAACAACACGGAAGAAAGAACGATCAAATCATGACAAAATACGTATCTATAAAAGGGTACAATGTTGAGGTGCCTCTCAACAAGCGCCAGATTTTACGCCCCTAGCTGGGCGCAAAGGCTAGGATAAAGTCGTGTCAAGGTTCAGGACGGCATCTGTAAGGCGAATGCCGTACTGTCGTCGCAGTCTCGGTATGAGAACAACGACAAAATCAACAATGTAAATAAAGACACCAAGGTATGTAATCAGGCGGGTTCTGCTACCGGCCAAGGATATGGGAATAAGGATTCGGGATCCGGTAGCACAAAAGAAATCATCGGCTCAGGATCAGACTAGATTGGAAGTGTAGAGCCGAAGAAATCAAACATGGAGAAGGATGGATTAGTCATGGAATCCTCCACGTTAATCAGCGTCTCAAAAAGGAGTGGAAAGTTGAGATTAGGAGACTCTCTAAGAAAATTGATATTCGATGCATATAATGAAGACAAATCAGAAATATCATCGAATATCTCAAGGATCGTCTCATCCTCGCGAGGATCGTCAGGTGAGATGACTCAGAAGTAGAAGGATCAGAAGACTCGGTTTCGTGATCTACTAGATCGGATACACTCTCAGAAGGTGAAACCGAGTACACATCGTGTGGTGCATTCTCCCGCAGATAACCCTCGGGGAGGAATGCAAGATCATGGGTGAGAAAGGAGGATCCGAGTCTAAATGGAGATCTACGCTGATGTCAAGCACCCACTCTGTGCACCAGAATGCATCATCATCTGAAGTCTGTCTCTGGTCAATCTGGAAGCAGGAGAAGGTACTGATTGATGAATACCCATTCATCACTCTTTATTCTTTTATTTTAGCTACAAAACCTTTGCAAAACACATGTAGATATATGTAAATATTAATAATTAGCATTCAACATGCATTGTGTAAAATGAATAATTAGCATGTTTTTGTGCATAAATAAAAGAATAAAGAAATAAAAGAAAAAGAGGGAGATATTTAGAATAAATATTGATAGACCTAATCCTAAGGGAGGGCTCAGCATGGGCCTGACCGCATAAAAACCCAAGTAGAGAGAGATAAGGAAGCTCACACATGTGTATATATACCTGTAAATAAATAAAAGTATTTTCCTCTTATTAAAATAAAAATGGGTTTGTATTTATATGTATATATTTTGTAAATATTAAATTAAAATAAAAATGGAGAAAATGAAAATAAATAAAAATCCCCTTCTTCATTGTATAGAGACCATGTACATAGAACCACCATATCTATTTATTTCACCTTGTAAATAAATAAATAAAATTCCACAAAAATTTGTACATATTCCTTATTCCATAATGTAATTAAATAAAATAAAAACCATTAAAAGAAAAATAAAATAAAAATAAATAAAACCAAACCCAACCTTGTACATATACCATATATGTATATAAATAAAATTATTTATTTAACTCTTGTAAATAATTAATAAAAATAAAATAAAAATACCAAATTATTCCAAATTTTTTTCTATAAATAAATAAAATATAAAATAGGAATAAAATGTACAAAATAAATAATTAAAAATCAAAAATCAAAAATCAAAAATACAATATTGTATATACCTATAAATAATAATACTATATTGTACATACCTAATTTTTATTTCAAAAAAATAAATAAAAACCACTAAAAAATAGATTGAAAATAAATAAAAAATTTTCATGTTTTGAGTTTTTCGAAAATAAGTCATTTATTATTTTAAAATGAATTTCCAATTATTTATGACGTGGCAGCACCTGACTGGTCCACGGGGATTGTTGACCCCCATTCAACTCTCCCCTTGGACCACATTTGTTCCGGATCTACGTTTTTGACCCGATTTCTTGCCATTTTCCACGCTTGATCCGACAACCAAAACCTCAAACCCCGGGCTCCGATTGATCAGCACACATCCGAGACCCTCGCCCGGGGTGGGTTCTAGGGATCCGAGCTCCACTTTCCACTGCCCGACCTTGTCTTCTCGGACCCATCACCATATAAATCCTCAGCTCCGCCGCACGATTCACGCATCTTTGGTCCTCCCCCTCTACGCCAGTGACCTCCTCCACCTCTCCTGAGTGACAGCGGAGCGAGAGAGAGTAGCAGTGAGGCTCGGGCAGCTGGGAAGCCTCTGATCCGGCAGCTTTCGCCGCCGTGCGCCGCCGCGAGCGCGTTAAGCCTCGGGACTCGACGATCCCTTGAGGCCATAACCCCCGAGCTCCAGCAGCTCCAGCCCAGTCGATTTCCTCCACCAGGTAGCTCCGATAACTCGTAGGTTAGCTTAAATTTCAGTTTTTAGTTTTAGGTTCCTGTAGCTCCGCCGCCTTCGCCCACCGTCTCCGTCCAACCATTTGCCATCCCGACCACGCCACCACCTTCGCCATACTTCTCTTCACCTTCTTCACCCAGCCACCCCCACCCCTGTCTCGCCCCGAAGCAGGTCCTCCACCCTCCTCTGTCGTCGCATCGCCGGAGGGTGTCGCCCCGACCCATCTAGTCACCTATTTCACCTCTAACCGGGTCGAGGCAATTTGCCCTCGACCCGAGGTTGCTTTGGTGCCACTGTGCAGGTCAAAGGACCCCATCTGGGAGGTCAAGTTGTTTGGGCACCAGAGCTCCGATCCTTCATCGCCGGAGCGTCTCCGACGTTCCCGGCCTCATCGGAGAGGCGCATTAGCTGCGGACTACAGAGGCGAACATGTTCCACCTTTCAGCAGCTTCCGAGGAGGATCCCAGCGCGCACAGGAGGCCGGCGAAACTCGCCGGTGACGAGTTCTTGGAGCATCCTCCGTCTCCGTCCGATTGCACTCCTTCGCCCAGTTTTAATCTTGTCCATCCATCCGCGAGGAGCCTGCAGCCGTCGGATTCTCATCAGGAGCTCATCTGGAGCATCCACCACAGAGGAGAGGTGTGCCCGCATTACAGCCATCAGATCATACACGTGGCGCGCTTCCAGCCGTCCGATCCAAGCGAGGGTTCTTCGAGGAGGCGCCACCGCCCTGCAGCCGTTGGATACACCACGTGGTGCATCCTCAGCCCTCGGATAATAAGGGGTAAATTTCTTGTAGGCCCCTCTGTTTATTGCTTTTATTAGTTAGTCCTGTAAATATCACGTATAGTTGTTTTTATTTTGGGACATTTGCACTTATGACCTTGCTGTTTATTTCATTTGCATTTTTACCCATGTATATGTTGGACACGTGCATCTTCACGTGACATTTTGGTGAATTTGCATGATATGGGCATGTAGTCTGGATGCGTTATTGAATGAAATATCTTTCTTGTTAATTGCACTTATGCCCCTGTGAATGGTTGATGAATACTCATTCATCACTCTATATTCTTATATTTTAGCTACAAAAACCTTTGCAAATACATGTATATGTTTGTAAATACAAATAATTACCAAAAAGCATGCATAGTGTAAAAACTAATAATTAGCATGTTTTTGTGCAAAAATAAAAGAATAAAGAATTAAAAGAAAAAGAGGGAGATATTTAGAATAAATATTGAGCAACCTAATCCCAAGGGAGGGCTCAGCATGGGCCTGACCGCATAAAGCCAAAGTAGAGAGAGATAGGGAGCTCATGTATGTAAATATCCTTGTAAATATAATAATAATATTTTCCGCTAAAAATACAATAAAAATGGGTTTGTATATATTTGTATATATTTGTAAATACAACATCAAAATAAAAATAGAAAAATTAAAAAGAAACTAAAAATAATCTCCCTTGTACATATTCACCATGTACATAAGACCACACTTTTATTAATTTCACCTTGTAAATAAATAAATTAAAATCCCTACAAATTGTATATACTCCTTATTTTATGGTGTAAATAAATAAAATAAAAACCCTAAAAATAAATATTAAATAAAAAGAACAAAATTAAAAACCAAAAAGAACATTGTATATATACCATGTATATAATTGTATATATCTATTTATTTTTACCCTTGTAAATAAATAATAAAAATAAAATAAAAATACCTTTTTATTCCTAATTTTATGCTATAAATAAATAAAATATAAAATGGGGATAAAAATGTACAAAAAATAAATTAAAAATCAAAAATCAAAAATCAATATTGTATATATACCTATATATAACACTATAATGTAAATACCTTATTTTTTATTTCAAAAAAATAGTTAAAAATCACAAAAATTTAGAAAAAAAATAAAATGAACATTTTTCATGTTTTGAGTTTTTAATAATTTGGCCATTTTCTATTTTAATTTGAATTTCTAAATTATTTACACGTGGCCTCTTCTGACTGGTCCACGGGGGACGTTGACCCCCCGGTCAACTTCCCCCCTGGACCACTGAGCCCCAAATCTGAGTGCCCGACCCGACTTCTCCATTTACTCCACACTCGATCTGACACCTAAAACCCCAAACCCCGGGTCATACCTCTTCCTTGCAGATCCATGATCCACACCCGGGGTAGGTATGAGGGGTCCGAGCTCCGATTTGCTCGCCTGATCCTTGTCTTCTCGGACCCTAGGAATATAAAGCATCGCCTCCGGCAGCCTTGTTCTTCATCTCTGGTCCTCCCCTTCGACGCCAAGGAACTCCTCCGGCTTGCCTGAGTGACAGCGGTGCTCTCCGGAGTGGAAATGAGGCTCGAAGCATCGGGAAGCCTCTGATCCAGTGGCTTCGCCGCCGTGCGCCGCCGCGAGCGCGCCCAGCCTCGGGAACCCGACACTCCCTTGCAGACAATGACCCAGGAGCTTCCCGAGCTCCAGCACAGTCGACCTCCTCCGCCAGGTAGGTAGTTTAGCTTCTAGTTTCGCTTAATTTAGGATTTCGCCCAATTTCCTTCGTCGCCTTCGCCGACCGAATTCGCCATCTCCGTTCACCCGTCTGCCCATCCGAACACGCCACCACCTTCACGAGCCTTCTCCGCACCTTCTTCATTCAGCCACCCAACCTTGACTCGCCCCGGAGCAAGGTCCGCGGTCCTCCTCCTCCGCCGCTCGCCGAAGGACCATCGCCCCGCCACATCTTTCACCTTTCACGCACGCTGACGGGTCGAGGCAGTTTGCCCTCGACCCCTTTTTCTTCCTGTGCAGGTACCAGGCCAAATCGACTCATCTAGAGGTCGGAACTTCAGGGCACAGGAGCTCCAGGCCACCGCCGTCGCGGGGTCGTGCTGGTGGTCATCAGCCTCATCGGAGACCATCAGCCACTGTAGGGTTTCACGGCGGAGCTCTTCCACATTTCAGGAGCAGCAGGGGAGGTCCATCGTGCGTGTATCGGGATGACGAAGTTCGCCGGCCGACTGTTCTTCCAGGAGCCTTCCCAGACGTCCGATCTTCCTCGACGCCCAGATTAGATCCGAGCCGTCCACTCGAGGAGCAGCAGACACCGTCAGATCTTTGAAGGTTTGATCGTGACCGTCGATTCAGCGATGGTTAGCCACAGCACTCCTCAGTCGTACGATCCTCCATGTGGTTAAGTCCCCACCGTCAGATTGTTGCAGAAGTCCTTCGTTGAGGAGCAGGCCATTTGCAGCCGTTGCATACACCACGTGGCCTCTCCTCAACCGTCCGATCTGCACCGAGTTCCCTTTGTTGTGCGTTGTGCCATCTCGACCGTCAGATCTAGCACGTGGCGCTCATCCGAACCTCGGCATTTAAATAAGGGGTAATATCTCTTAGGCCCCTTTAGTTTTCGCATTTACTATTTAGTCCTGCAAATACGTTTTGTAGTTCTTTTAGTTTTGTAAATATTGCATAGAGGATCCTTTTGTTTGTTTGATTTGCATTTATATCCCTGTAAATGATGGACACGTGCTTCGCCACGTGAGCTTTTGGTGTAATTGCATTTCTTGCCCTGTGCTTTTCGTGTGTTCTGGTTTATATTTTTCTTAATTGGAATGACAAAAAGGTCCCTCCAGGCCTGAGTCGCGTGCATCGTGCGTGGCTTTAGGGACTTTTTACACTTTGGCCCCTCAGTTTTCCAGCCTTGTTATCCAAGGGGCCCCAGAACTTATTTTAATTGCATTCAGGTCCCTGTGCACTCTGCCTTTGTTTTTATTTTTGATAAAATAGCAAATCGACTCCAAATTTGATGAAAATTGGATACATGGCTCCTGCCAGGAGCTGCCATGGTGTAACATTTTCTCTAATTTTTTGAGACATTTTTTATTCTTTTTACTATTTTTAAAAATTCAAAAACACACAATTGTCTTACTGTCTAGTTATAAAAATCACAAAAAATATTAAAACACCTCTAAAAATTACAAAAAAATAGATATTGTTTTTTTTGTGTCGTTTGATTTTTTGACCAATTTTGGTCATTTTTAGATTTATAAAACCTATAAAATTACAAAACTCCTAAAAACCCATAAAAATTCTAATAATTAAAAGAAAAATAAAAAATTAATAATTCCAGTGCCCAATTTTTCCTTGTATTTTCCACCTTACAGGAAAATTACCTTCAGACCTTGATAGGGACATTTTGCATTTTATTTTGGCCCTCCAAATCTGACTGGACAGTGCTTCTATTTTTCAGCCTTGTTTGATTTTTATAAAATTCCTTTAAAATCAGAAAAACACCAAAAATTAACCAAAAACACAGAAAAATATAAAAACATAAAAACATTTTTGTTTGAATTTTTGGGTGATTTTTGAGTGATTAAATAATTATTTGTAGTTGCTTGATTTATTGTTTTCCTATTTTCTCAATTAATTTAAAAATCTAAAAAAATATAAAAACATTAAAAATCTACCAAAAAGCATTCTCTTTTATTTTATTTTCATTTTTAGACTACTTCGTAGGCCGCGAGGCCATCACGTGCTCTCCGAGTCCGACCATGGTCGCTATACCAGGCTAATCCAATAGTCAGGGCCACTAGTGTGTTTCTTTGATTTACATTCTGTTTTGGTGGTCTGATCTTTATTTTCTTGTTGATCCGGATTTCTCGAGCGACTGAGGTCGCAACGACCGCTTTTGATTTATCTACCTTAGTTGCTACTTGATTTTCGTGCCATCAATGGTTTAATTCGACATGTATTTAATTTGTTGGGTATTTTACAACTTAGCACCTGGACTTTTAGCACCTGTTGCTAATAAGTCCGGGGAAATAAGTTATTTATATTTGGGTCTTTCTGTGCCCAGCACACGTGCCGTGCACGTGGGTGATGAATCTACATTTCATCATCTTTATTCTATCATTTTGGCCTTAAAAACCCTAGTAAATACGTGTAAATAGGCTTAATTTAGGCATTTTAGCATTCATGCAACATGGTGTAAATATTGTATAAAATGCGGTTTTTAAAGCCAAAATTATAGGATAAAGAAAAGAAAAGAAAAGGAATAAAATATTGTAAACCCCGAGACCTAGGCATCTCGATGACTAGGTCGACAAGGAATAAAGTAGGGGGAGATAAGGGCCAAAATACAATAAAAATACCTTCTATTTCATTCATTCTTTATTCATTTTGGGACCTATTTTTGGTTCCACTCTTTGTACCTCAAATAAAGAAACTTTGTACATGAAAGTTGTAGATAATTAAATAAAGAAAAATACAAAATTAATTTCACTGAAAAATAATACACAGATAAAAAGTTATGGTCTGAATAAAAATCCAGAATCCCAACTTCCCAGACCCGTATCTCACAAATAAAAACTCCAAATGTAGCAAACTCACCTTTAATTGTATATAGTATAAAATAAGCTATTTAATGGTGGTTTCGCATTTGGCGGAGCTACGGTTTGAAAGTTGAGTTTTGGGACCTTATTGTATACTTGTACAGATTAAAATATTCAATTTATTATTTATTCATTATTTTTATAATTTTATATTTTTATAATTTTATAAATATTACTTATAATTTGTATATTAAAATCATAATAAAAATGCAAAGAAAACACAAATTAAAATACTTGTATATAAAAGACATAGGTAAAATACATATATACATACATGTATAATTTACACTTTTATTTTATTAAGTATATAAAATATATCAATAAAATAAAACAAAAATATATTTATGTTTATAAAAGTATTTTATAATTTTATAAAATACTAAATAAAAATAATAAAATTAAAATACACAAAATAAAAATAAAGTAATAAAGTATATAGATATTATACCTATAAAGGGCATAATAGGTAACTTGTAAAAATAAACCTCATAAAAATAATTAAAAATAATAATAAAAAAAATTATAAAAAACTAAACATTTTTCATTTTATAATTAAAAATTAATAAAATCGTTTGCTATTTTTAATTGATTTTACAAAACCTTTCTCCAGGCTTTTTCCTGGTTGGTCCACGTGGACCAACCAGGTGGGTTGGAGAGTTGACCTTGGGTCAACTCTCTGACCTCTGCCTGAGTCTTTGTCAGAACAAGTTTTTGTCTCTTTTCTCAATTTTTTCGAGGCGAATTCTTTCACCGTTTCATGTTGAGGTCTTCAGCAAAGTTGTTCCTCGTGGAATGGGCTTTCACGCCCTGGGTTCGTCACGGGCTGAGGATCATCGATGCGCGCGTTGTGCCTCGTTATTTGCACCCCCTTCACCACTTTTCAAATAACCACCCGTCTCCCTCCTTGGTCTTTTGAACCCTTTCTATCTCCTAGCTTTGCTCCTGCACGTGTGCTCCGGTGGGAGGAGGGTGACAGCCTCCTTCTCCATCCCCAAGGAGCGAGCTTGGCGGCCGGGAGGTGCTTCCAATCCATCTCCGGCCATCCACGGATGTGAGGTCCCATATCTCCTTCGCCCCGACCAAGTTGAGGTGTTTTCACTCTATGATTTCGTAGTTTAGATAGCCATAAGTCCCAGCTTCCATCTTCTATACTTAGTTTGCTTTTTAATTAACTATTTAGCGTAAGTCTCACGATCGAACACCTGCCGGAGCTCTTGAGCTCCGGCGACCACCAACCTCACCACGTCGCCACCCATACCTTTTTGCTGGGCATGGGACCTTTTATTTTTGCCGTGAAACTTCTTTGCAGGTCCCGGTGCCAAAGACCCCACATGGGGATCGATTTCGCTGAAGCAAACACGACCTGGAGCAGCTCCTGTTCTTCCACGTCGTGGGGGCTTGTCGGCGTGCCTCATGCCATTTTGAAGCCGTCAACAGCTAGAGGGGCGTCCCAGGAGGCTTCGCGAGCTTTTGGAAACGGAGACGGTCAACGGGGGCGGATCTACGCCGAAACCAAACTCGCCAGCGGCGAGTTCCTTTACAGTTCTTCCCCAATCGACCAGCGCCGTCGGATCGCGACTTGTTCTTGGTGCATATCAGTGGCCGTTGGATCCAAGTACCCCTAGCCATCCGATCAGCATTCCATGATTTAATCCCGGCCGTTGGTGCGAATCGGTATCGCGCATCTACGGCGCGACACGTGGCATAAGTAACTTATCACCCGCCGTAGGATCGCAGCTTTGACTGGGTATTTTGCAAACCTTACCTGGCCTTTCTCGTATTTGATCAAGAACCCGATAAACATTCATCTGTGTTATATATTTTTTGAGACATTTGCATTAGTCCCCTCGGACCTTTGTAATATTACAGGTTGAGCCTTGCCAGGCACGTGTCTACGCACGTGCTGCTTGGCGATTTTGCAGGCGTGCCCTCGCTATCCCTTTTATTTCAGTTTAGTGCATGAGGTTTTTATTTCAGTTATAACTTTTTGTGGAATTTGCATGTAGGACCCTGGATTCCTGACTAATTACACAAATACCCCTGGCCGTATGTAATTTTCTTATGTTTTTAGCATTTCTTGCATGCCTCTATAAAACCCCAAAAAATCCCCAAAAATCACATTAAGTCTCTGTTGCATAGTAGTTTAACAGCACATTTTTATTTCTCATATTTCTTGCATTTTTATATTTATTAAAAATCAAAAATAGCCATTTTGTGCACTGTCTAGCTTATAAAATCCATAAAAATATAAAAACATTCCAGAAAAATCCCAAAAAAATATATTTTGAGTACTTTAGTGTCTTTTAACTCCAGTCCAAAAATCACTAAAAAATATAAAAGAAAACTCCTAAAAATTATAACACTCTAAAAACCTTCAAAAATATATATATAATTCTTAAAAAAACCTAAAAATTGTGTTTTCTTTTCCTAAATTTTCTTTATTCTGTTATCTTTAATTTAAAATTAATTTGGGAACATTTTGTTGTTGTTTGCTATTTTCCATTTCCATTTTGATTCAGCCAGCATTGATATTCACTGTTTTCTTGTATTTTAACATTTAAAAATACCAAAAATATTCTAAAAATTCCCCAAAAAATCAAAAAAATAGTAAAAAATATGAAAAGACCAAAAACATTTTATTTCCTGAATTTTACTTATTTTTAGTTGTTTTTATAAATACCTTATCTTCCTTTTTATTACATTGTGAATATATTCTATTATTAAAAAAGAAAATATAAAAAAATATCAAATAAAAAAAAGAAAATATAAAATCAGAAAATTAAAAATCAAAATACAAAAATATAAAATCAAAAATTAAATAAAAAATATAAAATCCAAAACCCACAAAAAAAGCCTAGTAGACACTTGATCACATATACACACATTTTGAGCAATTTTGCCCTGATCTAGCCTTTCTGCTCCCTGTGTTCGACCTCTACACATACTTGCACTATACACATCTTGTTGTATAGTTATAATAAATTTTAACTCCACATACTTTCACTGCTTTACTTGATTGTCGTGGGTTAATTGTTGTTTGAATCAGGAGTTTTGAGCGGTCACCGCATCGACTGCGGTTTCGCCTTGTGAAACCGTACGACCGCTCGATTTTTTGGGTTAAACAAATGGCACCGTTGCCGGGGAGCAACAACGCGTAGATCATTTTTGCTCGTGTTTGTGATTTTTTGTCTACTTTTTATGGCTTTATTTATTTGCTCTTTATTTGATATATCTTTTGACTTGTCTAATCACTCTTCCTTGTTGGACTTTGTGCGAGGAACCGCGGACCGAGGGAGGCGCTTCATCCGAGGCGCTGACGCACCCACGTGAAGGGGGCAGGAGACTTCTGACCTAGCATCAAAGAAGGTAGGCAGGACTTGAGAAGACAGTCGTATTTTTTAGCATTTTTGTGTTGTATTTATTTTGTAATTTGTGAGAGAGAGAGAGACCTATTATTGTAATAATACAGGTACCCCCAGACATTGGACACTTCTGAGCCTAATTTCCAGGTGTTTGTACACCTGGGGGCTCACCGTGCTTTCTCGTTTTTTCTTCGCATTTTTTTACTTTGTTTTCCGATTTTTCGATTTTATTTCTTTTGTGTGATTGAGCCCGTAGTTTTAGGATTGCTTGCGATAGACTAAGGCCAAACACTTAATATTTTGCATGCACCTATAGTCTCGTTTGGACTTAGTCAAATTTTAAACAGTTCTCCCTGCCAAGCGCTTCTCCTGAACTCGATTTGTCGAGAGGAGGAGGGGTGAGCCTAGACCGGACTCTAGGGTTGAGGATTGGTGGTCAGCTTGTGGTTCTTCACGATAATAGAAATTTCTGAAACTTAGGGCAATTTCATCGGTTGCATTTGCATATAGATAGGTTTCAATTCTGCTGAGCATCCTTGCATGTAGAGTGCTGGAGGCAAGGTGAGCATTTCTCTTTAGCATTCATCATCGATTGCCGCTTGCATTGCTTTTCCGCCTCTCCCTCTGATTTTGCCAACCTAGGAGCTTAAGTGAATTGATTCCCCGATAGGCGCGTGCATTTCTTATTAAAAATCCAAAAAAAAGTGAGAACAAATAAAATTGGGACTGTTAATATTATTCGACCCTAAAACCGACCAAAAAGAAAACAAATCTCTTGGGGCGAGTAATCCCCTCATTGTCTTCGCTTTTACTTGCTCGCGCACACCCTAAGGACTAGTGCCCAAATCTCATCTTCAGCCCCTAAGTGTGTGTGCAACTCTTTGACTTCTCACCTAACTCTAAAACAGACAAGATTAAAAGACCGCATTTTACGGTCTCTACCGAGTTGAGTAGGTGAATTTAGGGTTTGTCTGGTTTTATTTTTTTTTGCTTGTGATTGTTTTGTGTGTGTTCTAGATCATTCCTGTGCATTTGCGCCTTCTTCTCCACTCCCTTGACTTGACCATCGTGCTCTCCCGATCGTTTCCTTTTGTTTCGAGATGGCTGACTGGAGCGTATTTTGTCCGGATTTTGCGGATCCCTCCTTCACTCCAGCCGGTCCACCTCACTTTTTCCAGGAGGACTTTGCTCCTGATTTTTGTACATATCCGACCAACCCACTATTTCAGGATTCGGACTTTGATCTTCACCAATCACTTCCACCACCATCTCCTACACATTTCGACAACCCGCTCTTCCTTGAGTATCCCGATCCGGAATGTGATTTTTTCCCATACCCTCCACCCACATTCGACATACCCGATCCTGAGATTTTGGAGTCACCTTTCATGGTATCCACACTTGAGACTTTGAATCAGATGATGGAGCATCTGAACTCGAGGATGAGTGATCTATTTAGTGAAAATAAGAAGCAGACTGACGCTCCATTCTTTGAGGATGAGTATTCATTTGAGGACGTCCATGAGAGCTTGCAATCGCCCAAAATACAAAAAAATGAGAAAATTTTAAAAACACAAAAAGATTTTGGGAGACACACGATCGAGTCAGACTGTGAGGAGAGCGACCACTTGCCAGATCCTTTGTCCACACATACATTCATACCCGATCCCACCTTTGACCCCGAGGATGCCGCTGTACAGACTGCTCTTGGCATGCCTCGTGTATATGATGATTCCGACTTCCTCCCTTGTATGGAGGAGGTCCAAAAATTCTAAAAAATATTGACTGAACCCGAAGTGGTGGCCACCATACATGAGATTATCCGTGCCCCACTTCAGCAGGCCATGACTGATTTATCTGCTCCTCTTCCCAAGAAGAGAAAGCGGAGGAGCAGATCTGAGCGTCATATTTTGACCATGGCCACTGCCCACGCCATCACACACCGTCCAATTCCTAAGAAAAAGAACACTGCCACACCTTTCATTAGTTGCACCATCTCTAACTTTGCATGTGATCACTCTCTCCTAGACGACGGTGCTTCGATTAGCATAATACCCTTCTCGCTGGTACAGTCTCTTCACTTAGGGCCTCTCAAGAAAACCAGGATGATCGTACAGTTTGCTAATGGATCAATAAAGAGGACGAAGGGTATCCTTGAAAACGTTGTCATCTCGATTCAGGGCACGAGCTACCATGTTGACTTTGTCGTATTGCCCATGGAAACCTCCACAAGGGAGCACTCTCCAATCATCCTGGGATGACCATTCCTCGCCTCTGCGAGGGTCGTTATTGATTACGGATCAGGAGAGATTCGCTTCTGTCCTGCTGACGTGAGCGAAGTGTTGATCACCACACCCACTACCGACCAGAGACCTGCACCTGATGTGACTACACCTGTTCTGGCTGACCTCGAGGACCATGACCTTGATGATACTATCAGAGAATTTTGTTGTTTATTGGATTCCACTGAGACCCGAGAATTCCTCCCGGTTGAGGAAAACTCGGAAAGCATAGACCTCGACGTTCCTTCTTCTGGGACTTGGCGTTGTGTTGATGACATCCGCGGGATTTACACGATAGACACCGTTGAGCGGAGGGCAGATGTAGAGACTAGATAGGACAGACATGTTTCGACTTCTTTCATCGATGGGTCCGTTCCTGTTCACGTAGATACTGATGAGCCAAAGGCCGAATTTGATTTAGTTGCTTTTCTTCGAAAATTCAGGCCTTTTGATGAGAAAGATGATCCGGTTGAAATCATAGAGGACGAACAGAGTTCGACTGCTTCCACCGATGAGTTCGTTCCTTTTGGTTTTGACCTGGATGAGACCTCGCAGGACGACACTGAGTACACTACTTCCGATGATGATGAGTTCGTCCCATTTCACTTTGATATCAGCGAGACCCATAGGCCAGACCTGACCACACATCTTCCACTCACCCGTCTGTGCCTTCACATCCTAGGGCCCCTGAGGATCTTCACTCGATCGTCCCTGATCGGCTTCCGTCCACTATGGACTCCGATGTCGACCTGCACAACACTAGATCCATTCCTCAGCGGTCCCTCAAGAAGGTTCGCTTTCTACCTTCTTGATCCCGTGTACATCCATCTCTGTTGTATATTCACTTTTGTGTACCTCTGTTCTCTCTACCGTATTGCTCGTCCACCCATTCTCGTGTTTGCCTTGCTTAGGACGTACTTTGTCCTAAGTATAGGGGGGTGGACGAGCCGAGTGTTCGTTCTTCGTTCCGTTTCATCACTCCTGTTGTTGCCTATACTTAGGGCTTCTTTTACCCTAAGTATAGGGGGAGTGGTGTGTACATTCTCACGATATCTTCTTCCACTCTGATCTCTTTTCTTCTTTTCTTTTTTTCTTCTTTTCCTTTTATGTCTTCTGTATCTACCGAAAAAGGGTCGCCCCTTTTTGTAAGTCTTCTATACTTAGGACGTACTTTGTCCTAAGTATAGGGGGTGTGCACCCTGAGTTTTCTCTATTCTTTGATCCTCTCCATTGTCTCCTCTTCTTATCTATACTTAGGGATATCTTACCCTAAGTATAGGGGGAGACAATCTGAGTACAATCTGTTCATTCCCACCCTTGACCCTCCCTGCTTTGTGTACAGTCTGCTATACTTAAGATTATTTGATCCTAAGTATAGGGGGGGGCGGTCAACTTCTCATTCGTTCATTCATTCCTTTATTTATTTCTTTATTTATTAGATTTTCCTATACTCAGTACGAGTTATGTCATCTCTTTTCTTTCTGATCTATGAGGACATAGCTCATGCTAAGTATAGGGGGGTTGTATATACTATGTATATACTTTAGCCATAACTCGTACTTTCGTATTTTCCTAATAATATGGCTAAAAGTTCTTTAAAATTCATTAAAAACCTTTAATAAAAAGATGTGACCATTCCTCAAATTCTTTTTGTATTTACTGATTGATAAATCAGGTGAAAATGTTTTTTTTGCAAAATGTTTGAAAAATAGTTTGAAAATCTTTGTGAACATTTATCGAAAACTATTTTGAAAATATTTTGTTACATGTTTTCAACCTGTGTAAAAATGTGTGGTTTGTAAAATTTATTTTCTTTGTGTGAAATAAAATGTTTGAAAAATGATTTACAAATGGTTTGAAAAATGGTTGCAAAAATATTTTGAAAAAAATCTAAATATACTGTTTTGAAAAACCTTTGTAAAATGATTTTCAAATGTGTGTACATGTTTGCAAAAATGTTGCAAAACTTAGCCCCTGGACTTTTAGCACCTGTAGCTAATAAGTACGGGGAAATAAGTTATTTATATTTGGGTCATTCTGTGCCCAGCCCACGTGCGGCGCACGTGGGTGATGATTCTACGTTTCATCATCTTTATTCTATCATTTTGGCCTTAAAAACCCTAGTAAATACATGTAAATAGGCTTAATTTAGGCATTTTAGCATTCATGCATCATGGTGTAAATATTGTATAAAATGCGGTTTTTAAAGCCAAAATTATAGAATAAAGAAAAGAAAAGAAAAGAATAAAATATTGTAAATATTTTATGACTCGAAACCCGAGACCTAGGCATCTCGATGACTAGGTCGACAAGGAATAAAGTAGGGGGAGATAAGGGCCAAAATACAATAAAAATACCTTCTATTTCATTCATTCTTTATTCATTTTGAGACCTATTTTTGGTTCCACTCTTTGTACCTCAAATAAAGAAACTTTGTACATGAAAGTTGTAGATAATTAAACAAATAAAAATACAAAATTAATTTCACTGAAAAATAATACACAGATAAAAAGTTAAGGTCTGAATAAAAATCCAGAATCCCAACTTCCCAGACCCGTATCTCACAAATAAAAACTCCAAATGTAGCAAACTCACCTTTAATTGTATATAGTATAAAATAAACTATTTAATGGTGATTTCGCATTTGGCGGAGCTACGGTTTGAAAGTTGAGTTTTGGGACCCTATTGTATACTTGTATAGATTAAAATATTCAATTTATTATTTATTCATTATTTTTATAATTTTATAATTTTATAATTTTATAAATATTACTTATAATTTGTATATTAAAATCAGAATAAAAATGCAAAGAAAACTCAAATTAAAATACTTGTATATAAAAGACATAGGTAAAATACATATATACATACATGTATAATTTACACTTTTATTTTATTAAGTGTATAAAATATATCAATAAAATAAAACAAAAATATATTTATGTTTATAAAAGTATTTTATAATTTTATAAAATACTAAATAAAAATAAAAAAATTAAAATACACAAAATAAAAATAAAGTATAAAGTATATAGATATTATACCTATAAAGGGCATAATAGGTAACTTGTAAAAATAAACCTCATAAAAATAATTAAAAATCATAATAAAATAATTTATAAAAAATAAACATTTTTCATTTTATAATTAAAATTTAATAAAATCATTTGCTATTTTTAATTGATTTTAACAAACCTTTTTCCAGGCTTTTTCCTGGTTGGTCCACGTGGACCAACCAGGTGGGTTGGAGAGTTGACCTTGGGTCAACTCTCTGACCTCTGCCTGAGTCTTTGTCAGAACAAGTTTTTGTCTCTTTTCTCGATTTTTTTGAGGCGAATTCTTTCACCGTTTCATGTCGAGGTCTTCAGCAAAGTTGTTCCTCGTAGAATGGGCTTTCACGCCTTGGGTTCGTCACGGGCTGAGGATCATCGATGCGCGCGTTGTGCCTCGTTCTTTGTACCCCCTTCACCACTTTTCAAATAACCACCCGTCTCCCTCCTTGGTCTTTTGAACCCTTTCTATCTCCTAGCTTTGCTCCTGCGTGTGTGCTCCGGTGGGAGGAGGGTGACAGCCTCCTTCTCCAGCCCCAAGGAGCGAGCTCGGCGGCCGGGAGGTGCTTCCAATCCATCTCCGGCCATCCACGGCTATGAGGTCCCATATCTCCTTCGCCCCGGCCAAGTTGAGGTGTTTTCACTCTATGATTTCGTAGTTTAGATAGCCATAAGTCCCAGCTTCCATCTTCTATACTTAGTTTGCTTTTTAATTAACTATTTAGCGTAAGTCTCACGATCGAACACCTGCCGGAGCTCTTGAGCTCCGGCGACCACCAACCTCACCACGTCGCCACCCACACCTTTTTGCTGGGCCTAGGACCTTTTATTTTTGCCGTGAATCTTCTTTGCATGTCCCGGTGCCAAAGACCCCACCTGGGGATCGATTTCGCTGAAGCAAACACGACCTGGAGCAGCTCCTGTTCTTCCACGTCGCGGCGACTTGTCGGCGTGCCTCACGCCATTTTGAAGCCGTCAACAGCTAGAGGGGCGTCCCAGGAGGCTTTGCAAGCTTTTGGAAACGAAGACGGTCAACGGGGGCGGATCTACGCCGAAACCAAACTCGCCAGCGACGAGTTCCTTCACAATTCTTCCCCAATCGACCAGCGTCGTCGGATCACGGCTTGTTCTTGGTGCATATCAATGGCCGTTGGATCCAAGTACCCCTGGCCGTCCGATCAGCATTCCATGATTTAATCCCGTCCATTGGAGCGAATCGGCATCGCGCATCTACGGCGCGACACGTGGCATAAGTAACTTATCACCCGCCGTAGGATCGCAGCTTTGACTGGGTATTTTGCAAACCTTACCCAGCCTTTTTCGTATTTGATCAAGAACCCGTTAAACATTCATCTGTGTTATATATTTTTTGAGACATCTGCATTAGTCCCCTCGGACCTTTGTAATATTACAGGTTGAGCCTCGCCAGGCACGTGTCTACGCACGTGCTGCTTGGCGATTTTGCAGGTGTGCCCTCGCTATCCCTTTTATTTCAGTTTAGTGCATGAGATTTTTATTTCAGTTATAACTTTTTATGGAATTTGCATGTAGGCCCCTGGATTCCTAACTAATTACACAAATACCCCTGGACGTGTGTAATTTTCTTATGTTTTTAGCATTTCTTGCATGCCTCTATAAAACCCCAAAAAATCCCCAAAAATCACATTAAGTCTCTGTTACATAGTAGTTTAATGGCACATTTTTATTTCTCATATTTCTTGCATTTTTATATTTATTAAAAATCAAAAATAGCCATTTTGTGCACTATCTAGCTTATAAAATTCATAAAAAATATAAAAACACTCCAGAAAAATCCCAAGAAAATATATTTTGAGTACTTTAGTGTCTTTTAACTCCAGTCCAAAAATCACTAAAAAATATAAAAGAAAACTCCTAAAAATTATAAAACTCTAAAAACCTTCAAAAATATATATAAATTTCATAAAAAACCTAAAAATTGTGTTTTCTTTTCCTAAATTTTCTTTATTCTGTTATCTTTAATTTAAAATTAATTTGGGAACATTTTGTTGCTGTTTGCTATTTTCCATTCCCATTTTGATTCGTCCAGCATTGATATTCATTGTTTTCTTGTATTTTAACATTTAAAAATACCAAAAATATTCTGAAAATTCCCCAAAAAATCACAAAAACAATAAAAAATATGAAAAGACCAAAAACATTTTATTTCCTGAATTTTACTTATTTTTAGTTGTTTTTATAAATACCTTATCTTCCTTTTTATTACATTGTGAATATATTCTATTATTGAAAAAGAAAATATAAAAAATATAAAATAAAAAAAAGAAAATATAAAATCAGAAAATTGAAAATCAAAATACAAAAATATAAAATCAAAAATTAAATAAAAAATATAAAATCCAAAAACCCACAAAAAAAGCCTAGTAGACACTTGATCACATATACACACATTTTGAGCAATTTTGCCCCGATCTAGCCTTTCTGCTCCCTGTGTTCGACTCTACACATACTTGCACTATACACATCTTGTTGTAGAGTTATAATAAATTTTAACTCCACACACTTTCACTGCTTTACTTGATTGTCGTGGGTTAATTGTTGTTTGAATCAGGATTTTTGAGCGGTCACCGCATCGATTGCGGTTTCGCCTTGTGAAACCGTACGACCGCTCGATTTTTTGGGTTAAACAGTGGGAACCTGGAGAAATTGCACGAGGACCCCCGCAGTTTCTGATTTTATTATCTTTTCATCCTACAACTATACTTTCATTGCAACTAGGTTCTTGTGCACTGTTTGTTCGTTTTTTATTTTAATAAAATATCAATTTTAATCCAAATTGAGTGAAAATTGGACGTGGCTCCTGCCACTGTGTAAAATTTTCACCAATTTTTGGGTACATTTCTGAGCATTTTTAGTATTTTTAAAAATTCAAAAACCCTTAATTTTGTCTTTGTCAGGATAATAAAAATTCCCAAAAAAATATTAAAACCTCTTTAAAAATTACAAAAAATTCAGATTTTGTGTGTTTTTGTGTGTTTGATTTTCTGACCAGTTTTGGTTATTTTTAGATTTATAAAAACCATAAAACTAAAAAACCTTGAAAAAGTCATAAAAATTCCAATAAATCATATAAAATTCAAAAATTCAAAATTTCCTTTTCTGAATTTTCCTTTTTGTTCATGCTTTGCAGAAAAATACCTCCAGGCCTTGAAAAACCATTTAGTATTTTTAATTGGTCTTTGAAGCCTGGCTGGACAGCAGCATAGTCTTTTTGCCTTCTTTTATTTTTAGAAAATTCCCTAAAAATCAGAAAATTCTCAAAAATTCATTAAAATAGTAAAAAATATAAAATCATAAAAATATTTTTGTTTGAATTTTTGAACTTTTTAGTGTAGTTAAATAATTTGTTGTTTGTGCTTGTTTTTACCTTTTTATTATTTTCCTTCATAATTAAACATTCCAAAAAAATATAAAAATATTAAAAATCAACCAAAAAATATTTGTTTATATTTTCTTTATTTTTAGACTACTTGTAGGCCGCAAGGCCAATCCGTGCTTCCTGAGTCCGACCCTGTGTGCTATACTAGGCTAATCTCATAGCCAGGGCCACTATTTGTTTTTCTCTGATTTTATTTCTATTTGGTGGTCTGATTATTTTTCTTGATTGAGCTCTGAGTCTTGAGTGATTGAGGTCACAACGACCTTAGTGAGATACTTTACCTTAGTCGTTCGGGCGGCTCATCAGAATGGCGCCGTTGCTGGGGAGCACGGCTTAATAGTCACTTTTATTTCATTTTATTTTGTTTTCTTTTTTGCGGCTTTCCGCAGATTTTTCGTTGTCCGCGGCTTTTCATGGCTTTTATTTTTCTTTTATTTTTATCTTATTTTCATTTATTTGCTTTTGTCTTTGATTGTTTTTGCTTGTTTATTTTTATTGCTATTTTTGCACATATACCCTGTTTTCTTTTATCTGCTTTATTTATATCTGGTCTGTGACACTCTTTTGCTTGCTTGCGAGGGCCCGAAGACCGAGGCGGTGACTTTCGAGGAGCCGACGCAACCGCGGTGATCGAAGGCGGCTCCCTTCTGCACGGAGCCGCAGGAGAGCGCGAGGAGGCAGGAGAGTGCGGGTGTAGATAGTTTAGAGTAGTTTTTATTTCTTGAACTATTATTGTAATAATACAGAGACAGGACACTCAGCAGGACTTTTGAGACTTTCGGGGTCTGTTTCGCCGAGCACCGGTGTGCTCGGAGGACCCCTCAGTTTTTACGCGGTTTTCTTCGTGGTTTTTATTTATTTTCTGCCTATTCGGTTTCTCACGGTTTTCAGCCCCTAGCCTTAGGATTTTTGCTTGACTGTGACGTAATAAGTAGGGTCCCAAGACCTTAATAATTCTGCCTGTACCTATAGATCGGTAATTGGACCAACAATAAAAAAATTATTAAAATAATCGATCCACTACCTTCGAGCCTACGCGCCACAGCCCACCCTGCCAAGCGTTGCTCCTGAACTCGATTTGTCGAGAGGAGGAGGGGTGGGCCTAGACCGGACTCTTTGATTGAAGGCTGGTGGTCGACTAGACGTTCTTTCGAGTAGAACTGCTGCTTAGGGCTCAAATTTCTGCCTGCATCATTTAGGTAGTTTTATTTTAGTCTTTAAATTCTGCGCGGATCATCTTGCATGTAGACTGCTGGAGTCAAGTACACATCTCTTACTCTGCATGCATCATTGATTTTCTCGCGCATCGGCTTTTTCGACTTCTCCCCCCGTTTTTGGACTTAATAACCAGGAGAACCGAAAAATTCATTAGGCGTTTGTTTTTATTTTAAAAAATACCTAAAAAGAAAAACAATAAAATCAGGACTGCTAATCACACTTGACCTAAAAGACACCGAATTGAAAAATCTGTCTTGGGGAGAGTAACCCCCTCCTTGTTTGGTTTGGATGAGCGAGAGAGTGATAAGTACCCTAGGCTAGAGCCATATCCGATTTTTCTCGACTGATTACCGGCTTTCTGTATGGGACAGTCGGTTGAGAAATATTGGATTCCAATTTAGCTCACGTAATCGCTCTGAAAGATTGAATGATCACCTAAAATAAAATCGACAAGATAATTGACCGATCCCTTTCGGTCTTCAGCTCGTGTGCGTAGGTGAAGTGGGGGTTTTGCTTTCTCATCTTGTGTGATTCCAGATCCCTTCTGCTTTCCCCCTTCTTCTCTATCCATCTGTCTCCCACCCACCCTCCCTTTAGTCTTCTTCTCCTTTACCCCTGGATGATGGATCCCCCTCACTCCTGGCTGACTTTTACGGCTTCTTCTCCATTCTCTGACCATCAGTCCAGTACACCTTCGAAGGAGGTCGGATCTCTGATCAACCTCCCTCTCCCTCCCTCCCATCCCTTTCTCTACGCTGGGCATGCTGTGCTTGAAGTCCGAGGAGATCAGATCGAGCAGATGCAAGACCTGGACGATGTCCTTGCTGAATCAAGAGTGCACTCCGTTCGTGATCAGAGAGAGCAGTGGAGATCATCAGATAGATCCTATACTAGATTGATGGAGGAGCAGATAGGACAGGGAGCTCAGTCAGCTTCTACTTTACGTCCATTCGTCTTGGATTTGGATTACATTCAGAGACTGCTGACATTTTCAGGGAAGGCACACGAGGAGCCTTATCTTCACTTGTCCGCATTCGAGGAGTTTTGCAGAGCACAGCTATATATAGATATCACTGCAAAGGAGCTGATGAGGAGGACCTTCCCATTCATGCTTCAGGACAGAGCCATGAGATGGCACCGACGATTGGGGAGGAGATTCGAGATGTGGGGAGAGCTACGCCGAGAGTTCTTACAGAGATACTTTCCCCCGCATAGAGCAGAGTTGATGCGGTCGTTGATCACCGAGTTTTCAGTTGACCCCCAGGAGCCACTGCATGAGGCATGGTCGAGGTTTCTTGACCTCTTGAGGAGATTTCCTGATCACGGACTTCCACTGACAGACCTTATAGAGATCTCCATGCGGGGGATGACCGCAGAGCAGATAACACTGGTGATTACCACATGTGGCGGTTCACACCGCAATTCCGACATTCACCTACTGGATACCATCTCGAGCTTACTTTCACACAGATCTTCTTCACGAGATACCGTAGTCGGAACAACACATGCGGACGATACAGTACCAGTGCGGTGTGTTGCATTACATGAGGATCCAGCTTCTACACACCAGCCAGAGGACTTGGAGCATACAGCACCACTGACAGAGGAGATGACTGCGATAGTAGAGGTTCGGACCCAGAGTCTACTCAATTTCCCGTTGGTCTTCCAGCTGGAGTTCGAGTCAGCCGCAGAGTTCTCAGTCGACGAGTCTTGGATATCAAATCTTCTGATACTCCAGGAGCCGGAGGAGCCCCCGCTACTACAGCCATTGAGTCAGCCACTTCAGTTTCCAGTCCCGGAGGAGTCAGCCTCTTTTCTGCAGAGATACTTCTCGGAGACCGACAGATTCCATGACTTAGCCCAGCAGCCACAGTTCGATATGGGACACCACTTTGAGAGTACAGACATAGAGAGTCCCGTATTCGAGCCTTTTGTCCTCCACTTTGTTGAGACAGATACACTTGCTGAGGACCAGTTGGCAGTCAGCATTGTCGCAGAGCGAGGATCAACCGCAGACACTTTGCAGCCTCCGCGGTGTTGACCAGTACCTTCTCCTGCTTCCAGATTGCTGAGAGCCACATTTCCGATGATGATGCAGCCAGGTGCACTGAGTGGATACTTGACAGCAGTGCAGATGCACATCTAGATCCTGATCCTCTCTCACTCACTTCTGATCTTGCATTTCTCCCCGAGGGTTATCTGCGGGAGGATGCCGCACACGATGAGTACTCGGTTTCACCTTCTGAGAGTGTTTCCGATCTGGCGGAACACGAAACCGAGTCTTCCGATCCTTCTGATTCTGAGTTATCTCACCTCGACGACCCTCACGAGGATGAGCCTATCCTGGAGATATTCGATGATATGCCCGATTTGTTTCTATTCTATGCATTGGATATCTGTCTTCTTAGAGAGTCTCCTGATCTTGATTGTCCACACCTTCTTGAGACATTGATTGACGTGGAGGATTCCATAACTGATCCTTCCTTCTCCACGTTTGATTTCTTCGGCTCTACACTTCCACTCCAGTCTGATCCAGAGCCGACGATTTCTTTTGTGCTACCGGATCACGATCACTTACTTCCATATCCTTGGCCGGTAGCAGACACCCGCCTGATTGCATACCTGGGTGTCTTTGTTTACACTGTTGATTTCGTCGTGGTTCTCATACTGATACTGCAACGGCAGTACGGCATTCACCTTACCGATGTCGTCCTGAACCTTGACACTGCTTTATCCTAGCCTTTGCGCCCAGCTAGGGGCGTAAAATCTAGCGCTT
Organism: Ottelia alismoides; assembly: GCA_037367405.1. Classification (NCBI taxonomy): domain Eukaryota; kingdom Viridiplantae; phylum Streptophyta; class Magnoliopsida; order Alismatales; family Hydrocharitaceae; genus Ottelia; species Ottelia alismoides. The sequence continues at coordinate 178,094 of JAZKJV010010985.1, read as the reverse complement.
GTGTAGAGGCACCTCAACATTGTACCCTTTTTGTATATATGTGTTTCGTCTTAGTTTGATCTTTCTTTCTTCCATTCTTGTTTTCACCCCAGGTCTCGCTTAGGATTATCTTTGCTATACTTAGGATATACCTCATCCTAAGTATAGGGGGGTGGAAACACCGGGTTGTTCTTTCGTTCTGTTTCATCACTTCTGTTGTTGCCTATACTTAAGGATTCTTCACCTTAAGTATAGGGGGAGTGATGTCCTCTCACCTTGTATATATTTGTTGATTTTCTTCGTGTCTTTCTACCCCTGTTTTTGTTGCCTATACTTAGGGATATTTTACCCTAAGTATAGGGGGGTAGACCCTGTACATTCTTCACTCGGTTTTCCCTTTGTGTGTAGCATGCTATACTTAGGATTATTTGATCCTAAGTATAGGGGGAAAGCCGAGATCCTCTTGATTTCTATTCTTTCATTCGTCTTTGTATATAGCCTTCCTTTTCACTTCCCTATACTAAGCACGAGTTATGTCTTCTTCATCGCTCTTGACTCTGAGGACATCGTTCGAGCTAAGTATAAGGGGGTGTGTATATATTTCATATATACTTTAGCCATAACTCGTACTTTGTGTGAGTGTGTAAATAAATAAAAATGGCTAAAAATCCAAAATCCATAAAAATTAAAAATTTTCCTATAAATAATCATTCTTTTATTTGCACATACATAGCTATTGTACAAATTATTTTTGTAAAAATGTTTTCAAAAACTTTTTGTGTAAAGATTGTGTAAATATGTGCATATCAAAATTATGTATATAGTACAAAATTTTTCCAAAATGTTTTGAAAATCAAAAGTTTGCAAAAATCTTGTGTAAATTTGTGTAAATATTTTGTAAAACTTGCATTCATGCATTCATCCATGATTTCAAAACATTTTTCAAAAATTTTGCATGTTTGTAAATATTGTGTAGATAGCATCCTTGTATATATGTATATAGTTTTTCCTGGATTATAGTTGACATTTAAACTAGCCTGGAATTAAATTGGGAAATGGAGCTTGATTAAGATCTTAATCCACTTAATTCTAAGAGGAACCTTATAGGGCTTAGGGTTAAGGCTTTTCAAGTCCATGGTGACTTAATTCTTTGAGTCCACTAGGCTATGATCACATGTCATCTCAATGAGCCTAAGTAGAGCACTTAATAACACACACATGACTCATATAGACATTGGCTTTACTTGGACCCGCACTTTACACCGAGCTCTCTACGGATGAGGTGGTGAGGAGGCAGTCTTCCTTGACTTGGGGTAGCATATGAGAGTAGTACTTCTAGGCGGAACCTCTCTTCTTCTTTTAGTGAAGGAAATGCGTCTCAACTTGGTCTGGTTGCCATGAGGTCTAACGACAGGAGTTGTGGGTTGCAATAATGCTTCAAAAGAGGGATAGTCTACTGGCTCAAGATGAAAAACTCCTTATGTATATATGCTGCACATTGTATATGTTGTATAGATGCACTTGAAAAAAATGCAAAAAGAAAATAACTCCAAAAAAAAAGTGGTGGGTCTGATAGAAAATGATAATCCCACCGGAGTATGTATATAGTGCAAATAAGCAAAGCTTGAGACTCATAGTTCCATCTAATGTAGCTTGCAGCAGGGAGACTTAGCTACACTGGTTGAGCTCCCAAGGATACATGGCTACACTAGCCATGGTCCATTCTCTTCTTCCCCCTCTTCTTGAGCCGGTTGAACTTGAACTTAGAAGGGAATACCCCGCTCCTCGAGGAAAGAGTGGCCAGACTAGGGTCATAGAGTTACCTTGTTGGGGAGGGTTGTCAAGTTGCTACTTCTGAGGTGGAGAGCTTATATCACATACACTGTACAAGGAAAGATTCATAGTCTTCACGGTTTGTGTATGTAGACTTGTTCTGATCTGGATTATTGAGGAGTCTTGAGTATAGATTAGTGGATCTCGGAGGCTGTTAAGTTTTAAACCTAAGTTAAAGGTTCCGACACATTAATAATCCAAAGATCTGATCAAGCTCCACATTTCAATTTAGTGAAGGCAAGTATAATATTCATCATTAATCCATGCATTTTCTCCTCTTTTTCTTTTTCTTTTTCTTTTTCACTTCTTTTTCAAATAAGTGTTTGCTAAGGGACTAGCAAAGTTAAGTATAGGGGGTGATGAATACCCATTCATCACTCTTTATTCTTTTATTTTAGCTACAAAACCTTTGCAAAACACATGTAGATATATGTAAATAATAATAATTAACATTCAACATGCATTGTGTAAAAATAAATAATTAGCATGTTTTTGTGCATAAATAAAAGAATAAAGAAATAAAAGAAAAAGAGGGAGATATTTAGAATAAATATTGAGCGACCTAATCCCAAGGGAGGGCTCAGCATGGGCCTGACCGCATAAAAACCCAAGTAGAGAGAGATAAGGAAGCTCACACATTTGTATATATACCTGTAAATAAATAAAAGTATTTTCCTCTTATTCAAATAAAAATGGGTTTGTATTTATATGTATATATTTGTAAATATTAAATTAAAATAAAAATGGAGAAAATGAAAATAAATAAAAATCCCCTTCTTCATTGTATAGAGACCATGTACATAGAACCACCAAATCTATTTATTTCGACTTGTAAATAAATAAATAAAATTCCACAAAAAATTGTACATATTCCTTATTCCATAATGTAATTAAATAAAATAAAAACCATAAAAAGAAAAATAAAATAAAAAGAAATAAAAATAAAACTAAACCCAACCTTGTACATATACCATATATATAAATAAAATTATGTATTTAACTCTTGTAAATAATTAATAAAAATAAAATAAAAATACCAAATTATTCCAAATTTTATTTTATAAATAAATAAAATACAAAATTGGAATAAAATGTACAAAAATAAATAATTAAAAATCAAAAATCAAAAAAATAATATTGTATATACCTATAAATAATAATACTATATTGTACATACCTAATTTTTATTTCAAAAAAATAAATAAAAACCACTAAAAAATAGTTTGAAATAAATAAACATTTTTCATGTTTTGAGTTTTTCGATAATAAGTCATTTATTATTTTAAAATGAATTTCCAATTATTTATGACGTGGCAGCACCTGACTGGTCCACGGGGATTGTTGACCCCCGGTCAACTCTCCCCCTGGACCACATCTGTTCCGAATCTGCGCTTTTGACCCGATTTCTTGCCTTTTTCCACGCTTGATCCGACAACCAAAACCTCAAACCCCGTGCTCCGATTGATCAGCACACATCCGAGACCCTCGCCTGGGGTGGGTTCTAGGGATCCGAGCTCCACTTTCCACTGCCCGACCTTGTCTTCTCGGACCCGTCACCATATAAATCCTCAGCTCTGCCGCACGATTCACGCATCTTTGGTCCTCCTCCTCGACGCCAGTGACCTCCTCCACCTCGCCTGAGTGACAGTGGAGCGAGAGAGAGTAGCAGTGAGGCGCGGGCAGCTGGGAAGCCTCTAATCCGGCAGCTTTCGCCGCTGTGCGCCGCCGCAAGCGCGCTAAGCCTCGGGACTCGACGATCCCTTGAGGCCATAACCCCCGGAGCTCCAGCAGTTCCAGCCCAGTCGATTTCCTCCACCAGGTAGCTCCGATAACTCATAGGTTAGCTTAAATTTCAGTTTTAATTTTAGGTTCCTGTAGCTCCGCCGCCTTCGCCCGCCGTCTCCGTCCAACCACTTTCCATCCCGACCACGCCACCACTTTTGCCATACTTCTCTTCACCTTCTTCACCCATCAACCCCCCCCTGTCTCGCCCCGGAGCAGGTCCTCCACCCTCCTCCGTTGTCGCATCGCCGGAGGGTGTCGCCCCGACCCATCTAGTCACCTATTTCACCTTTAACCGGGTCGAGGCAATTTGCCCTCGACCCGAGGTTGCTTTGGTGCCACTGTGCAGGTCAAAGGACCCCATCTGGGAGGTCAAGTTGTTCGGGCACCAGAGCTCTGAGCCTCTTCGTCATCGGAGCGTCTCCGACGTTCCCGACCTCATCGGAGAGGCGCATTAGCTGCGGACTACAGAGGCGAACGTGTTCCACCTTTCAGCTGCTTCCGAGGAGGATCCCAGCGTGCACAGGAGGCCGGGGAAACTCGCCGGCGACGAGTTCTTGGAGCATCCTCCGTCTCCGTCCGATTGCACTCCTTCACCCAGTTTTAATCTCATCCGTCCATCCGCGAGGAGCCTGCAGCCGTCTGATTCTCATCAGGAGCTCAACTGGAGCGTCCACCACAGAGGAGAGGCGTGCCCGCGTTACAGCCATCAGATCATACACGTGGCGCGCTTCCAGCCGTCCGATCCGAGAGAGGGTTCTTCGAGGAGGCGCCACCGCCCTGCAGCCGTTGGATACACTACGTGGCACATCCTCAGCCCTCGGATAATAAGGGGTAAATTTCTTGTAGGCCCCTCTGTTTATTGCTTTTATTAGTTAGTCCTGTAAATATCACATATAGTTGTTTTTATTTTGGGACATTTGCACTTAGGACCTTGCTGTTTATTTCATTTGCATTTTTACCCCTGTATATGTTGGACACGTGCATCGTCACGTGACATTTTGGTGAATTTGCATGATATGGGCTTGTAGTCTGGATGTGTTATTGAATGAAATATCTTTCTTATAAATTGCACTTATGCTCCTGTGAATGGTTTAATTCGACATGTGTTGAATTTGTTGGCATTTTACAACTTAGCCCCTGGACTTTTAGCACCTATTGCTAATAAGTCCGGGGAAATAAATTATTTACATTTGGGTCCTTCTGTGCCCAGCCCACGTGTCGTGCGCATGGGAACCTAGAGAAATTGCACGAGGACCCCCATAGTTTCTGATTTTGTTATCTTTTCAGCCCAGAACTATACTTTCATTGCAACTAGGTCCCTGTGCAATGTTTGTTCGTTTTTTATTTTAATAAAATATCAATTTTAATCCAAATTGAGTGAAAATTGGACACGTGGCTCCTGCCACTGTGTAAAATTTTCACCAATTTTTGGGTAAATTTCTGAGCATTTTTAGTATTTTTACAAATTCAAAAACCCTTAATTTTGTCTCTGTCCAGATTATAAATTCCCAAAAAAATATTAAAACCTCTTTAAAATTACAAAAAATTCATATTTTGTGTGTTTTTGTGTGTTTGATTTTCTGACCAGTTTTGGTTATTTTTAGATTTATAAAAACCATAAAAACTAATAAAACCTTGAAAAACTCATACAAATTCCAATAAATCATAGAAAAATCAAAAATTCAAAATTTCCATGAAAAATACCTCCAGGCCTTGAAAAGACCATTTATTATTTTAAATTTGTCTTTGAAGCCTGGCTGGACAGCAACATAGTCTTTTTGCCTTCTTTTATTTTTTGAAAATTCCCTAAAAATCAGAAAATTCTCAAAAATTCAATAAAAACAGTAAAAAATATAAAAATCATAAAAATATTTTTGTTTGAATTTTTGGAGCTTTTTAGAGTAGTTAAGTAATTTATTGTTTGTGCTTGTTTTTACCTTTTTTATCATTTTCCTTCATAATTAAAAATTCCAAAAAATATAAAAATATTAAAAATCCACTAAAAAATATTTGTTTGTATTTTCTTTATTTTTAGACTACTCCGTAGGCTGCAAGGCCAATCCGCGCTCCCTGAGTCCGACCCTGGCTGCTATACCAGGCTAATCTCATAGCCGGGGCCACTATTTATTTTTCTCTGATTTTATTTCTGTTTGGTGGTCTGATTATTTTTCTTGATTGAGCTCTGAGTCCCAAGTGACTGAGGTCACAACGACCTTAGTGAGATACTTTACCTTAGTCGTTCGGGCGACTTATCACTGGTCAACACCGCGGAAGTTGTCAATGTGGCTGAAACTGATCCTCGCTCTGCAGCAGTGCTGGCTATCCTCTGGTCCTCAGAAAATGTATCTGTCTCATCAAAATGGAGGACAAAAGGCTCAAATACATGACCGTCTATATCAGTCATCTCTAAGTGGTATCCTGCATCGAGCCCTGGCTGCTGGGCTGAGTCTTGATATCCGACTGAATCCGAGAAGCATCTCCGCAGGATAGAAGCTGAGTCTTCCGGGACTGAACACTGAAGTGGTTGGATCGATGACTGTAGTAACGGGGGCTCCTCCATTTCCTAGAATATCAGAAGATTTGATATCCAAGACTCGTCAACTAAAAACTCTGCGGCTGACTCGAACTCTAGCTGGAAGACCAACGGGAACTCGAGTAGTCTCTGGATCAGAACCTCCACTGTGGTAATCATCTCCTCTGTCATATGTGTTGCAGCAGAATCCAAGTCCTCGATCCAGTGTGTAGAAGATATATCCTCATCATGTGTGGCACACCCTACTGGTACTGCAACATCCTCATGTGTGTCCCGACTACGGCATCTCGTGAAGATGGACTCTGTGAAAGTGATCTCGAGATGGCATCAAGTAACTCAATGTCGGGACTGCGGTGTGAACCGCCACACGAGGTCACGACCAGTGCTATCTGATCAGCGGTCATCCTCCTCATGGAGATCTCGATGAGGTCTATCGGTGAAAGTCTGTGATATGGAAATCTCCTCAAGAGGTCAAGAAACCTCAGCCATGCATCATGCACTGGCTCCTGGGGGTCTACTGAAAAATCTGTGATAACAGACTGCATCAAATATGCTCTATGCTGGGGATAATATCTCTGTAGAAACTTGAACCGTAAGTCTCCCCACGTAGCGAATCTCCTTCCCAATCGTCTGTGTCATTTCATGGCTCTGCCCTGAAGTGTAAAAGGGAAGGTCTTCAGCATCAGCTCCTCTATAGTGATATTTGAATAAGTCTGTCTCCTGCAGAACTCCTCGAACTCGACCAGATGAAGATACAGCTCCTCATGCACCTCCCCTAAGAATGTCGGCAGTTTCTGAATAAACTCCATATCCAGAATGAATGGTCCGAATGTAGAAGCTGACTGAGCTCCCTGTCCTATCTTCTCATCCATCATACTGGCATAGGAGGCATCCGATTCTCACATCTGCTCTCTATAATCGTGTACGGAGTACACTCTCATCCCAGCAGTAAAATCGTCCGGGTCTCGCAACTGCTCAATCTGATCTCCGCGGACGTATAGCGCAGCATGCCCAGAAGAATGAAAGGGAGGGGAGGGAGGGATCGGAAGGTCGGTCGGAGATCCGACCTCCCTCGAGGGTAGACTGGACTGATGGGAAGAAGGTGGAGAAGCCGCTAGAGTCGGCAAGAAGTGAGGGAGATCCATCATCCAGGGATACAGAAGAAGACTGAAGGGAGGGTGGGAGGGAAAAAGACAGATGAATAGATGGAGGAGAAGATATATGGGAAGAAGGCGGATGGGATCTGGAAATCAAACAGGATCGGTCAAGCAAACCCCTGATTCACCAACACACACAGAGCTGATGACCGTGAAAGTTCGGTCTTTTATCTAGTCGATTTTATTAGGTGAATCAAACAGTCTTTCAGAGCGATTATGTGACCTGATAGGAATCCAACGCCCCCAGGAGACTGTCCCGATCCCAAACTAGATCTTTCTCAGCCAGTACAAGCCGCGGACCGTTTACCGGCTACCCGATCGACTCGTTCTATTAAGGATATCGCGGTCTGCTTTACCGGAAACCGAAGCGATCCTCACTGGAGAACGACTAGCCCAGAAGCAGTAATCTGAAGAGGGGTCAGATATGGCTCTAACCTAGGGTACGAGTCACTCTCTTGCTCATCCAAACCAAGCAATGAGGGGATTGTTCTCCCAAGACAAGTTATTAAGTCGGTGTCTTTTAAAGTCAAGTTTGATTAGCAGTCCCGATTTTATTGTTTTTATTTTTAGATATTTTCAAAAGTCAAACAATCGTCTAACGAATTTTCCGATTTCATTTTTATTCCTAAGTCGAGAAAACAGGGGGAGGAAGACGGAAAAGCTGATGTGCGAGGAAATCTTATGAATGCATGCACGAGATAGAAGGCATACCTTGCTCCAGCAGTCTACATGCAATAATGATTCGCACATAAATTTAAACTAAACTATATGGAATGCAGTACGAGAACCATCCTAAACAGGAGCTCCTATTATCTTGAAGCACTGGTTTATTTGTCTAAGTCCAAGCGTATTCTATGGGAACAGATATTCTATTAGGGCTTTGGACCTAATGCTACCTGGCTCAACGAAATAAAAACCTAAATCTAGGGGCTCAAGCATAGAAATCCACGTGAAATCAAAGAAAAGAAAGCGATAAAAACAAAATCGTGGTGGGGTCCCCCGAGCACACCGGTGCTCGGCGAAACAGACCCCGACAATCCACAAGTCTGAAAGTCCTGGTACATGTATTATTACAATAATAATCTGAATCTGATTGAAAGTAAAACTAAGCTAAACTACAGCTACGCTTCCGAACACTTCTGCCTAACTCCTCTCACACTCTTCTGCGGCTACGTGTAGAAGGGAGCTGCCTTCGATCCCCGCAGTTGCGTCGATTTTCCGAAGAGAGTCGCGTCGGTCGTCGGGCCCTTGCAAGAAAAATAGACAGAAATGCGTCAGACCACAGTTATTATAATAATGAAAAAGAAAATAAAAGAAAATGCAAAAACAAAAATAAAACATATAAAATAAAAAACAAACAAACAAAAACAAAAATAAAAGAAATCAAAAATAAAAAAACAAAATAAAAATAAAAAGCCGTGAAAGAAATGAAAACCACGAAAAAGCCGCAAAACTAAAAATCGAACAAAAAGCGACTACTAAGCCGTGCTCCCCGGCAACGACGCCATTCTGATGATCGAGAAAACTCAAAGATCCGGATAAAGGTAAAAACACGGGTTGTTGCGACCCGAACTTCGAAGCTCAGTCAACAAGAAAACTAGACCACCAAATAGAGTAATTGATCAATAAAATCGAATAGCGGTCTCGCTATTTATTTAACCTGGTATAGCGAGCAGGGCCGAACTCAAGGAGCATGGGTTGACTTAAAAAGCCTACGAAGTAGTCGGAAAATCAAATAAAAAGAAGGAAATATTTTTGGTGGATTTTTGGTTTTTTAATTTTTTTGTGATTTTTAATTATAAAGAAAAAGTGAAACAAGCCAAAAAGAGCACAATCAACTAATTATTTAACAATACAAATAAAGTCAAAAAATTAAAATAAAACTATTTTTGGATTTTATAAATTTGTAAGTATTTTTTGATAATTTATTCAGATTTTTATATTTTTTTAATTTTATAAAAATGAAATAAGGCAAAAACAAGAAGCTACTATGCAGGCAGATTTGAAAGGCTATTTAAAAATATAAAATAGCTTCTAAAAATCTGGAGATAATTTTTATGGAAAACTACAAGTAAAAACTAAGCACGGGAAAAGAAATTGTAATTTTTTGATTTTATGGAATTTTTAATAATTTTATGAGTTTTTTAGAGTTTTTCAATTTTTAGGGGTTTTGTAAGTCCAAATGCAGTAAAAATTGAACTGAAGCAAGAAGACACAAAAACAAACACACCACAATTTTTTAAAATTTTTGAAGGCTTTTTACTATTTTTAATTGATTTATATTTTAAACAGTAGCAAAAATGAAGGTTTTTGAATTTTTAAAAATATAAAATGGCAACAAAAATGTCCCAAAAAATTAGTGAAATTTTTACACAACGGCGGGGGCCACGTATCCAAATTTCACGATTTTTGGAGTTGATTTGCTATTTTATTCAACCAATGAAAGAGGCACAACACATAGGGACTAAAATACAATAAAAACTTAGTTCTAGGATTAAAGATTAACAAGCTTTAAAAGTCCAAGGACCTCACTGCAAATTTCCCAAGATATTAAACACATGTCCAAAAAGTCACGCACAGGGGTATAAATGCAAATACGCAAAACTATTCACTCAAAGCATAACACTGAGAAACCCTTGAGGGCTTACAAGCAAATATCCCATATAAGCACGTGATGAAGCACGCACGTCCACACACAAAGGACTAAAGTGCAAATAAAGGAAACAGCATGTGCAAGTATGCAAATTGTTCTAGAGTACTACTTTATTTAATAGACCAAACCATAACTAAAATAAATTACAGGGGGGTCTGGCGCAATTTACCCAACCAAAGCGCGTGCAGGTCACGTGGGAGCCAGGTGTCAGGCGGTGAGTGGCTGATGGGCGTACGGCTCTGGTCCCGCCTCCTGGCAGATCTGACGGTGGTCCTCTAGCGTAGACGCGGCTGTACGGTGACTGTTAGATATGGGATCTAACGGCCTGTCAGTGGCAGGTGCTAAACGGAGCTCCGACCACTGGGGCGGAGCCGGTGGAGTGGGATGTGAAAGATCGAAAATAATCGAAGATCTGGAGGCTAACGAAGATACCTGATGGAAGAAAACGTCTGTCCTGGATATGATGAGTCTCCGGGAGTCTTTGCCTCGATGGAGCGACGCCTCCAGAGGCTCGGGCTACGCCGGTGGCGGAGCACGGCGAGTGATGAATCCACGATTCATCGTCTTTATTCTTTTAATTTAGCCTTATTTCCTTAGTCAAACACCTGTAAATATCCACTAATTGCATAAAATTATCATTTTGCATGCATTTGTTAAAATTGCATTTTTAACACTTTTTGTTCACAAATAAAAGAATAAATAAGAAAAGAAAAAGAAAAGAAAATAAAGGAGGTATTTATGCAATAAATACATACTGATCCGATCCTTGAGAGAAGGTCAAGACTTGACCTGATCGACCACGAATAAAGTAGAGAGAGATATGGTCTTCTGTTAAAAATCCAAAAATATTTTGTACATATTTTTCATGTATATTTGTACAGAACTTACCATATTTTATTTGTACATAATTTGACCTCAAATTAATTATTTTTGTAAACAAAAGCTGTAAATAAAAATGTGTTGTAAATAAAAAATAAGTGTAAAATAAAATAATATATATATGGCAATTAATCGCACCCAAAAAAAGCCGCAAAGAAATTATTGAAACACCAATTCCGGCTCCACACGAGCTCAAAACGAACCAAAATCACTTCCATTATACTATAAATTAAAGAGTAAATTACAAGGAAGTCCCCAAACTATTCATACGGTATCAATGTGGTCCCCAAACTTTCCAATGTAACAATTGAGGTCCCAAACTTCTTCAACAGTTACAATGTGATCCCCCAACATTCGTACATCATTAAAATAGACTAATGAATGTTTAAAATCCAGTTCGAAGGACAAAAATACCCTTCCTAGAAACCCTCCAGATCCGCAAGTTCTAATGGATCAACTCCATCTCGTGGATGGTGTGAGAACAGGAGGGGACCACATTGTAACTGTTGAAGAAGTTTGGGACCTCAATTGTTACATTGGAAAGTTTGGGGACCACATTGATATCATGTGAATAGTTTGGGGACTTCCTTGTAATTTATCAATAAATTATCTTTTAAATGGTTGTGGTTTCATAATTTTTGGAGTTACGGTTAAAAAGTCGGTTTTCTGGGGTGTTTTGTGTAATTTTCCCATATACTTGTTGTATATATTTTATTCATATTTATTTTATACATAATGTATATATTTGTAAATATTGTTTTCAATAAAAAAATAAAATTAAAAAAATCTTTTATAAAAATTATTTCCTTATTTGTACCTATGTATATTGTATTATATGTGTATAATATATGTATACAATTAAGTAAATAAAAATCACCAAAAAATTAATTATCTCATATTAAATAATTTATTTTATTTAATTACGAAATTCATATTTAATTATTTAATTTATTGGATTTATTTGGATTTATTTGGTTTAATAACTTGCCTTGTATATATGATTTTATTCCACACCATATATGGCCACCATTATGGTGGCTAATTGATTTTCATTAATTATTTAATTAATTTAATTACTTTAATTCCGAATTGTGAAATTAATTAATTATTCATTTTATTTATTTAATTATTTTATTTAATAAACCAATAAACACTTTCCTTATTTGTAAATATTTTCCATTTTTTATTTTTGTCTCTTTTTAATGGGCTCATCCTCCCACATTTTTGCTTGATCGATCTTTGGTGGAGAGGAGCCCGATCTCCGAGAGGTTTCTTGTTGAAGAAGGGTGCCTAGCCTCCGAGCCATCCGATGACAGCGCGTCGGCCCTCGTCGAGGCCATCATGGCATGTCCGAACCCCGAGAAAAATCCATTCCATTTCTTGTCATTTGTCGTAGGTAAATCGTAGGTCTAGTTTTTGCTTAGGTTTTATTAATTTTTAGATATTAAAAATCTCAAAAATTTCACCACACATTTTCGCCTCCGAAACTGAAGTTTTCATCTCACATCTTGATCCCTACATTTCTTTTTCTAACTCACCCAATCTTCCACCTCCGGTCACGCACGGTGACCGGAGCCACGGATCCATCTTCATCTCGCTGAGATCCGCCCATTCACACATCCTGCTTTGTTTATAAATAAATTAAAAAAATGTATCTTGTTTCCTGACATTTATTTTTGAAGGATACAATAAAAAATCATAAAATTATTTTTTATCTCTCTAATCTTTATTTTGCAGGTAAAATAGAAAAATAAAAAAAAACATGGTTGTTTTTTTAACTATTTGTTTTGCAGGAAAATCTTAAAAATTTATAAAAAAATAAAAAATAAACTTCATTTTTGCTTCTGCTTACATCTCCTGCATCTCTAAAAAATTTATAAAAAGGGATTTTTATTTCTACTGTTTACAAAAAAACACAAAGCAAGGTTGATCGCCGGACCTAGGGCTAAGGCCTCCAAACACTCGTTGTGACACCCTCGGATGCTCGCTGTCACTCGAGGAGGAAGGTGGAGGTCACTGGGGTCGAAGACGATGGCCGAAGGTGGGGAGGAGTCTCGTGGAGGTGTAGAGGTGGTCGGATGGGCAAATGGGTGAACGGAGCATCAGGAAATGGTCGGCGAACGGCGGCAGTCGGAAAAGTAAAAATCGAAATATAAGGCTACCTACTGAAGATCTAAGCTACCTGGCGGGTGTAGTCGTCTATGTTGGAGGTGCTGGACCTCCGGGGGTCATGGCCTCGATGGAGCGACACATCCAGAGGATGAGCTCACCTTGCGGCGGAGCACGGCGGTGGAAATCGCCGGATCTGAGGTTCTCGGCACTCGCGACCTCACTGCAACCCTCTCTCACACAGTTGTCACTCAGGTGAAGAAGAGGAGCTCATCAGCGACAAGGGAGAAGGCCAAAGATGAAGGAAATTGCGGCTCCAAGCGAGGCTTTGTACTGTAGGGGTCCGAGAAAGATGGAGATCGGGCGCACACTCCGAGGAGCGGACCTCTAAGGAAACGATCGGCGTGAATCTCAGATATTTGCTCGACAATCGGAGCCCGGGGTTTGAGGATATGGAGGTCGGATTATGACGCAAAAAATCGGAGAAATCAAGTCGGCGCAAGAATCTGCGAGAAGTGGTCCGGGGGGGGTCAGTTGACCGGCGGTCAACATTCCCCCGTGGACCAATCAGAAGATAGGAAATTCAAATTATTTATAAATTAAATTAAAAATAGCAAATAATTTTATTTCAAAATATTTTCAAAATGAAAAATGTTTATTATTTTTCAAATTATTTTTTGGTGATTTTTATTTATTTTTTTGAAAAATAAATTAATGTATATACATAATATAATATTATATACAAGTATAAAATACCTAGGTATTTTATATTTTTATTTTTATTAGTTTATTTTTGTACAATTATCCCAATTTTATATTTTATTTATTTACAACATAAAATTTTGGATATAAAATAATTTTTATTTAATTTTTATTATTTATTTACAAGGGTAAAATAAATAGGTCTTTTATTCTTACATACATGGTATATGTACAATGAAGAGAGAGAAATTATTTGTTTTCGTTTTTATTTTATTTTCTCATTTTTATTTTATTTTTAGAAATATATGCAAAATATGGGAAACACGTTTTTATTTTTATTTTTATGAAAAATAAAATATATACATAAGAGGGGGGTTTTGTACAAGGTTGAGTTGCCCTATCTCTCTCTACTTATTTTATTTGGCGATCAGACCCATATTGGGTCCTCTCTTAGGTTCAGTCACTCAATATTTATTCTAAATATTTCCCTCTTTTTCTTTATTTCTTTATTCTTTTATTTTTGCACAAAAACAAGTAATTATAGCTATTTACACAAAGCATGTAATTTGATAATTTGCTCTATTTACAAACATATACATGGTGTTTTGCAAAGATTTTTAGCTAAAATAAAAGAATAAAGAGTAATGAATGAGGATTCATCACACCTCTCGGTGGTGAAGCTTCACCGTGACCATTCAACCGTTCGCCAGTCCATCCGACGACTCCAGTCGATGTGGAGCATCTTGACGAAGGGACAGAACCTTGTCACGAGCCGATAAGCCCTGTGGGTCACCGTATATTCATGATTGAAACTCGCCCGTGTCATGTTCTTAGAACATGCTCTTCTATCGTTCGATCTGGAGCCGAAGCCCAGATTTAATCCGAGCCTTCTGTTTGCACCCAAATTTTGGTTCTCAGATCAGATCTGGGCCCCATCCACGTTGCACGCTCTCACCAGCTTTTCAGATCGTTAGATCAAACCTAGCGTGGCAGATCTGACTGCACATCTTCGACATACCCTGACCGTCAGATCAACCTTTGCAGGGAAGCATTAGAGCCGTCAGAGCCTCACATAACATGTACGTTTGATGAAGGGTATATTTCACTTTTTCCCCAGTAGTTTCCTTTATTTTGTTTCAGTCCAGTAATTGTAATAAATAGTTAAAAACAATTTACAGTTTGGACCCTTTACTTTATTTACACTTTAGTCCATTTGAGTCTGACTCACAAAGCTCTCCTTGAGGTCTGGTGATGGCCGACGAGCTCGGGGAAGAAGCAAGGTCTAGGGACCTCAAGTGTATCCGATGATGCCAAAAATGGTAGAGATCCGACTTGGCCTCGCCGACCCCGCTACACAGTGCTAGAGACGCGCATGTCACCCGCGTCTATCCTGAGCACACCAAAGGAGGACCAAACAAGGGTTAAAGGGATTCAAAATTCAAAGGGAAGATCAGATGGGCTTATGTACAGTGTGACTGGGTGGCTGGGAAGAACAAGGTGGCTGGCGCGATTCAATGATGTAATCCACGAGGAATCATCCTGGCATGGATTGAGGTGGAGAAGTCACGGAGAAATCAACTCGAAAGGAGGACAGAATCTTCGGGCAAAAATCAATGAAAAGCAAGTCAAACATAGGTCTGACAATCCTAGGACGAGGAGCAGGCAGTTGACGTTGGTCCACGTGGACCAATCAGGAAAAATCATTCCGAAAACTATTTAAAAAATTACGTAATAAATAATAAACGATTTTATTAAAATAAAGTTATAAAGTAAAAAATATTTGTTATGCCTATATTATTTTATTATGATTTTTATTTATTTTTTCGATGTGTTTAATTACAACTTTATTTTTAGGGTTTCATTTATAGGTGTATTCATCTATATATTAAGTCTTTTATTTTTATTTTGTAATTTTGATTTTATTATTTTATTTTCTTATTTTATAAATTTATATCTTATTTTTATACACTTAAATATATTTTTATTGTATTTTTCTGATATAATGTATACACTTAAATAAACAGGTATACTTATTATATAGGCATAGTTATTGTATATTCATTTATATAATATATAATAGTTTTATTTATTATTTTATGTATTATTTTATTCTAGTTTTAATATGTACATATGTTATAAATAATATTGTAAAAAAATATAAAAAATATAAAATTATAAAAATAATAAAGAATAAATAAAATGAATAATTTATTCGGCATATTGTACAATAGTGGTCCAAAATCTAACTTTCACACTTAACTCCAAAAAATATGAAACTACATCAATTAAATATCTTATTAAAAGTTACATACAATTGAAGATGATTTTGATACATTTTGAGTCTTTATTTGAGAGATATGGGTCTGCGAAGTTGAGATTTTAGCTTTTTTATTAGAGTGTAAATTGTACATTGTATACTATTTTTACATGAAATCAATTTTGTATTTTTCTTTATATTATTATCTACAACTTTCATGTACAAAGTTTCTTTATTGAGGTATAAAAAGTAGAAATAAAAATAGGTCCTAAAAATGAATTATTGATGAATTAATAAATAGGAATTTTATTTGTTATTGGCCCTTATCTCCCCTTACTTTATTCCCTGTCGACTTAGTCATCAAGATGCCTAGGTCTAGGGGTTTAGGGTTATAAAATACCTTTGACATTTTATTCTTTTTCTTTTCTTTTCTTTATTCTATAATTTTCGCATTAAATATAGTATTTCGTACACAGTTTATACAATAAAGAATGGATGTTAATTTATGCAAAGTAAGGGTATTTACATGTGTTAGATAGGGTTTTGAAGGCCAAAATGATAGAATAACGGTGATGAAATGGAGATTCATCACATGGTCTCAAGTCAGCTGCTTTGGATCTGCATATCTCCAAAGTTTGTGGATGAATATGTTGCAGCTCCAGGTGCTAGTGTGTGATGATCCTTCAAAAGTTGGTGCCTAAATGCTCAACTCCATGAGATTCTCTAGATCCTCAAATGCTCTCCAGACTTGCAAAGCATCAACTGACTCTAGATATGATGTCTCAGTCTAACATCAAAATAGAAGATGAAACGAAGGATCTTAAGAAGAGGCAATGAATCAGGATCCATACTTCAGCCATCATGTGTGGTTGGAGGGGTTCAGATATGTGAAGTAGAATGGTAAATGAAGGGGTTCAAAGATGGAAAATGAACTATTGGCGGGGATTTTGCTTTGAAGTTGGATCAAAGAGGAACAAAAATGGATCGAGAAGGAGGAGGAGGAATAGATCGTATGAAGAAGACAAAGGATGAGGGAAACTACTTGGATAGGAAGTGGGATGGATGAAATTGCCTATGGAGTCAAATTGATGAGAAATGGATGAGAAGTAGTAGAGATGGGAGGAAGAGATTAGAGCAAGAAGAAAAGGAGTGGAAGAGGGATCCTATGCTACTTGGATATGGGCGGAGGATTTGATCGCCTATGGAATATCTCGACGGAGCTCCTAGGGTTTCGCCTCGACTAGCAATGACTGGGAGGCTCGATGCGGTGGAGCTTTACTGCAACACTGGCGGAGATCACACCGGTGAACCTCATTCCTCCTCACAACAATGGCAAAAGAAGGGACGATTGTCACTCTCACCCTCTCTCGCCCTCTCTCATTGGAATATGGGGTAAAATGGCGGATGGATCTCACCGAAGAAGGTTTCAGGTTTAAATAGAGAGAGGAAGGAGATCTAGGTGTAACGCACATGGACATGATTTAGGTGGAGAGGAAGAACGGTGAAGGTGGTTGACGAATGACCTAACGGTCGAGGCCCTTAGGCCATTAAAAGGCGAAGAGAGGAGAAGAGGGAAAAGGGAAGGAGGAGGAGGAGGAGGAGGAGAAGGAGAGAAAAGAAGAGAAGAGGAGGAGGAGGGGGGGGGAGAAGAAGAAGAAGTAGAAGAGGGGAGGAGTAGGTTGATCATTCAACCTCTCCTTACCGGACAATGAATAAGTGACACGTGTCATAAGCCACTATAGGACAAAACAGGAAAAAGACAAAAGACCTAATACAAGTAACTTAAATACATTATAAATTAAACATTAAACAGTAAATTAATTTAAATAAATAAATAATATAAATATGAAATGTTAATAATTTCACAAATAATTTAATTATGAATTTTAATTAAATAAAAAATTTTAATTGATTAAATAATATAAATACGATGATTTATAGGTATGCATTACCTATATATAATAATTTATTGAATTTTATTTTATTACGTTGATAAATAACTTGTTTATTTTAACTTTTATTAATTTAATATATATTATAGGATTATAAATATATTTTTAGATTATTTTAAAAATATTATTTAATTATTTAAATAAATAATAATATGTACAATATAGGAACATTATATCTATATAATAAGTATATACATTTATGTTTGGTTATTATAAACTTTTACTAATTTTATTTTATTTAATTATTGTAAAATATGGAGAAAATAGTAAAACTGTAAATAAGAAGAAAAATATGAAGAGTAAAATAATAGAAAATAATGAACAATTGTATAGATATCATGGTACCCCAAAAGTTGACTTTCACCTCTTAACTCCGATTTTGATGAAACATCTTTCGTTTTAAAGATAATTTAATTATGAACACAATGAAAGTGAGTTTGGTAATTTCTGAATTCATATGGAGTAGATATTTACCTTTGAATTTTCATTTTACGATTTTTTGTTCTGAGTGTACTGTGGTATCTATACATTATATACTTTTTATTATATTTTTATAAATTAATATACATTATTATGAACAAGTTTGAAGAAGAAAATATTTTGATTTGATGTGATATAGATGATAAATGAAATAGATGTTATATGTATAAGGTGGATAGTGTGCATATTTACACTTAAAGATATATATTTTGTTGGATTTTTATATGTTAAGATCATTATCTTCCCCTACTTATTTATAATATCAACCAAGTCAATATTGATGTGGTCTTGGGGTTAGGATCAGTATGTACATATTTACATATTTCTTTCTTTTATTTTTCATTTTCTCTTTATTATTTTATTTTTGATGAAATAAGTGTCAAATATGTAAAATTAACGATTAGAGTTATTATGTTAATTAATGAGAATTAGTTGATATTTACATGTATTTTATAAGGATTTTTGACAAAATGAAAGAATAAAGGAGATGAATCATGGATTCATCAGCCGACATCGCATCCAGGACTGACAAGGAATGTATGAAGATGAGTGGGGATAAGGGATCTCCCCGCCCTTATTCAAATTAGGAATTTTTGTGATTCCCCTAGAAGCCTCAAGGGCAACAAAGATGAAGAGAAATCTTTATGAAAAGATTTTTGGAAGTCTACTTTTAAGATAATGGCCTTGGTGTTTGATCGACTCCAACAATCAAGGATGATTGATGCTACCGTGAAAGCACTAACCGTAGATCTACCCTTGAGAAGAGAGCATTGCGTAGGGGGCATATTTTCTCGAAGAATGGGGCTCCATCTATTGGCGAGTACTTTACAATGATACACATTGAGAGGTTAATTAGACTAGTGGATCTGAAATTTTCAATATCACTCGCTCCCCACTTCTTGAAAATCTGGACAATAAAAGTGTATCGTTTAGATGTCTAAAGTCATTCGGATTAAAGTCATCAGTTTCCAAAGAGAAGAAAACGGATTATTTTAAACCCAACATCCTTATTGTAAAGTCACATTCTTCTTGTAAATCGTTAAACCGTTACTTATCCTTGTTTTCATGTTTGTTTGTGTTTTCGGCTTTGATTGTTGTTTGATCGAATCTGTTTCCAACATAAATAAAGTTTTCAAATTATTTTTTATTTTTTACCTCTTACATGTTCAATAAACCTTAAATATGTGACAAATTATTAATATATCGCACTACTAGAAAATTGAACTAAAATAATGAATAATTTGAATATCTGTTACCAAATTGCCACGTTAAATATATACAAACGAGTATTATTCGTTGTAGAATTAACCATCCTTTTTATAATTACACTACAAGGAAAAGAAGTTGTGGCTACAGAACTATATCAACGGATATGGGGTTTGTGGCCACAGAATTGAGCTCTGGCCACAACACGCCGTGGCCAATAGCCGTAGCTACAAGTCTCGTCGCGAGAGTTCTATAACCACCAATATGTCGTGGCCACTACAAGTGACCACAGAACTTGTCGTGGCCACAGCTATGGTATGAATACTTTGGCCACGAAATTGTAGCTACGAGAAACTAGTGGCCACGGAATTATCGTGGCCACAAGTTTCCGATGCCACATTCCGTGGCTACAACTCATTTTTCTTGTAGTGTTAGCAACAATGCCGTATTTGTTGCTAAAGGTTCGTACAACAACGATTTACCCCTTGACTTATTCGTTAAAATTTGTATTAACTATTGCTAATTTAACAATGATTAGAGGAAAAAATCAAGAAATAACAGTTTTCATATGATTCGTTGCTAGGAAGCATCAACGAATAGGATATTCATCATAAATTTAAAGGATGAAGAAAGGGATAATATTCGTTGTTATATTTTTAACTACATATGGTATGCCAGTGAATAAAAAATATTCGTTGCATTAGGTCAAATTAATTTATTATAACTAGGGGTGTTCAAAATTCTAGGGGCAAATGGGTACCCGCCCCGTTGCAGCTAATCTGACCCGAATTTCACGGGTACCCATGAAGAGATCTCCGGATCGGGTACCCACAGGTTCATGACCCGTTAAACCATCATGACCTGGTGGAAAAACCCAATGGAAGAACTGGGTACCCAGTTCCTTCCGATTCACCGCTAGGGCTTGGTTCCAGGCTTCCAACACTTCTCCATCGTTGCGGCACTCCTCTACACTACAAGAAAAATAAGTTGTGGCCACGGAATGTGGCTACGGAAACTTGTGGCCACGATAATTCCGTGGCCACTAGTTTCTCGTAGCTACAATTCCGTGGTCAAAGTCTTCATACAAGAGCTGTGGCCACGACAAGTTCTTTGGACACTTGTAGTGGCCACGACATATTCGTGGTTAGAAACTCTCGCGACGAGACTTGTAGCTACGGCTACTGGCCACGACGTGTTGTGACCAGAGCCCAATTCTGTTGCCACAAGCCCCTCATCCGTGGACATAGTTCCGTAGCCACAACTTGTTTTCCTTGTAGTGCTAGTTCGCCCGCAACCCTCCTTTAAGCCTCGTTGCTCGATGTGCCCATCTACCCCGCCCTTACGGCAGCCAGGAGATGATGCGACTATAGCTTCACAGATTCATGGTGAAGAAGCTGCAGCCAGCAGGAGATGATTCGGTGCAGCGATGCTGCTACTATGGGGTGGCGATTCTCACAAGATGTAGGCGACGATGCTTCAATGTCGTAGAAAATCAATAGAGCGATGGTCACATATTCAGATTCACATAACACAGACTTACCCGCATAAATCTATCGAATGATGGCATGGGAATCCTAAATATGTGGTCGATGGCTCTAAAAATCTGGAAATATGCAATTAGTAATGAAAATATCTTGGAGATCTGTAGTACATCGGTGATAGAACCAAAGATCTATGCATGAACAGTTATTTTAATAAAACATGTTAACAATTTTGTTATCTAAATAATTTACTTAACATAACTTAGGTGCATATTTAATCGTAGCATAATAGACCTAAATATTGTATCTAAAATTTTGAGGGACCTAAATTGTAAAACCCCAAACAAAGGTCACACACCGTAGAACACAAAATTTCCGGGTGGGATAAATAGTGAGGAGCTTAATACCGAACAACCCAGCTTAAGCATTTTGGGAATATTTAATCGGGTTCGTATGGGCCCGATCCCAAGAGGTTGTCAGGGCCAGTAATGCTCCAATAACGGACCGGGGATCTAAGCCCGGGACGTTATAAATGGTATCAGAGCCGAACGCCCTCTGACAGTGGAAAGGACTACCCGAGAGGTGGAGCCGCCCCTACAAGCGGTTGGAGGCAATGGCTACCCGGAGCGTGCAGCCGCCACTGTCACTGGGAAGAAGTGACGTGCCATGTCGCAACGAGGACGTTGCGGATATAAGTGGGGGAGGTTGTAAAACCCCAAACAAAGGTCCCACACCGTAGAACACAAAATTTCCGGGTGGGATAAATAGTGAGGAGCTTACTACCGAACAACCCGACTTAAGTATTTTGGAGGTGGTTAATCGGGTTCGTATGGGCCCGATCCCAAGAGGTTGTCAGGGCCAGTAATGCTCCAGTAACGGACCGGGGATCTAAGCCCGGGACGTTACATAAATACTGTATCTAAAATTTTGAGGCATGAGGCAGTGCTTTTGGGAGAAGTGTGTCGCTGATAACCAGAAGATGATGGATGCACGTCTTTATGATGAGGCTGCTAAGGCTATCTATGTAATGTGCTCGCGTTAATGACCTATAATATGAATGCGATGCCTTGAGAGCTTCTCTGGATTTTTACCTGAACATCGACTTTGCATTGGGATGAAGATGCAACAGATTAATATAAATGAAGGGGAGCTAAGTTATAAACATTTATTATGTTTTATACATTATTATATGGAATTGAATCATACATTAAATTCCACGGGTACCCGCGGCCCGTTCAAATAATTCGGGTACCCATTAGAATCGGGTACCCATTGAAACGGGTCGGATCGACCCGTAACCCTATTCCAATGGGTCAGGGCGGGTCACGATTGAATGGATCAGATACCCGCCCCGTGAACACCCCTAATTATAACGTCATACTTTCTTTCTTCATCTTCTTTTGGATAATCGCATGCCCCTTTTCCAAACAAAAAGGTATACAGAACACACCAACATTTCTTAGCACTTTCCTTCTCGGATTAAAAAAAACGAGATACCAACCAAAGCAAATTCGTTCCAATCGTCGAGACGTTTATATATTTATATGATAATTATATATACGATTAACCCAACGTGTGAATAAAAGTCAAACTTCTCTTCTAGAGAGAAACAGACCTTTACGTCTTTACCAGTAAATTCTTCCATTTATTATACTTTATACCAATCTTTTCGGCAGTTCATGGCACGTTTTATTATCCATGCATAGGAAGCCTTCGATCTGATTCGAGAGAGGTCGGCAGGCATTGGATGGAGATGGTTATCCAAGTTTATATAATATAATGTGATGAGTTGGAGACGAACAGGTGACGTCGCTTTTTCTGCATGGGGACGTGGATACACGGCAACATGTGTCACCTGGATAAACGATGGTATGAAAATATTGTTCAGAACAGAGATATATCGGTAAAGGTTTGTCGTGGTTTGGCAAATCGTTTGTCGCGTAACATGAACGGACGGGAGGGAGGTCGGGATTCCAGATTTTCGTCGCGAGCGCAGATTTTGACCGTCCATGTGACGCGGTAAATCATTTACCGATTTGCCGATATATGTCTATTATGGGAATTATTTTCAAGCTATCCCTATTCTTGGGATTTTTTTGCTGAAGGTCCCTATTTGGGGATCCTATCATCTCCCATCTCTCTCTCATATATATCTCTTTCTCTCTCTAGTTGTGCTTTTTTGGAGAAAACTCGGCACAAGGCAAAGGGATAACTTGGACTCCGATAGATTGTTGATGCTTCTGGACTAATGGGTTCGAATGTTAACTTAACGGGTTTCACATACATGTCATCAACATCTCATTATCCGTACAATAAGAGTATCCCATGTCTTCATTTTTTAAGGTTAATGCTATCCAAAATCATAATAAATGTTATTATTTATGTTTTGTTCCTCCAACGAATGAGATTCATTTTCAGACTCTTCGCTTTCTTCTTCAGATATTGATGTCGACAATTCCTCCTCATCGTTTGCTTGTGAGGGACTCTCGATATCCTTAAACACCGAATTATTTGTTTGCCTGATTGAATTATATGTTTGTAGTTTACAGAAGAGAGATTATCCCTCAAATTAAATATGATTATGTTACCTCGATGATGACACACATTTTCATGACTAAAAGGGGTAGCTTCCACGAAAAGGTGAGTGAACTTTACATTGTTGATTGAATTCATCATTTCTAAGATGGATTCATCATCGTGAATTGCTATTGCGTAGAATCTGGATCTTTCATACAACCACTTACACGTTAATGTAAGAATATATTGATCGAGTTGGATACCGGTGGCTTTGGAAACTCGATCTAATAAATCAAATTATGTTAATTGGCCTAAGAATATGATCATACGCTTATTGCCCCCAATATGGCGTACGTGATATTATGAGACACTAATCGATCCATCCCAAAATAATAAGACAGGAATAATGTTGGATGTCATATCTAAGGAAAAAAACACATGATTTGATTACTTGATTTGAGTAAAGAGCATAACAAAAATGTATAATTAAAATAAATTTTAAAGTTGATTTAATAATTTTAAAATTATGTTTTATTTTAAATTTTAAATATTTACATGTTAAAAAATAATTATTTAATCAAAAACGTAATGTTCATATTAATATTTATTTTTAAATTTAATGTAACTATCATCTATTTCATTTTCAGTAGAGTAATTGATCTTAATAAAAAATTTTAAAATCACATATAAATTAATACATAATCAACGTCATCAAAATATGCACAAAGATATATAACATATTAAAGTTGTAAATATTTAAAATAGTTTATAAAATAAATTAAAATACAAACTATGTCACATGTAATAATGAGAATATTTACGTTCCACAAAGACGTATATTTATTATAATATTTAATTTGCTCTATAATAGTACTATTTATTCCTTTAAATTATAAGCAAAATTAGAACAAATATGCACCATTTTTTAAAATTTAAAAAGCACGTGGAATGAGAAATCTAGCATTCGATCTTGGAGGTGCTTGCGGTGTTTCCAGCCAGCGTTGTGTCGACAACTCTCTTGACACTCGATAATTGAACCAAGCAATATTTTCAACAATTAACCCACAATAAGAAAATATATTGTAAAAATATTCCATAAGCTTTTATGATGTTTGAAATAAAAAATATTTTTTTAGGATTTTTAAAGTTGTAAACATTTAAAATAGTGTTCAAAATAAATTAAAACATAGAATATGCCACATACATTAATGATAATATTTACATCCCACAAAGATGTATATTTATTATAATATTTAATTTGCTCTATAATATTACTATTTATTTTTTTAAAGGGATATTTACCCAGCAGACCCTGTAATCTTTCGAAATTACCTCTACGACCTTTGAAACATTGTAATTCCTCCCACGACCCCGTAATCTTGCTAACTCTTACTCTACAGACCCTGTGGTTAACTCTCATCCATTAAGCCGTTAAAGTTAACCAGATTCTGTTATCTTCTTGTACATTATGCCGATTTTATCTATCAAATTTACAATAAGTGCCACTCCCTCTCCCTCCCCCTGCTTAGCCTCCATTGCTCCCCCTCCGTCTCGACCCACTGCCCCCGGCAGCCAACCCAGCACTCCCCCCGCCCCCGGCACCCGCCAGCTCCCCCAGGTCGAGGACGGATCCAACTCAGCACCCCCACCTCGGCGGCCGCAAGCTCCCCCGGGTCGAGGATGGATCCAACCCAGCACCCCCTACCCCCGCGATGCCTCCCCGCGCAGCCGCCGGCAGCCGCGTCGAGGATGGACCCAACCCAGCAGCCCCCACCCCCCGCCCGCCCGCTTCCCGCTCCCGACGCTGTTGGCATTGCTCGCCCGTTCGGGTTGCTCCCTCTTCATGGATGCCATCTTTTTGGCGGAGGCCTTCATGGACGGGGGTCGCCCCAGCTGCTGCTCCTCATCGAGGCGGCGGCGGCGGAGGACCAACAGCGCCAGGATGAGCGCGAGGAGGGCCACAAACGAGATGATGACGATGGCTGATATGGCGGATGAGTTTTTGTCGTAGGCGCCGTGGTGCAGTCGGCCATTATAGATTGAGCTGCATTGCGGAAGAGGAGCTCCACACAGAGCTTTATTACCTGTAGGGAAAAACACCATATTCCTAAAAAACTTGTATTTAAAAAGCTCTAAGAAGGATTGTTTCAGGCCTTTCTTGAATTACCCACCCATGAAGGCGCTTGGATTCATCTTGCTCAATGCTTCAGGAATAGGCCCCTCGAGGATATTGTTGGACAGATTGGCCTTGATACCGCTATGCCGGAACTCGGGTATAAAGCCATCGAAGGCATTTTCGTGCAGCATCAGCTCCGTGAGCTTGGCGAGCCTACCCAGCGACTCCGAGATCGCACCGGAGAAGCAGTTTCTGGCGAGGTGCACCTTGTTCAGAGAGACCATAGGCGCGAACGTATCGTCGGGGATGTTGCCGGAGAATTTGTTCCCGGAGAGGTAGAGCGTGCGCAGGCCGACGAAGCCGGCAACGTCGGGCATCCGCCCTTCGAAGTCGTTGTTCATGAAGCTGAGGCCTCCCCCGCCGCGATGCCTCCCCCGCCACCCCTCCCCCCGGCGCCGCGATGCCTCCCCTGCGAAACCCCAACCCAGCTCCCCCTCCTGCGGATTGAAGCCCCTTCCCCTCCTCCAGGACGTCAACACGTGCTCGTCCCCAGTCCTCCCCCCGACCCTCGCCGATTTGAAGCTCCTCCCCATCTCTCTCGTTCAGGTGGAACGCCGCCACCGCACCTCCTCCGGTCAGGTCGAGACTCGTGAGGAGGGTGGAATTTTTTTTTCTTCTCTTGCTTGATTCTAGTCGTCCGATCGCGGATTGGTTAGATTAACTCGCCTCTAACTCAAGGAAGTTAACTCTAGATGTATCAATTTAACGGTAGGATTCGTAGGGTAAAACAGAGCAAGATTACGGGGTCGTGCGAGGAATTACGATGTTTCAAAGGTCGTAGAGGTAATTTCGAAAGATTACAGGGTCTGCTGGGTAAACATACCTTTTTTAAAATTCTAAGCGAAATTTAAATTATAATCTAATATTTAATTTTTACTAATCGATATTTACATCCATCATAGGAAATTTTACTCTAAAATTATAATATATAAAATACACTAGATTTAATATCTATTTAAACGACATTAAATTTCTTTAAAATTACCTAATTTTGCACATCTACTTATAGGTTAGAATCAAATAATAATATGCAATGTAAATTTACCTGGAATAATGAGTATCTTCAAAGGGAGTAAATATATCCCATAAGAAATTGAGAGATGTGATTAAATATCCACAACAAATTCATCGTTGCTGATAAAAACTTGCAAAAAAATATTCAATAAAAATTATTTATGAAAAAAATTTCTTATTCTTACTCGAATAAGAATAGTGGAATTCAGATGTGGGAAAGAGTGCTCGAGAATAGAGATTGAGAGATAGGAGAGAAATGGAAATGAGGAGAGATTGAGAGAGAGGGAGGAGGTGTGAGGAAATAAGAGGGTGGGGGGTTATATAATGTGAAGATAAGGGGACCGTTGGCAATTTCGCCAACGGCTCTCTCTCAAATCGTCACTTCAGGTGTCATTTGAACTTAACAACCCAAATCAGCACCTCGGGTATCGATAGATGCCTATTTTTTTAAATAGATTTAGGTGTTGTATATTTATTTAATTACAAAATTTTTAATAATTACTAAAAAAATATGCGTTTCTTTAGATCTGGACATGGTTAAATATGTTGTTCTCTGTCTTATCTGACATTATATAGCACATGATGGAACAATAATAGGACATGGCAAGCTTCCTCTTTTCAAGAAGAAGGTTGACGGTTAGCTCGCTTTTAGACCATCAGATTGAGATCAAAGGGTCGAAATGGATTACGTATATATGCATTATGTATACATCTCTGTGTGTATGTACACGCATATCCGTATCTCCAGTAGGCTATAGCAACCAGTCGAAATGGACCCATCTTACGAAGTAATAAACTAGTCAAGTGAGGTGGAGAAGGAATATCGGACCACATTAATGGCTACAACACAGGCCCTTTATGCGTGGAGGTGAAATGGGTTTTGGACCACGACGGATCAATGGAGACTTGATTCGGTGAATCGGAATCTGATGGATTCGTATCTGAGTAAGGTGTTCTGGAACAGAGGACTGACGGGGATCACATGTACACATCCCCATGCCATGTCCTCACCTTCCTAACGCATGCATGCCTTCCATGTTGCCATGTGGAACACTCTCACAGGCTTGCCCACATCCATGACCCATCCCATGTGCTTTCCCACAAGGGGACTCAAAAGGAAAGATCGCTAGTAGAGAACTTACCTGTGAACAAGATACAAGCCACATGCGTATGTATACGTATATATGTGCGTAGACGTGAGTATAAACGTGTGGAATACGACGAAGAAGGAGGAGGAGGAAGAGCGGCAAGTGGTGTCACGTCCCCACCTCCAGATGTGGCATGAGAAGGATCAAAGGAGATCTCGCCCCTTTATGCTCTGGAGGAAGAAAGAAGGTCATGTGAGAGGTTGTGGGAGAAGGCAATGGAGGTCCAAGTCTCTCGAGGAAGAAGACAGGAGGAAAAAGAAAGCATGTGGCCTTTCCTTCTTCTCTTTCTCTGACTAAAGCATATGGCATTCACCGGAGAGTCAGGAAAAAGCAGTGGCCCCCGGAGAAACATACCTCTGGATCACCCAACAGCCGTTATCACAAGGGTTTTCAACTCAGGTCCATTTTTGACAGCTTTCCTTTTGATAAGATCTATGTTAAATACATGCATATATATAATGATGGCGTTTGATAATGGGAGGTGGAAATGGCGTCACATACCCTGAAGAAGTCTTTTCCCGATTCACCTAGCCTAGACTGACTTCTACATCAACTAGAAAGGGAGCCGTCGGGGCGCTTATCGGAACTAGTGAAGTATGGATGTGAGAGAATTCACAGTTTTGAGAAAGTAGCTCTCTGACTCTTCTATCATAATGGTTCGTAGCGGGCTAGGATGAATTAGCTAAGGAATTGACTAGGATTTTATATATAGGCTACACTGTCGAGAATATATATATATATATATAATGCATTCTTCTGTATTAGCAGTAAATATCTTCTTGCACTGTGGCTGTTACTGATTCCATTCTTTCGGCAGTGGAGGAAGGGGGAGTCCGGACTGACCATTTCTCTGTCACCGAGGACTAACCACTTGCTTCTTCTGTATTGTTCCCAGTTCACATCTGCCTTCTTTGTCCCTTTGAGTCAGAGTCTTTCTTCATCCACTCCCTCCATCTAATCTAGGTAGCGAGGTTCAAGTGGCTAATCAGACAGAATTCCCCAGTTCGTCAAAGCGACGGGTTGTTCTTTTTGCTTGCTTTGTAGTAGGCGAGTGGCGGTCTTTCACTTCCTAAGACGGCCTGAATTACTAATTTCAGCACTTCTCCCTACCAACTAGATTCTAGTAGTTTACTCATTCTCGGGAGCTGTGTCCTGTCGAAAGAAAGCATGGCAGCCGGCAAGGCCTTTTCTACTAGTTGGTTGCTTTGAGTTCCCGGTGGGTCCAAGCTGGTCTTCTTTTCACATCGCATCCCCTTGTATTAGTGGACGGGCATGCTGAAATATATATCGTCTGTTGTAGCGTGTAGTGCCGCTCGAGTCGTTCGATCTTAAACGAGCCATTCGAACTTGCTCGAGCAGTTCGCATAATCTTACACTTTTTGTGAATTCGTACTGTGCAAAATCGTGTCAACCGCTCGATCAAGATCGACGGCTTGAACGGTTACAGCAGGCACAACACTATGGCAGAGGATCCTCTCTATTGATAATGACGACCTCCCAAAATCACCGTATAAATGATTTTCCGAAGGCTTAACGGCGGGAACATATATATATCCTCTGCTGTAGCAATACCTACTGCAGGGCTTGCTGTGCCTTTCTGGCAAAATTGTGTGTGAAAAAATCAAATCTTACAGTCTATGAGTATTGTTCTATTCGCCTATCAAATTTCATCAAATCCGATCTTACAAATATCGTATTTTTGACGGCATTTGATAGGGAAGAAGAGTGATATTATAAATTGAATCTGTAAGGTTGGATTTTCAACATGAGTTCTGCAAAAATAAAAGAAAAAAAAGGTCACAACAGAATCTGCTGTAGGTATTCCAATATTCCTGCATCAAAGGATCTGCTCCTCTTAGGAGGTGGATTGTTTGCAGTACCGTAGACTCTGCAATAACTGTGGGAGCTGTTCGATCTTGATCGAGTGGTTCACATGAATTTGCACGGTACGAGCTCACAAAAAATGCAAATTCGTGCGAATCACTCGATCTCGAAAGATCCACGATTTTTTTACCGCAGAATCTGCAATATTACATAGGATCCTCTTGCCTCCTCTTAACGACGAATGATGATTGTTGGATTTCCTAAGGATGTGATCTTGTCAACGCCATCTGTTTGGATAAGAGGAGGGATAAAAAAATAGGGTAAATGTAATAAATAGGGATAGGAGGAGGGATAACAAGAGCCTTAGCTATGCCTCTGTTCCTATTTAAGGCCCTGTTCGTTTGGGTCATAAGGAGGAATGGAATAAGGGGAATAAGCCCCCAACACGGTTCCCCGTGGTACGACTATTCCCCATTATTTCATCTTATTTCACTCTTATTCCTATCTTTATCCCACCTTACCTACCTTTATTTCACCTTATTCTCCTTATTCTTATCCTCCAGCCGAACGGAGAATAGACCCTTATTCCCCTTATTCCCCATCCTTATTCATGCTTATTCTCCTACCGAACGGGCCCTTATAAATTGACATTAAATCATAAAATTGAGAGTTTAGGTCCTTGTTACATTTGAAAAATGAGGCTTCTGATCGAGAATCGCTGCATAGTTGGAGGCTTTTTTATAATTTACCCTAAAAATAAGAGGTTTTATTTCATATTCTTGCTTTTTCTTAGAGATTTTATTTTGGTGGCCTTTTTTATAATTCACCCTAAAAATAGGAGGTTTTATTTCATATTCTTGTTTTTTCTTGGAGATTTTATTTTGGTGGGATGAATTTTGGATAAGTATGAATTATCACATTCTATGTTTCCTAACGTTCTCGGAATAAGCGGTGATTATTGTGAAAAAAATAGTAGTGAAATAGTGATCGTTAATTATTTCAAGGAAAGGAATAAGAGGAAGTGGAATAATTTTAGAGTGAGAGAAGTGAATAGTTGTTCCATGAATTAAAAAAATATGAGATATAGAGAAAAATATCTGGATAGTTATTCCTATTCCCCGAGTTCGGAAATATACAAAAATTTCGGGGATGAATAAGAAATAAAAAAAAGAGAAATAATATCTACTCCTTTGTGTTCGTGTTCACTTTGAAGATGATAGGGATGATATCATTTAAGTCTAACGAACGTGAATATGGATATTCAAAATATCGACTCCGATGAATACGATATCGTTTGACAAACAAAAAAAAGTACGGATCTTGAAATGTAAATAAATGTGTATGCAGATATTTTCATTTATTTATTTATTTATATAGATGAACATATTCGTACATATAGACTTATAGGATGCTTTTTATAATTCTTCAAATACTAAATAAATTGTTGAGAGATATATCCTACCTCACAAGTCCATCACCAAGTGCAGTCGTCCACTCTCTTTGCTGCCCATATATGACTAGTAGCGACTAAGGATGCAATCAAATACTGATATATCTGATCACTATTGTATATGTTTTTAAGAGGATATGGATATACATTTTTTTTATTTTTTATCGGATACGGGGATATGTGGTTTCATTTATCTAACAAGGATATGGATTTCATTTTCAAATTTTTTAGAGATATTTACCCAGCAGACCCTAAAATCTTTTGAAATTACCTCTACGACCTTTGAAACATCATAAGTCCTCCCACGACCTCGTAATCTTGCTCCGTCTTACCCTACAGACCCTCCCGTCAATTTTAACTACATTTGAGTCAGTTACTTGGGTTAGTCGTGAGTTAATCTAACCAATTAACCATCGAACGATTACGAGGGGAGGGGGTGTTGCAGATGGGGGGGGGGGCATCCGTCGGGGAAAAAGGAGAAGGGAGCTCCGTCAGCGGCAGGGGGGGTCCGGAGCACCATCGGAGGGGCGTCGGGGGGGGGGGGGGGGGGGGGGGGGGGGCAGGGCGGTGCCCGGGAGGCGGGAAGCAGCATCGGGCGGCACGGGGGGTTGCAGCGGCAGGGGGTCGGGGGGGCAGGGCGGTGCCCACTCCATGAGTGTCGGTGTGGCTCCGCCCCAGGTAGAATAGTTCTTCTCCAGGTGGCGATCAGCTTTGTCGGCGCTGGGAATGGAGATCAGGGCACGAGGGGGCGACACGCACCCCCGGCATAGCCACCATCGTCTAGAGCGACAACCACCTCCGCCAGAGGAACCCCTCTCCACCTTGTGTCGCCCTTGTCCAGGAGATCAGGGCACGAGGGGGCGACACACGCCCCCGGCATAGCCACCATCGTCTGGACGCTCAGAAGACGAGGGCGGGGACCAGCATCGGGCGGCGCGGGGGCTGCAGGGAGCACCATCGGAGGTCGGGGGGGCGTGTGGGGGGTTGCAGGTAGCGTCGGGGGTGGGGGGCAGGGCATGGCGGGAGGAGCATCGACGGGTGGGACTCCATCGGCTGAAAAGGAGCAGGGAGCTCCATCGACGGCAGTGGAGCCGGGAGCACGTTGGAGGGGCGGCGCGCGGTGGTGGGGGGCAGGAGCTTGAACAGGGGACCTGGGCTGGGGGTGGGGGATGATGGAATGGCATTCAATGTAAATTTACTAAACAAAATGGGTATAACATAAAATACTTAACGGAATCCGGTTACTTTTAACGGATAAATGAACGGGAGTAAACCACAGGGTATGTAGGGTAAGGGTTAGCAAGATTACGGGGTTGTGGGAGGAATTATGATGTTTCAAAGGTCGTAGAGGTAATTTCCAAAGATTTTAGGGTCCGCTGGGTAAATATCCCAATTTTTTACGGATATGGATATGGTTATAATTTTTTTTTGACGGATACAGATATTTGTATTAACTAAAATATGCATGTATGTGTATGTATCATAGACATATTTATCAATGTGTACATAAATAAATATATAAATTTATTATAGAGTTACATGCAATATAATGCATTTTAGAGTCATTTGATGTAAGAAGAAAAATGAATAGATAAAATTACAAAAAAAACCCAACTATACCTCGATTGCCAAGTAAGACCTTGTTTTGAAAGTGTAACAATAAAGGATTCTATCTTTTTTTTATTTTAAATTCATGCTTCCGTAACCCTTTTATGTCGATGTAATATAAAGTTGAAATTTAGTACCATATTTATATCATTTTCAAAATGAGGTTCTTAATTGGGAATTGAGGCACAGTTTGAGTCCTTTCTTGGTAATTTACCCAAGTATATATATCTTACAATATTTGAGTATTTGCTAATAAAAAGTTTAGTTTAACATATTACTTTATTTTATTTTTATTTTATTTTATTGTTATTTTGTGTAATTTTGACATTGAATTTAAGCCCTAGGAAATTTTATTATCCGTAGGATAATCCATATCTGTTTGTATAATATTTGTATCTGAGTTACGAGTATTTGTTTCCATATCTGTATCCATATTTTAAGATATCGTTTGCAATTTTTGATATTCACAATCTATCTATTTCTGTACCCGTATCAAGATTTTTTAAAGGATAAAGATATGCTAAAATCTATATTTGTATCAGTATCCATCTGTTTAAATCCCTAATTACAACCTATTCTTTTCACAATTTTACAATTTTCGTGCTCTTTATTATATAAAGTTTTGACTATTCGAGTGTGCAAAAATGTTTAAGATTTGTATTGTCAAACGGTGATAACAGATTTTAAGATTCGTGTTGATGATTGCTATTGGTTTATCAAGTATAAATATCTTGATAGTGAATAATTTGATGATACGATTATTCCCTGTACATTCGAATGGAATCTGTATGCTACGAGGATGCCCTACATCTATATATGTTTCAAGTTGTTTTGATCGTTGCTCTTGAAAGGAAATAATGCTCTTTTTGACTATCGAGATAAGTGTTATAGAGCTCTCTACGACATCAAAAAGTCTAAACGCAATGGTAAAGATATTGGTAAAAGCAAGACAATGCACCCCTTCAAGGCATGTTTTTTCTCCCATTATGGGCTCAAATTAAAGCCCTCTCTTTTATATATTGTTGGACTTGGAACTAGGCCTGACCAAAGTGTCCGTCAGATCGGACCGAACGGCCGACGTTCTAAAATCTCCTGTCCAAGCTCCAGGTCACGCCGGTCCACGGACTATACTTCCACTCCTAGAATAAGTCGGGACAATCCTTGGGCAATTTTTAAAGTGTTTTTTCTTATTTTTTTTATAAAAAGTATAGAGATAAGTAAAGCTTTTTTAGCATTTTCTGAACTTTCTAAATATAAGTAACTATTACAAATGATGCTTGACATGTAAAATACTAAATATAATGTAACATTGATAACTTAAAGAGAAGTTGAACTATATTATATTAAATATATGTAAAATCTAATTTTAAATACATATTTTCATTTTTTGTTAGGTTGGGCTGGGCTTCGTGGCACGTGTTCTGTGAAACTTCGTATTTCATTTTAAATTCTGGAGTATTTTGTGATACCTAAAAGATAAAATGATTATTCCTTTTCATAGAGCACGTTGGGGCCTTTCCAACGAGCTCAAGAACATTGAATTCTGATATTCCTAACTTAAGATATTGATGTTTTAAGACATGTGATCGGGATTCGTATATGAACTCAAACCAGATCCGAATTTTACCTCTTCTTCAATAAATATGAGATCCCGTGTGGCCCCTCTCAGAAACATAGCCACCACCATCTCTTACCATCATCAGAGCACCACCATATTTGCCAGATCAGTCGCTAGAGAGCTGTCGTCATCGTTGTCGGAGGTGCTCCAATCAAAAGACTCGTGACCGTCATCGCATAGAGGATCACGAGGTCACGTGCACTCATGCTATGATCGAGTGACGCAAACACTATTTCCACACAAGAAGAGATCTCGATGGACCATCTTCTGAGGTAACAATGTCTATGTCCCTTCCTTACTGTTGGTTTTTACACGATTTTTGATCTAATATGCTTGAGACATCCGTAGAGTCTTAGGGATCTATTGTATTTAGGTGGTTGTTGATATTGCACTTTACACGACACAAATTTTTTTAGGGATATTTACACTCATAACCCTGAATAACTTTGTTATTACAATCATAACCCTGCATAATCATGAATTACACGAGAAACTCCGCATAATCACTCCGTCTCACACCCATAACCCTCCGTTAGTTTTTCAATTAACTCAACCATATCAATGAGTTAACCTAACTCATATGGTATATCCCACGGTTATTGGAAAAATTCAAAAAAATAAAATTAAAAAACCCTTCCTTTCGCAACGCCCTCCCTCCCACCCCTTCACTTCTTCTAGAGCTGGTCCTCTGCTGGCCAGCAGGGACCTGCTGTAAAGAGGGAGGGCGTTAGGGCCGCTCGATCGAGATCGAGCGGTTCGCACGAAATCATGGGTTTTGTGGACCCTTTTCGTGCGAACCGCTCGATCTCGATCGAACGGCCCGGACACCGTCCCTCTTTACCGCAGATCCCTGCTGGCCAGCAGAGGATCCACGCTCCACTTCTTCATCCTCCATCTCGGCCCACCTCCGCCTCCCCTTCTTCCTCCTGCCTCCACGTCCCCTTCTTTCTCTTCCAGCTCATTCCCCTCCTCTTCTTCCTCCTCCAACTTGGCCCACTTCCGTCGATCCCTCCCTTCTTCCTCCTCCAGCTCGCCCCCTCCCCTTCTTCCTCCTCCATGAAGACGTACCTCTTGTGGAGGAACACCAGCAGAGAATCACCGCATGTGTATAACATGTCCGACAAGGTGAAGACGAAGAAGCCGAGCCTCTCCTGCACGCCCTTGGGTGTGGTGTCGAGGTCCCAGTACAGGGTGGTGAGGATGAAGCCGGTGATTAGCACGAGGGCCAGCCGGAATGCGAGAGGTCTGGTTGCCTCTGTTGGTTTGCGAGGACGTGCAGCTCCGTCCAGAATGGGTTAGCGAAAGTTTTCATGTCGACAGTGTCGCCGTTGCCGGTAATGTCCGTCGCACCAGAGACGAGCTTACCGCAGGATATGCTCGTGGAGATCACGTCCATTAGGGGGAGGACGTGATTGTTGTTGCTTTTGTCAAGATGGGTGGTCTTCTTGAGCTATCGGGAGGCGTGGAAGTCGACGAGGGGCTTGATGCCGGTCGGGGAGGACTCGAGCTCCCGGATGAGGTCGAGGGCGAATTCAGTGCGGTTTTTTGTTCTCTGGTATGGGGTGGTCGAACTCCGTAAAGTATGGCTGGAGGCCGACGGGCGTCCCGCTGTACACAATGTTGCCGCGGGAGAGGAAGAGGAGACGATCGATGAGGCCGAGGATTCGGAAGCTCGGCTGATGGATGATGGTGATCACAATGCTTCCACTCAAGGCGATGTTCTTCAGTACCTGTACCTGGAGTAGTGGTGCGATTAGGATTTTGAGCTATAATGATAGAAAATACATACCATATAGTATTATACAATGTTTTATATAAAAATTGAAAATTGAAGAACAACGGACCTGGACAACGTGAAAGGCACTGGTGGAGTCTAGTCCAGAGGTTAGCTCGCCGAGGAAGAGACTTCTGGGGTCATGTATGATATGATACTGATGGCGACATGGCGGTGTTCGCCCCTTGAGACCCCGCGATGGCCTTCATCATCGACCATGGTCCCCTCAGCAGCCCCTAGGCTGAGCTGGTCAATGAGGGCCTGCACATGGGCCATCTTCTTCTCGGCAGGGAGCGACCGCAGGAGGCAGAACTCCGGGTTCTCCACCATCACCCTCCTCCTCCAGGACAGTGATGAGTTTCTATGGAAGAGAAGGAAGGAGAAGAGAAGGAAGAGGAGTGGCATCATTCGTAATTATCCTGAACTTAAAAGGTGAAAATGGTCCACTTTTGACGGATTCCGTCAAAGTTAATGAAAAAACGGATGTATGTTAACACAGGATCATGAGATGTAAGAGTTAAGCATTATTCGGGGTTCTTGGTGTAATTCACGATTATGCGGGGTTATGATTGTAATTACAGAATTATTGAGGATTATAGATGTAAATATCTCTTTTTTTATAAACCACCTTTATTACCATCATCATTAAAATAAAATCTTTCGCATTTATAAACATGATCTGTTGGAGTTATAATATTGCCGTCATCGTTTGGTGTTGTTAACATGTCGAAAGCAGTGTCACTCCATAATTTCGAGGGTAAATTACAATTTAGGTCCCCAACTATGGGTCCGATCCCAAAATAGGTCCCGATCTTTAAATTGTAACGATTCGGGTCCCAGTGCCATTAATGTAAGGAACTTTTTGGGGCTAATGACGAGTATGTCATTGTTTAAAAGTTAGAACTCAACCCTCATTCTCTTCTCAAGAAGGGCATATTCGTCATGAACCCCAAAATTTCCATTTCCTAAATGGTCCTGGGACCCGAGTCGTTACAATTTAAAGATCGGGACCCATTCTGGGATATGATTCATAGATGGGGACCCAAATTATAATTTACCCTAATTTCGATTCAGGAGATATACAAATACATGGTCTTGTTTTAAATCAAGTAGCATTATGTCTACAATACAATTTGTATGAGTTTCATTGGATTTCAAGTATTAAACTTGAGAAATGACATTGTAAAAGTTAAATACAACTGTCATCGAGAAGTTTTCAAGCATATATTTGCTTCTAATTAATCAATGAAAATATACATTGAATGTTCATGGGACCTGAATCTATGGTTCAGATCTTTCCGATTAGTATCCATAGATCATGACTCAGTCTTGGTATTTAATAATAAACAGATTCTAAAGCAGATTTTGGGAATCTGATGCATACTTGAAAATTGGATTAACTTGTGTATTTGCCACGGTGAAATGCAACAATGTTTTTACTTGTATAGAGTGCTAAATTTCAAATAAATGAGGTGGGCATACACATACACACACATACACACTAGTTTACTCTTACAGATCCTGAGTAGTCCGTTTGTGATATTACATGATTATGTCAAATATTCAAATCCTTTTTATCTCTAACATTGATTATATATATGTGATGATTATCATTTCCAGTGAAGGGATACCTCATGATGATCGAGTAGTTGGAGTTAGGTGCCTCAAGGGATTGTGCATGCATCTTTAAGCTCCGGGTAAATGCCATGAAGGTCGCAATCCTAACAGATGAGTTGGGTGATGTGCTGCACCGAGCAGCCCGATTGCATATGGAGTCGCTCGACAGAGTAGGCAGGTGGCGCGGTTGGCGTTATTGGTTTCGCACTTATATACAATATTTAGACTCAGAGTAGAATTAGGTGTGCCACATCAAATTCTATTTCAAGCATTATTTTATTGTGAGATGTGTTCTGGGATGTGGGTTGAAGTTGGAGAAATCATAATTATTATCTTTTCAAGTTTCATGTTCTTGTTGAACAGAGGTTCATGATGTTTACTCAAGATAACTATCAAGTTCTCGTGTAGCGAAGGCCTACGAGTTTTTGTATTGGCATGTGCTTATTTTATAGAAATGATTAATGATCAGATATCAATAATTACAATTATATACTGTTGTGTACTCTAACCAACGAGTGGAAATATCAAGATCAATGTGGCAATCCTCGAATGATTATTAAACTAATAAATAAAATCAGTAACCATGTGATTCAATGTAAATTAGAATAGCTTGGTGCAGTTCAGTTTCCAAGATATTTACATATGTCATCAGATAGAGTTGAATACACATACCTTGATTACCATTTCATTAGTGATTAATGCTTATTTCATTACTGACACTTGCTCATAACACTACCATCGTTGAACCCAACAGGTGCAGCTGAGCAGTAGCCACAACAGTAGTGACTTTTGAGAAGATCGAACTTTTTGTCGTCACACTTGCACTGGACAAGGCACATTTTACTTAGAAGCATTTATTTGCTTCTGTATTATTTTTGTTTTCTTAGAGATAATGCATGGAGATATGTTTAAGACATTTTGATATACTTGTTATAGTGGCTTGTATATCTCAATGTGTGGATATGGACTTGTTGGATATTAATGAGAATCAATGGATGTTGTAGGTACATTTCATTTTATATAATTATCCTATTGTTATATATATTTCAAATATTAATCTAATGTGCATAAATTGATTTGCTGAGTATATCATGGACGTATTTGGACCGTAGGTCTGATGCACTTGTCTCATCGATTTTAGTAGATGTATTTGGTTTATACTCTTTTTAGCTATATTATTATCAAAATTTAAAGATATATATAGATTCTCAAGCGATTTTCTTTATCGACTACCACCTAGTCCTATACGAATTGTTGACAAGCATGTTGTTTCTCCATGGAGTCAAGATTTATATGACCACTATGGTCGTGTTTGGGTGAGGGATAAGCTTCCCTCATCTAAAAATAGGGAAACTTTAACCCTGCAATTAACAATCGTAAAATAATAGGGTCACATCACAATTTTATCATGCATTTTATTTGTACCTTCATTATATCCCAATCCAACTGAACAAGAATGAAAGATGAATCTTACTTATTCTTTATTCCGAGTAATTTCCCGACCCACACCTTCAAGTCATTTGTTCATGCCATGTAATCAAATCGACAACTTATTTCCATCAACCATGCGATGCCAACATCTAAAGATCCTCGAGTAGATTCTCAGCTTGACCACATCAGAGACTATTGTTCCCCTTAGGGTGCGTTTGGTATGCGGGTTAAGGCGGGTTAAACTGGTAGAGGATAACCCGTTTTTGAGTTTTTGTATTTGGATAGAGGGTTAAACTGGGGGTGGGTTAGAAGTGAGTTTGTTGTGATATGATTGTATTGAAGTTTGAAAAAATGAGTAATTATTGTGATGTGATTGTATTGAAGTTTGGAAAAGTGAGTAGAAATGAGTAGTTTATAATTTTTATATGATATGATGGTATAATATATTATTTTTTGATGGAATTAATTATAGAGAATTGATTTATTTAAAAGAAATAAAGTGGGGCCCACGCATGAGGGAGAGGGAGTGAGTTAGGGGGGTAAACTCCCCCACACCAACCGAACAATACCTTAGTTTTTTTTGCAGAATCCTAATCGAAAATCCTTGATTGGAAGCACACACTTTCATCTATTTATATATCAAATTTCGTCTTGATTCGATATCTGTAGCCTATTCATCCCAATAGGGATCCAACCATTTTCGAATTGGTTCAATGTACAACTTACTTGATTGCTTAGTATGTATAGTTTATAGGTAACGTATCAATATGAATTTAATAAACGCAAAGATAAAAACATATATTTTCAATCTATAAGGTTAGATCTTCTATTTGGTTTTAACAATAAAGATATTAAGGGGCACGAAAACAAACATGTCGAACCCAAAAACGACCACCCTAGTCAGGGTTAGGACCCGGGCTCGACCGCCCCTCCCGCGCCGCCAAGCCCAAAAATCCCAATCCCAGCCCAGCCGTGTTGAACCACATCACCAAGCGCCAGCGCGAACACACCAAACAGACCTCTGGAGTCTAGAGCTCCTCGGTCGCTCGTCGGCTCTCCGTGCTCTTCCCACGCCAATGCAAATCTGAGACACGAGAGCTTCAGATCTCGCCTTCTCTCACCTCGCGATCGAACATCTAGGGCTCCGAGATGCTCCGCCTCAGGGCCTTCCGCCCCACCAACGACAAGATCGTGAAGA
The DNA here is from genome assembly GCA_037367405.1 of Ottelia alismoides. Taxonomy (NCBI): domain Eukaryota; kingdom Viridiplantae; phylum Streptophyta; class Magnoliopsida; order Alismatales; family Hydrocharitaceae; genus Ottelia; species Ottelia alismoides. Next base: position 137,713 of record JAZKJV010010985.1, on the reverse strand, counting down.
TCCAGCTCCACCCCACCCACCCATGGCTCGTCACCGCCGACGACTCCGATCGTGTCTCCGTCTGGGATTGGGAGCATCGACAGGTGATCATGATCGATCTTGGGTTCTATTTCGCATTCGGGCGCCCTCTTTTTTTTTGCTCTAATTTGGTGGTTTTCGGTGTTTTTCTGGTCAGGTGATCTATGAGCTGAAGGCCGGTGGCGTGGACCAGAGGCGGCTGGTCGGGGCGAAGCTGGAGAAGCTCGCGGAAGGGGATTCAGGTTAGAAATTGGGATCTTTGATGATATTATGCTCTTTGGAGTGGCGATTTGCGGTTGCGGTTGCTTTATGACGAGTTAAGTTGGGATTTAGGATGGGTTTTGGGGGGTTGAAAAATTTTGTGGGGGAAGGTGAGTTTTGCGGGCCGTGTTTGGATTTTAAGTTACTGGCATTATGAACTGGAGTTTCTAACTTACTGGTGTTGTTTTGATGGTTTCGACTTTCGAGTAGCCCAAGTATGGACCAGTTTGCAATTGACGTAGATGAAATGGTAATTCGTGGGTGAAGAAATGAATCAACTCAATGCATATTGTGCAATGATGGCTTCATTCATAAGATGCAGGAATGTGAATACTGGGAACTATGGGCGGTGGTAAATACCGTAGAGGTTGATGGGGCTTAGACTTCAGTGGCTATGATGCATCATTTTATATAGTCACACATTGAGACACCCCCTTAATTGGGATTATCCTCGGTAAGGAGATAAAAACCTTGCCCTGAAGGAACTAGAATGTTTGGGTGTAAAACAAGGGGATGCTGTCTTCCATTGTTAGATAGAGAGGCGTTGCAATGGGAATTGAAATGAGCCTTCACATTGTGTTCTGTTTTAACTGAGATACAACATTCACATATGCTAGGAAACCACTTAAAACCAAGGGATAAACAGAAAAGACAAGGAATTCTTGTTAAGAAGACCAACAGTGCTTTGGGGGAATGGGCAACGGACATCGCTATTCAATGCACAGTATCTTCGGAAGTTCCATTACTATTCTTTTATATTAGGGAGCCAGGTGGTAGTTTATGTTGCTACATCACTTAGATGTTTAATCGAGCTACGCATATTGTACTCTTTGGTGCATTTTTGTAGGCTTATATAAGTCTCTCCTATAAAAATATGAACAATGAAGATCATGAAAAATATGAGCAGTGAAGACCGTGAATATATGTGGGCTGTTGAAATAAAACGCCGAAGTGAAATTGGTAATCAGAAACAAAATATAAACATATTGAGATTTGCATGAAACCCTACTCCCTAAGGAGTGGGATGAAACCATACCATGGGAAAAGCCTCAAAGGACGGAATCTTCTATTAGAATTTCTCAATGAGTACATGGTGTGTAGGGTTCCTTGTATAGTGATGCAGCGTGAATCGGAAATATAGGCTTCATTTATTTAATTTTGTCCAATAATTAGAGTCTCATTTTATTTAATTATGTCGTCGTATTTTTATTTTAAATAAAGAGATCGCGTGTGATCTCAATTAATTAGTTAGAGATTTGAATTTCGTAATTAGTCGGTTAGAGTCAAATTAGGATAAGTTTGTTTTGAATTTGAATTTGATTTCTATTTTTGTAATCTCATCCCTCCTATATAAAGGGATGATGGTCCATTGTTTTAGACAGTTCAGTTCAGTGATATGAAAAATTGAGATTTTATCTCTATCTCTCTCTCTCGTCTCTCTTCTTCCCCACGCGATCTCCGTGTTTCTTCCTCCTCGAATCTCGCGCAATCGGCGTGCTTCTTTTCTCAACCCCTCCATTTTCTCCACCAAAAATCCACCATCAAAAAAATTTTAATTTTTCCGCCGTCGTGAAAATCTATTTTGCATCAATTGGTATCAGAGCATGGATGTTGAATCGTTCTCACGATTCGACGGTCCTGTCGCATATTGGAGAATGAAGCTCGATCGAGCCACCCTATCACGAGGATCGCATGCGCGTTCGCGTCAACAAAAATACAAGAAGCGCCTCCGGAAAAACATCAAGGTTCAACAATGGATAGACTCATGGTACAATGTTGACATTTTTATGGTGCAAGTTGACGACGAACAAAATATTGTCGTCGATCATGATCTGTGCGCTGCTCAGATCTTTGTGGATGGAAAAAACGGCAACAACGATGATGTGCTCGCTGTCCGGGCCGTGTCATGCGAAAACAACAACGTCAAGGATGATCTGTTCGCTGTCCCGGCTGTTTCAGAGGAGGAAAACGCCGGCCTGCTTGCTGTCCAGGTATTTTCAGATCTGCAATCATTGGAAAAATCGATTTCCGGGCCACACACGACCCTTCCGCAGGTTCCCAACAACATCCTTGTGCCTCCTACCGTCCCCGTTGATAACCCCGCACCTCCAGCCCCAAGCCCACTGCCGCTACCCCTTCCCACAGCCACCCTCGTGCCTTTTGCGCCACCACCAACATCACTTTTTCCCGACGCCCCCGAAGCCCCAGCCCCTACAGCACAGGCCCCAGCCCCTGCGCCCCTTCCCATCACCCACGCACCCCCAGAAACCCCACCTGCAACAACCCCTACACCCCCCGCGCCCTCTCCCACCACCCCCGTATCCCCTGCGACACAGCCCCCGGCCCCCGCTGTCAACCCCACACCCTCAACACCCCCTCCTGCCATCTATGCACCATCGCCTATGCCCCCTGCCCCCGCCCCGTCGACCTCTCCCACCACCCCAGGACCCATCGCGATACACCCCCCAACCTCAGATTCCCCTCCCGCCGCGCCCCCTTCCCTCCAGCAAAACCCCCTCCCGATCCCACCCTCGCGCCTCGCGAGCCACCGCCAACACCCCGCCCGCCGCCGCTACCTGCTATCGCCTCCTTCCCTTCTATCGTTCTGTGTCGCCCCAGCGTGCGTCCCGCGCACCGCCGACGATCGCACCGGCCTTCCCGCAGGCACCATCGGCCCTTGCTCCCATCTAGCGTCCGCCGCCGCCATTGCCAGAGAAGGAAATGCAGAACCCTAACAAAGGGCCCGATATCTAAGGGGTTCGAATCCCATGAAACGTGGGATAAGAAACTAATTTGGAATATTTGCAGAAGGACCCCCTCTCCCAAAAGTTTTTATCAACAGGGTTATTTGGAGGATAAATTATGCTATGGGATCCTTTCAAGTGAAGGGGTAGAATATTTGCAGCCGTACCCCTCAATGGAGAAAAATTACAAGCGTAACGTTGAAAAGGATCTAATTGGGGAATTTGAAACTACTATTTCAATATCAAAATTCTCCAACAGAGCACGAAGATCCAGCAATTCGTCGGGAGACGAATATTTCAAGCGGAGGAGAATTGATGCAGCGTGAATCGGAAATATAGGGCTTCATTTATTTAATTTTGTCCAATAATTAGAGTCTCATTTTATTTAATTATGTCATCGCATTTTTATTTTAAATAAAGAGATCGCGTGTGATCTCAATTAATTAGTTAGAGATTTGAATTTCGTAATTAGTCGGTTAGAGTCAAATTAGGATAAGTTTGTTTTGAATTTGAATTTGATTTCTATTTTTGTAATCTCATCCCTCCTATATAAAGGGATGATGGTCCATTGCATTGTTTTTAAAAACACGCCTCGAGGCGCTGAGGCGTACGCCTCGAGGCGTTTTTCAAGGAAAAACGCCTCGAGGCTATAGCCTCATTCCTCCTCAATGAGGCGTGCGCCTCGAGGCTTATGAGGCGCGCCTCGAGGCTATAGCCTCATGAATGGGCTGTTTTTTTTTGTTTTTTCTGCAATATTTTTTCCTTTTCTTTTTGATTGTGAGTTTTTCATCTTTCTTAGACATGTATTTTCAAGTCTTTAAGCTCATGATTCACTAAAATGCATTTTTTTAATTTATTAACATATTAAGCTTATTTTTACTTTGTTATGCATGTTTTTTTATAAATCAACATGTACAAAAAATTGAGTCTTGAGTCCTTAAATCTAATGCCTCTACTCTGTAGTATGAATCAAGCATGAATGCTTTCTTTATTAAAATGTTTGAATGCAAGTCCCCTACTTTGACCTAAATTTTGAAAAGTATATTTTTGTAAACATGTCTCATCTTTTCTTCTATTCAATCGGGACTAAATTAATACACATCAAAGCATGCATGAACAAAGATGATCATAACATGCAATATTCAAGTATTTTATCCCCCAATCATTATGGTAAAGTAAAAAGTGATCGCAGATTCACTGCTTACTCTCTTATCCTTCTCAATTGAATGACACATATCTCACCTAATTTTGAAAATGGTATGTTATATCTAGTCCCTTTAGTTAAATTTTATTCAAAACTTTAAATTTTGTGGAGAGTTACCCATTATTATGCTTACATATCCATATTTACTTGACTCCTTACAGATTTAGAGTTTAAAAAAAAGAGAGTTATATAACAACTTGGATGTTTAAACCATGATGTTAGCCTTGAAATATCATGGAGTTATGCATTTAATCATAACTATTTAATTTCTAGAACTTGAAATTGTATCTATGATTAATTAAAATATTTTATGAAAAGAAATTCTTTCACGAGTGAGGCTTACGCCTCGATACGCCTTGAGGCTTACGCCTCGAGGCAATGATAGGAAAACGCCTCGATACGCCTCACGTTTTTTAAAACCTTGGTCCATTGTTTTAGACAGTTTAGTTCAGTGATATGAAAAATTGAGATTTTATCTCTATCTCTCTCTCTCGTCTCTCTTTTTCCCCACGCGATCTCCGCGTTTCTTCCTCCTCGAATCTCGCGCAACCGGCGTGCTTCTTTTCTCAACCCCTCCATTTTCTCCACCAAAAATCCACCATCAAAAAAATTTTAATTTTTCCGCCGTCGTGAAAATCTATTTTGCATCATATAGCCCCACAGACCATAATCACACAAATAATAGATGTATGACTAAACATGAGTGGGGGTGATTAGATCTTGGATAGATCAAATTACCCAACTATTACATACTCCTACACTCTCCCCCCAAGATGGAACCGAGAATGCTGCAACTTACAACAAAAGAAAATATATAACACATCTTCACATGATCCATTTCAGAGAGTCGATGATAGACACCAGCTGCGCAATTTGCGGCGATAAGGTTGTGCGTATAGAAGAGTCGTTGTAGAAGAAGTCCATCATGGAGTAGAAGTCGAGGAAAGACATCAGACAGAGTAGTCGATACTCGGTGAAGATGGTTGATAACATAGTAGTTTGGAGTATTGGCTTGTTAGTTGTGGATGGACAATAGAAGTTTGAGACGATCCCAGGTAGAGAAGTACCCGATATATTGGTCATCCCCTATGCAGATCTCAAAGTAGTGGAGGGCTAGACACCTCCTGTTGGGCCTTTCTTATACTTGAACCCAAGATGGCCTCCCCTATTTTTTATGGAGACCTGGAGTTAGTTCGCTTGTATAGAGACCGCATGATCAGGAAAAGACATCCGATGTAGAGATTGCTTTTGTTGAAGAGCCATGAGTAGATGATGATGGATGAAAATAGAAATCCGATAGATACATCTCAAGTAGAAGAATGTGCCCTTTCTCACTCTCCTTTTCTCCCATACTTGATAGAGTAAGAGCATGGATCATCAAGCTAGGAGAAATCAAAACAAAACATGCATTTTTTTCTCTTTTTTGTGTATTTCTTTTTTTGGCACAAATCATTCTCTTTTTTTTCTTTGCTATTCTCCTTTTTGCTCTCTTTTTTTGTAACTGTTTACTCCTTTTTTCGGATATTCTTTTTCTTTTTTTTGCAAATAAAATTCTCTTTCCCCTCCCTTTTTTGCTCTTAGCCTCTTTTATATGATTGACCTCCTTTTTTTTGCTCAAGACTCATGACCCACTTCGTTCTAAAGGGCTTAAGAAAAAATAAGCAGATGCATGAGCCTTATTCAGAACAAGGAGATTGACCCCCTTCATCTCCATGAGAGCCTCTAGGGTTTTGAGAGGGGGAACCCATGCCTTGCCACCATCTGAATTTACATAGGAGAGAACCACGGGGATCTATATTCCTTTATTATCAAGTGTGTGGGAGAACTGTGAGAAGGGTCCTCACGTGTCGAGGGCTTGAGTAGCACATGTTCTGCGAGGAGGCAAAGGCTTAAACTGATGGCCTTGTCCTCCTTTTCGAGTGGTATTACACAAACGTTGAGGAGAATCCTGTAGAGGCACTCAATCTTCCAGGTATGGAACAGATCTGGAGCTTTTTCTTCTTCTTTAAGGTTGCTGGAAGGATGTGCGCACAAGAGATCACATAGTCGGTGATTTGTGCGTGCTCTAGATCCGAATATGGTGCGTGCTTGGAGAGCTCTGGATATGCTGTCTTGGAGAATTAGGGTTAATCATGAACTCTAGAATTTCCATGAACATAACCAAATAATCTAAAAAGAACATAATAAATTCTCCACGAATGAACCATGAAATCAGACTATAGAATCATACTGCTCTGATACCAAGGTTTTAAATCTCGATTTTGATTTCATTTTGAGACGGTGAAAAAACGAAACAATTTCAAAATTTTGTCGAAATTCGACGAAATTTCACCAATCTCGACCAAAATCGGCGTGGATTTGTGAAGGAAGGATCCATATCGAGATTTCAATTTCGGTTTTCGTAGAGTGTATAAACCAAAATTTTGACGAAATTTCACGAAATTTGAAACACTGTCTGATACCATGTTGAAATAAAATGTGGAAGCGAATTCGGTAAATCGAAAACTAAACATAAACATCTTGAGATTTATGTGGAACCCTACTCCCTAAGGAGCGAGATGAAACCGCAATAAATGCCTTAAAGGGCCAAATCTTCTGTTAGAATTTCTCAATGAGTACATGGGGTATGGGGCTCCTTATATAGCCACACAGACAGATCAAAGTCCAACAAATAGTTGATGTGGGATTAAACATGAGTGTGGGTAATTAGATCTCTCCAAGATCCAATTACCCAGCTATTACATATTCCAACGTGGGTAATATCTAACAAGGTCTTCAATACTTATGATTAGAAAAAGAATTTCACGGGGGGAGATCAATCACTTGTATTTGAAGTCTTTTAGAAGAGATCATTGACATGCATACTAAGGTGCCACATCTCTTCTCCCCTGTTTCGAGAGAGGGACTTGTTATGCTTGTATGATGATTGGCTGAAGACGTGAAGCATAACCCACTTAATGAAAAGTGGATAATGGAAAGTATTATGTAAGTGTTGATGTCACCTTCTTTGAATTCATCATGCACTGCACTCTTACATGTGATAGATTGGCTCCATTTGAGTTTGGGGATGAGGTCCATCTTCCACCTCCCCTACTCCTGCCCCCTCTTCTCTAACACCTTTCTCATCATCCAACACTTCCCTTGTAGATCTCAAAAACCACTGGTGATTTGGATAATCAATGGAAACTATACATGTTAAGTAGGGAATACCCTAGGAGGATGGCGATCTGGTTTGGCCTATTGCTTTAGGAAAAGGGAAGCATAGTTGTGTCAAATAGACACTTGCTTGGTATGTCTCATTGGGACAGTTATCTGAGGAATTCAAGAGGTTTATTGTAGGATTGTTAGTTGTTGACATCCCAAGCACATACCGGGATGCCTTGAAAGAGACTCGTTGGTGTCTTACTATGGAAGAGGAGATGGCGACCTTACAATCTCGAGGCATGTTGACTCTAGTTACAGCTCCAAAAGGTGCATCTATGATCAACTGCAAATGGGTTTTCATGGTGAAGCACAAGGTCGATGGCACTGTCGAACGGTACAAGGCACGTTTGATAGCTAGAGGATTTACCTAGACATATGGAGTTAATTATATGGACACTTTATCTCCAGTTGCTTGACATTCCAAACTATGGATCATCATGTTAGTTGTTATGGCACGTGACTAGTCGCTCTCACAATTAGATGTTAAAAATATTTTTTTGCATGGTGAACTACATGAAGAGGTGTACGTACAACAACCACTTGGATTTGATGCTAATCAGGAGTCTCACATGGTATGCTAACTTCATAAGGCTATTTATGGCCTTAAGTAGAGTCCCTGAGCTTGATTCCAGAAACTCTCAGACTTGATAAAACAAAAGGGTTTCATGCACTTGACTGCAGATAATTCCCTCTTTGTTCAGAGGACTCAGCGAGGTACTATTGTCATTGTGATTTATGTTGGTGATATTATTGTCACTGGAGATGACACACAAGCATTAGTGTGACCAAGAATTTTCTGGGACAACCGTTTATGACTAAGTATCTGGGTGAGCTCCATTACTTTTTGGGTTTTGAATTTTCTAGGAATTAGCAGGGGCTTGTGATGACCCAAATGAAGTATGTTACATATCTTCCTTCGGACGTAGGAATGATAGACAGTAGACCGACTTCTACTCCTATTGATCCAAGCATGAAGCTACACGATGATGCCACTGAGAAGGTAGATAAACGAAGGTACATGGAGCTGGTTGGAGAGCTTCTCTATGGTACGATCAATAGGTTGTGAGAAAGGTTAGTCAATTTATGGAGCAACTATGACAAGTATACATGGACACGGAGTACATGATTGCGAGATATCTGAAGTCTTCTCCTGGTACGAGTCTATTATTAGAAGATGGATTTCTCTTGTTGTCACAGCTTGTGTGGATGCATATTACGTTGGTTGTCCCAAGGACAGAAAGTCTACCTCAGGCTTCACCATATTTATAGGAAGCTCATTAGTTTCATGGAAGAGCAAGAAATAGACAATGGTCGCAAGATCTAGTGCTGAGTTAGAATATAGAGCTATGGCGCAAGGCATCATTGAGATGATGTGGGTTAGATCAATCCTGACTGACCTTGGCATTGATGTACCTCTTCCTATGCAGCTATAGTGTGATAATCAGGCAGCAATCTGTGTTGCCAACAAACCCGTCTTCCGTGAGAGGATTAAACATATTGAGGTAAAGTGCCACTACACACGAGATATGATACGGAAAGGTTTCATATCCATTTCCCATGTCAGCTCAGGGGATCAGACAATCGACATATTCACCAAGGCCCTAACCCTGGGACCATTCCAGTCTTCAGAGATGTTGTTCCAAACTGAGCATGAGGATCTATGCTCCATCTTGAGGGGGAGTGTTGAGAGATTTATGTTATTTATTTTCTGTTTTATTTATCCTTCTGTCCTTACTATGTAATTTACCCATTAGGGGTTTTTCAACTCTGTATAAGAGGACCCTAGCGCACTCTTGATCGATAAGAAATTGTCTGCCACTTTCCACAATCGATTACTGAAAAAATGTACCTGGCTGAATCTATGATTTTGGTTTGCAAGAGATTATTGGAAAGGAAAATATTTTTTTGTAACTAGGGGAAGATAACAGAAAGCATGGATCCGTATCAGGCAAGCAGTAGATGAAGGAGAAACCATATTCACTTGATTGAGGTGTCTAGTTCATAGGATGATGAAGGATGCTAAGTGGGAGAGCTGCCGTGGGCTACTTCAAATCGTGCAAAAGGTGCAATGAGGATATCTGTTGGTTGTGTTTTTAAAGGGGTTCCGTCAAGGTTCAATATAATGAGGTTGTTTTGTTGATCAAGAGTGATTCTAAGCAAGAGGTTTAGGATGCAGTTAGCAAGCTAATGTGGATGGTTCTCCAAGTTTCGACGACCCTTCAAGAAATTTTCGGATTGTTATGGAAGTGATTGAGGAATTCCATGATGAGAACATTGGTTCAGATTGCTGAACGTGATTGTCTTTTCTTATGCTGAAACAGGTTGTTGTTACGAGGGTTAATGATTTTAGGCATATTGCTTTGTTTAATGATATTTATTTTTTGGCTTGCGAAGTTTCCTGTCGACATGCATCTTGTTCTTGGCAACTTGATTAGTTCATAAAAGGCAGACTTTGTCTCTGATATGTTGATGATAAACAATATTGTGATTCATCGTAGAATGTGGCCGATCAGAGGAAGAGACAAATGTTTGGGTTATTTTGGAATGCTGATTTCTTAAAAGCATATTATAGTGTTGATTAAGATTTATCCCGGAGTTCCCTTCATAAGAGAGAATTCCTAAATATGAGCACTACATGAATGAAGACGTGTGCCACTACCACCACTTACTCAATACTAGTGAATATGCATCTAGAGGGTTTTTTTCCTGCCTTAAAAGGGAGTTTGGCCGGCTTGTTTTGTTATTCTATTATGCTATTCGATGACTGCGGGCATGCTATGCGTGGACATAGTCTATGTGGTTATATGACACATGGCCTTTCCATCTTATTGTTACAATATGCAGATGACACCATTTCTTTGTGTAAGGTTCGGTTCGCTTCCGAGGTCGTACATCACCCTGCTTTGGTAGAGATCTTTTGTAGTTTCTTTGGTTTATAGATCAATGGGGAGATACATTATCTCCAGAATGGAGATAGTGACCCAGGTCAAGGACTTTCACCCGACTTTAGTTTATGACATATTTTGCTCGAGATTTTCTTGAAGGAAGAGCTGGTCGGCCAACTCTTTGGAAAGATTGCGAGTATGAGGGCTTGCGACCTCGATGAGTAAGGCCGTCGAGTCTTTCTCTTTTTGTCCAAGTCTCATTGCACTTAAGAGAGGAAGGTTCTGTTTTGATCCCGTTGTTCGTGGACAAGTAATCCCCTCAACTCCATAACAACCAGTGAGGGCTCTAAGAGGAAGTCTTGTTCAAACCTTTATATCTTTCAACCAAGCAAAGAATCATGATTGTAGTCGTGCTTTGTGTATGTCCCACAATGGCTTGCCTTTAAAATACACGGATTTGTTGTTTACAACTGACAAACGTAGTCTGTCAGACCGAGTTCCTTGTCAGAGAAGATGGAGTGCAAGTTGGTAAGTTGGAAGGTTAGATGTTTGTTTCACACATGCATATTGGTGCTCTTCAAGTGTGTTCTCTAGGCCACTCAAATTTTCTACCTATCCGCATGCAGATTGGCAGTTGGGGTGCACCGTTCACCTGAGATCGGTGGATCTGATGGGGAGCTTTTTCTAGTATAGTTTCAGTCAAGATAATAGAGCTACGATTTTTTTGGATTGGGGTTAGACCACTTTCCATGTTTTGGAGAGATTTGTTATGCCCTACAAGATTCAATTCAACCCTCTTTACACGTTAATGCTCAACATTGAATTGTTATTGTTATTCAATATTTGGAGAGATGACTAGATGAGGGTTCTCTTTGTGATAGCATCCTAAGGTTGTATGCATTGGCCAAAGTTAAGGATGCTACATGGTTGCTTGTTTGTCAAGTTTTTGGGGAGGGGTGGGAATGGTGCATGGTCTTCTGCCATCTCTTTTATGTATTTGTGATGTGTGATTCTACATAGTGATGCTGGCTCGCATGAATTTTACTTCTAATTCCTAGACGTTGTACTAATAATTGTTGATAAATATAGTACTAATAATTGTTGATAAATATACTTCATGGCCATAAAAAACTATTAAATAACTTGGAATGACATGATTTACACATGTTTAATATGTAAGCGGATTGAGTGTCGCATGTATGGGGTTATATTGCCCTTTGCTTTCAGTTATATAATGTTGTCTCTTTGGGCTTAAGAATGGTGGTTGCTTTACCTTTTTTCTTCTTTGGCGGTCATCATTCCTCCTTGTCATCTAGGATTTCCATATATCTCGTAAAATATTTATTCAAAACCAACTCAAAAACCTTAAGGATTTTACATTTATAAAGTAAAAGCAAATAACATGTCCTATTTATGGAGGTCAAATGCTTCTACAAAATCTTGGGTTGAATGTGGGGTCTCCAAATGTGGATATGCACATTTTTTTGAATAAGAAAGACGGGGGTGCCCTCCCAAGGCGGGAGTCACCACACCAACACATTTATTGATAAGCGAGATGGTACATCAGTTGTATATCCAGAAATTGTACAAGGCATTACATTTAGCTATCGCATTTTCAAAGTAAAACCGCTGTCCCTTGAAGATTGTATCATTCCTGCCAAGCCAAATAGCCTAGAGCGCGACAAATGGCTTGGAGACATCGGCGGATGACCCAAGACCAACCGCCCGAATAGATCTCCAAAAATGCTCCGCATCGGATGCCCAAACCCACGGGAGCCCCAACGACTCCCACACACTTGCCGAAGACCTGCATCCAAAGAAGATGTGGTTCGCATCCTCCTCGCCGTCCTCGCATCTGTCACACCTCGTATCCGTCGCACCCATCAGTCTGCCCCGTCTCACTTTGTCACATATCCGGTCTCTTCTTAGACACCAAAGAAAGACCTTAACCCGAGTAGGAATCTTAGCCGTCCAAATCACCTTCAAGTCAACACATAGGTCTTCGTCTCGCTCCACCACCCTTGCACTCAGCTTCTTGTATGCTTTCTTCACCGAGAACTTACCGTCTTCCCACAGATCGGGGTCACCCGACATCTCCTCGACAGGGGGAAATCTCCGATAGCATCCGCAAAAACTCGTCCATCCTCTGATCCGAGAGAACAACAAGGAACCTCGGCGTCCACGACCTCGAGTCAGCCACCTCCGCCACCCGTGCCCCCTGTCAACGGCTAATGCCATCAACCTAGGAAAGCGGTAGGCCAATGCCCCCTTCCCCGTCCAGTCATCCTGCTAGAAACGGAAACAGAGACCATTCCCCAACTTCGGCCGAAGAAATGACCTGAGCCCCAGAATCACGGCACGGATCCCACTCCACAACGAGGACTCGTGACGCTTCCTCCCAGCCACCAACTCCCCTGTGACACCATAAATCTCCCTCAGCAACCGCAGCACCGGCGAGTCGGATGGACCCTAGATGCGTACCACCCACTTGGCTAATAAGGCTTTGTTATTCATTGCATCCACATCCCTTATACCAAGCCCCCCCTCCGAAACAGGCACCGCGATATCCTTCCAGGCCATCAGGTGCAATCCCCTCGTTGTCTGCCTTCCATCTGACCAGAAAAAAGATCTCATCAAAGATTCCACCTTCCTTCTAACACCAGCCGGCATTCTCCTCGTCGGAAGAAGAAGATCGGAATGGCTGAAAGAACATGCTTCAACAATGCAAGCTTCCCACCCTTGGACAGAGTGGTAGTCTTCCACCCTTCCAACCGCTCCTCCATTCTCCGCAGAACACAGTCCCAATCGGACTTGCTCAACCTACCTTCAACCAGTGGTAACCCCAGATATGTTATCGGTAATCTCCCCAAAGGGCAACCAGCCCACGCTGCTAACCTATTGCTTTCCTCGTCATCCATTCCCATAGGAACTAGGACCGACTTCTGCCTGTTAATCTGCAAGCCAGAGAGGCAGCTAAACACATCCACCAAAATAGCCGCATTGTGATTCTGTTCCTCGGTCCCCCCCAGGAAGATCAGCGTGTCATCCGCATATTGCAAAACTGGGATGGAGATGTCCCCCATCTTGAAGCCCTCGCACCAGCTCTCCTCAACTGCCCGCTGAAACAAGACCGCAAGACAATCCGCAACCAACACAAAAAGCAGGGGGGCTAGGGGGCAACCTTGTCATACCCCTCTCTGTGGTTGAAACCAACCACCCTCCGGCCTCCCATTGACCAACACAGAGCATGAGCTAGTGGTTACACATCTCTTAACCCATGCAACCCATTCCTCCGGAAATCCCCTCTTCTGCGACGCTGACCACAGGAATCTCCAACTGACACAGTCATAGGCCTTGGCATAGTCAATCTTCCAAACAACCCCTTTCTTTGCAGACCTCTTCCACTCACGACAAATCTCCGAGGCGGTCACAATGCCATCCGCCATACACCGGCTTGGGATGAACGCATATTGAGCCGATAAGACCACTGAGCCCAAGACAGCTCTAAGCCTGTTCGCCAGCACCTTGGCGACAATGAGATAAATGCCATTGGAAATAGAAATCGGCCTGTAGTCCCCAACCCCAACCGGGGTCTCCTTCTTTGACAACAAAAACACCAAGGCCCTGCTAATCTTCTCAAAACCCCTGTTGCCGCCCCTGAATTCAGTTAGAACCTTCAAAATGTCACCGTTCAGCAGATCCCAGAACTCCTGGTAAAAGGACACTGAAAAGCCATCCGGGCCAGGAGCCCCATCCGCATTCAGGTCCCAAACTGCCTTGCGCACCTCTTCCTCCGTGAAATCGGTCAGTAACGAATCCACCTGGGATTCGCTCAACGACTCCACCCCCCGGCCCGTCCAGTCCCACCCAATCTCCTCCCTCCCTCTCCTAGACGCCCTCACAAAGTGTTCCCAAAGGGCGACCCCAATGTTCCTCTCGCCCGACACCCTTTGCCCCCCACCTCCACCTCATGCAAGAAACTACGCCTCCTCCTACCAGACGCCACAGAATGAAAGAAACACATGTTGGCGTCACCCTCCCTTAGCCACTTCTGCCTGGATCTCTGTCGCCAATGAACCTCTTCCTTCTTGTCCTCCCGAAGTACCACCTCTAGCCACGCAACCCTCTCCTCCACCTCCTCCGGAGTCAGTCCCCGGTCATCATCTAGCCCATCCAACCTGCTTATCCCAGCCTCAGCCTCTGTCCTGACTGCCTGCCGCCTCCTGGCGACATCCTTCCCAAAGGTCAACAGCAGCCGCCTTAAGGACTCAAGCTTGGCCGCAAAGCGCGAAACCGCCGAACCAGACACTACAGAACTCCGCCAATGATCGACCACCAGGTCCCAGAAGCCCTCCTCCAACAGCCACTTCTTCTCAAAATGAAAGGAGAACCGAGCCAACCGCTCCTCCCCAGACGACCAAAGAACAGGAGTGTGATCTGAAAGCGTCCTCGGAAGAGCCCAAGCCCTCGCCAGCGGGAACGCCTCCCCCGCCTCAACCGACATCATGAACCTGTCAAGCCTGGACCTTGATCTTGTATTCCGCCAAGTATACCTGCAACCGGCCGCATCCACAACTGACAACCCCAGAGAACGAATCATCTGCCTAAACTCTGCAGATCCGGGGTCTGAACCTCCCCCTCCGGCCTGTCGTCCGGGAGCAGTGTAACATTCAAGTCACCACCGATGATCCAAATGCCGTCACCAACCTCAGGCGCAACACTCGCCAAGTCCACAACCAAGCTACAATCTTCTCGCCTACACGGTCCATAGACATTAGTCACACACAGAGAAATCCCATCCGCCCTCCGCATCAGGTCTATGTATACTATGTGAAGAAAATATGAAGTTGTTTATTCATCTGGTCCTAGGGTTCTCTTATATAGAGAGGAGAAACTTTTATTGGACAAACTACATAATAGAGATAGAAAGAAATCAATATACGTAAATAGGACATGATAAAATGACTGCCAACACTCTCCCTTAAGATGGAGTATAGATTTCAATCGTGCTCAGCTTGGAACATCTCTGAAATGGCGCTCTGATTAAAGCCTTGGTGAATACATCTGCTTCTGTTCCCCTGAGCTGACGTGGGAAGTAGAGATAAACCCCTTTTGAATCATGTCACGATTGTAGTGATAATCTACCTTAATGTGCTTGGTTCTCTCATGGAAGGCATCATTGTCGCATTGTAGATATATGTGAATTGGCATGTCAATAGCAAGATCAATTATAATGGATCTGACCTACATCATCTCAGTGCTCCCCTATGTCATGGCTCTGTACTCTGACTCTACACTAGATCTGGCAACTACAGTCTGCTTCTTGCTTTTCCATGACACCAAAGAGCCCCCTATGAACACTGCGAAGTTGGAGGTAGATTTCTTTTCCTTGAGACATCCTGCTTTGTTTGCATTTGCACATGTTGTGGTGGCAATAGATGCCCCTCTACTAAAGAGCAATCTAATACATGGTGAGGACTTTAGATGCATCAGAATCATGTGAATTGCATCCATATATGCCTGTTTCGGATACTACATAAACCGACTAACACTGCTTACATCAAAAGAGATGTTTGGCCTGGTGATGGTCACATAGAGAAGCTTCCCAACTAGCTCCCTTTATTTCTTCTTACCTATCTCCTCCGTTGTATCATTATCGTATAACTTCATGCTGGGGTCCATGGGAATAGTTGAAGGTTTGCAATCAGCCATGCTTGTCTGTTGTCTCTGAGAAGAGATCACTAATATACTTTCTCTAGGTCATCACAAGACCCTGTTGGTTCTTGGTTAACTCAAGCCTTAGAAAGTAACGTAAGTTGCCAAGGTTTTTGGTGACAAATTGTTGTCCAAGAAACTTCTTAGCCACTCTAATGCTATGCACATCATCTCTTGTAACAATTATATTGTCAGTACAGACCAGTATAACAACTATACCACTCTGAGTTCTCATCACAAACAATGAATGGTCTGCAATCGATCGTATGAATCCCTGCTGCTCTATTAAGTCTGAGAGCTTATGGAATCATGCCCAGAACTCTATTTAAGGTCATAGATAGCTTTATGAAGTATGCAAACCATATGACACTCTCCCTCAGCAACAAACCCAGGTAGTTGCTGCATGTAGATTTCCTCCTGCAAGTCACCATATAGAAATGCATTCGTCACATCAAGCGGGACAATGACCAATCCCGTACCACAACAACAGATAGAATGATCTGGAGTGTAGCATGATGTGCCACTGGTGAGAAGTTATCCTGATAGTCCACCACATTGGTTTGAGTAACCCCGAGTCACAAGTCTAGCCTTGTACTAGCGATCAACACTGTCATCTGCATGATGTTTCACTATAAACACCCATTTGCAACCAACCACAATAGTTTTTGTAGGGATAGTGCCCAGGCTCCATGTGTCATGCGATTGTAGCGCGATAATCTCCTCCTCCATAGCTAGATGCCAATGACTATCGCGTATTGCCTCTTAGTACATGTTCGTGGGATCGCAAATTTGCAATGGTTGATAGACCTATGACAAACATCTTGAACCTCTATGATAGACGCTCTAAGGAAGCATATGCAACTAGAGGATAGGTGGCACATGCGCGCCTCCATTTCCTGAGAGCGATGAGTACACCAAGATCATATGTACCTTCTGTGACCTATAACGTAGCCTCCTTTGAAGGAACCCGCTCATCCTATAAAGTATCTTGCTGCATAGCCAAATCAACAGTGTTATTAGCAGTAACAGAGTGCCTAGAACATACTTGGGGCTACAGGATGATGGGAATGCCCACGAGAGGAGGGAGGCCTGCGAACGTAAAAATGTGGCAAATACTGGGCCAACCTACTCGGTGGTCGGGGCAGAGGAGCAACTACAATAGGTGGAGGTGGTGGTAGGGGTACTAGTTAGGTGGTGGTGGCGTAGGTGTGGCCACATGAGAAGGTGGTGGCGAAGTAGGGGGACATACAACTTCTCAATAGACTCAAAGGTCGTCATGCTATCATATGTAGGACTAGAGTACATAAGTGACTCAAAGAAAGTGACATCAGCACTAGCTACTAATGTAGTACTTTCGTCTAACTAGATCAAAGCTCCGGTACCCTTTTTGGGTCCTTGATTATCCCACAATACGCTTGACATATCTAAGCATGGTTTCAGATTTCACGAAATTTTGACGAAATTTCAGTTTCGACATGATACTGAAATTTCAAGCGAAATGACGATGTGGGGGCTTTTTCAGGTCATTCCTTCACAAATGCTGGTCGATATGGGTGAAATATCATCGAAATAACATATCGATATAGTGTTGATATGATATCCGATATCGATATTTAAACCCTTGGCTCTAAGAGAGAGCTGGTCACGACCAGGGGTCAAGTGGTGCACAAAAGCCATTGAACCATGAAAGATCCTTATCAAGAAATGCAAACGAAAAAGTGACCTTTTTCACCTAACACAGAGGATGGTATATTATTGACCATATAACCGGCGGTGAGAACTGCATCCCAGAAAGAATGAAGAGCACGTCTTTGAATGAGAAAAAGTGACCAAGAAGATAATGATGTTTGCATTCTGCAACTTCGTTCTACTGAGGACTATAAGGGCAAGATGTCTGATGTATAATGCCATTAAACCTGAAAATTGGGGCAACTGAGTAGTGCAAAACTCCCAACCATTATTAGAGCAAACATACTTAATCTTAACAAAAAAGATATTCTTTTTTCATAAATATAAGATTGAATAACATACACAACTTAGACTTGTTTTTCAAAAGAAAGACCCACGACGATCTAGAATAATCACCGACAATTACAAGAAAAAACATGTACCTCGTTAGGGACACACTGGGACCTCAGATGTCAAAATGTACCGACTCAAATAAAGAACTACTGCTACAACTCTAACGATCGGGATAAATAGAATGTTGATGCTTCCCAAGCTGGCAAGCCTCACACTAAAAGGTAGATCTGCCAATGAGAATGGAAGATGCACTGACATATGGAGACTGAACATGTTTGTAGAGATCCCTTGTTCACGATCACATCCAATCACCCTGTTTGTGAGTATATTCTGAAATACAAGAGAAGATGAGTCAAAGATGACACAATGTAAATCCTTTCTCAAGCAGTCGTGGAACTATGGATGCCACTCCATCTCTCTATCCCTCCTCCACCATCCTTCAATGATTCATATGTATCCCAACCTCTTTAGGTTGTAGCTGCCTACCATTGTCAACCAGGTAGGAGGTCTCTTGGATGGGAGGCGGAGAGAAGCGCTGGTGGAGAGTGAGAGAGCGGTGGAAGCCTAAGGAAGATGCACGTGAGATTCAGAAGCATGTTGTGGAGTCCAGAGCCGCTCGCTTCTCAGTCACATCAAGAGGAAGGACATCAAGAGGAAGGACTTCGTGGAGATCGAAGACATCTATCGCGGGAGTGCCTCTATTCGTTTCTGGGAAAACCATGGAGAGCTCGGCTAGCGTGATGAACGATGGCCACGCGCTGGGGGTCGACTTTAAAGGAAAAGGCGTTCTCCGGGGGAGTGCTCGCGACGTCGAGTACGTCTCCGCGGAGCTTGAAGAGGGTGGTGCTTGGGTTCGTGTTTCTCACAAGAAGCCGGGTAAGCGTTGTTTTAGATGTTGCGAACGTGGTCATACTGCTCCGGCCTGTGCGATGCCTGCAAGATGTTTTGGTTGTGGAAGGGTTGGCCATAAGAAAGTTTCCTGTTGGTTCGAGGTTGCCCGAGCGGTTCCTTTTGTTCACAAAGACTCTCGTTCATCCGGGAGGGAGGATACTGTGCATGTTGCTTCTATCGACGTGGTCCCTGTGGGGGGGAAGAGTACGCGGTCTTTTGCGCAGGTGGTTAGTGATTCCAGGACCCCCCCTCGTGCGAAAGACCCTGAAAGGGATTCGACAACTTCTTTTGCTGGCGATATCAACCTGGAGAAGGCGGGTGGGTGCCGCGGTGTGGAAGATGCTTCTCAAGGGGGGGGAGAAGTCGATGGAAAGTTCGTTGCATGGCCAACTTGTGAAGGGGGGTGGGTGTGATCGAGTTGCTGTGGGGTTAGCCCTACGTAAAGGAGTAGATTGGAGTATCGTGGCCATGCGTCTGCATGGATTCCTGGGACCCATGTTCGGTGGCGACATGGTTGTTCTCGACAACTCAAGGTGCTGTGTTCGTGGCCTATCGGTGGAGCAACGACGAAGCTTATTGACGAGTGATATTTTTGAGGACATCTTGTGGAGACCTTTGCGCTACGATGATGGAGCATGCGTTGATGTTGATATTTGTGTGGTGGAGGTGAGAGGGGTTCCTTTCCTCTCTCGCAAGATGCAGGGCTTGGGCAAACTTCTTCGCCGATGGGGGGAGCTGCTGGCGATTGCAGGGGATGGCTACAGGCCAGGTTCGGATTGGAAGTCAACCCGGGTCCTTCTGGAATGTGGTAGAAGTTTGCTTGATGACGTCTTGGGCAAGGTGGTCTTTGAGACCTTCTCGGTTGGTCGATTCTCGTTCCCGGTGGAGATTTCTTTCTTGGAGCCTCTTGCTCAGCCGCAGGCGGTGGCTGGGACGGCGGGTTCCTCGTTCGGGACGCTGGCCTCTGCGGTTGTCGACGTCGCCTCGTATCCCGGTGGCCAGCTGGCGTTGCATGGGGGCCCTTGCGAAACGTCGCCCCCTGGTTTGATTGCCCACGCCCCTTCAATGATCCTTCTCGCTTCCCGAGTGATTTCGCCCGAAGTGGCGGTCTACCTATGAGGGGAACGTCCGAGGTTGATTCGTTTCTTGGCTCTTTTGCCTAGAAGGTGGACCGTGCGATGGGCGCTTCCTATTCGGGCGCGTGGTCGGGTCTCTCATCTTCGGTTGCTGGCGGATCGGGGTCTTTCGGGTCTTGATCCGGTGGGGAAACATCTTTCCTTTCCGCGGATTTGGATCCGGAACCCTCCCGGGCTTCTTTTGGGCCCATCATTAGACCGGGTAATGTTGCGGTGGTGCTTCACGACTCTCCTTCAGTTCGGGACTTGCCTGGCTCGGGCCTTCCTTCGGGTAATGCTTTGCCCATTGTGCTGGGTTCAGCTTCGCTATCCATCCTGGGGCCTTTTTCCAAAGATGATGACGGCTCGCCTATCCTCGCCTTGCCTAGCCCTGTCATGGGTGACTCGGTGGCGGGCCGTGAGGTCGATCAGGGTTCCCGCTCCGCTAGGAGATCGGGGAAAAGATATCGTCGGAGGAGCAGGTCTCGTACGGATTTTGCGCCTATTCTTACTTGTGCGTCGTTGAGAGACACTGTGGCGGAGGCGGCTGGCCTTGCGCATTCTGGAGGGCGTCGCCAACCTTTTTAATGAAAGTTCTTTCCTGGAATGTGAGGGGGCTGGGAGACGATGTGAAGCGAAAGGCTCTGGGTGCTCGCTTGTCGGAGTGGGGTTGTGATATTGATCCATGAGTCGAAATTGCGTGGGCTGGATGATGTTCTGTGGCGCTCCTTTGGTGGGGGGGTTTTGGATGACTTTACGGCCTTGGATGCGGTGGGAGCGGCGGGGGGCCTCTTCATTGCGTGGAAATCGGCCACTTTTACGCTTGATTCGACCATCTCGGGAGACATATGCTTTCTGTGGTGCTGATCTGTGGTGCTGATTAGGAGTGACTCGGCCTCTCCCATTGCTTTTTATTGTGTGTATGGGCCTTGCTGTCATATCAAGAGAGCTGAACTCTGGGAGGACATGCGTGACGTGCTTTTGTGGGTCTCCCTTGGATCATTGGGGGAGATTTCAATGTGACTATTCTCTCATCTGATCGCCCCCTGGCACGGGGGGGCGTGACCCGGGGTCTTTGTCTTTCTAGGAGATTGTGGACTCCTTGGCTTTGGAGAACTTGGTGGCTTCTGATATAAGATATACTTGGAGGAGCGGCACTTCACGATCTCGGATCGATCGTTTCCTGGCTTCGGGAGCTTTGTTGGAAAGATTTCCTTCTTGCTCGGTCTCTTCTAGACCCAGGGCTTTCTCCGACCACTCGCCGATTTTTTGGGATTCTGGTGAATCTCTCTCTCTGAAGGGCCTCTTTAGATACGAACGTTGTTGGCTCCTTGAGCCTTCTTTCAGGGGTATTGTGGCTGACCAGTGGGTTTCTTCTATTGTGGAGGGGTCTGCGGCTGTGAGACTTTGCCACAAGCTTGATTCTTTGCGGGGGAGATTGGCATGCTTTAAGAGGGAGACGCGGGTGGCGCGGGTGGCTCTTAGAACGGAGGCGGAGGAGATTATTACGCGGTTTGATTCAGTTGAAAGTGAGAGACAGCTCAATGTGGACGAGCTCGAGGAGCGGTCCTCTGCACAAAAAAAAGGTGACGGAGGAGGACAAGAAGAGAGCTATTGAATGGCGACAGCGCTCCAGGCTAAAGTGGCTCAAAGATGGTGATGCAAACACGGCATACTTCCACAGGGTGGCTAGTGGGAGGAAACGAAATAATTCAATACGCGCGATATCTGTTGATGGGGAGCGTTTCGTTGGGGATAATGATATGGGTTCTGCCATTATGGGGCACTTCATGGGAGTCATGCCGACACGCTCCACGCGCTCTTGGAAGTGGTTGGGGCTGGGGGTGCCCAAGGTTTCCGAGGAGGACTGTGCCATGCTTATTAGGCCGATTTTGATGGTGGAGACTAAAGAGGCTGTGTGGGATCTTAATCTTGATGGCTCCCCGGGGCCTGATGGTTTCTCTGTGGCTTTCTTTCGGGACTTTTGGGACTTGGTGGGAGGTGAAGTCTTTGAGGTGGTGATGGAGTTTTGTGAGGGAAATGCGGGTTTTGATAGGCTGAACAGAGCCTTATTGCTCTTGATTCCAAAGAGAGATGCGGCGGAGGACGTTGGGGACTTTCGCCCCATTTCGATTTCAAACGCCATTTACTTAATTGTGGCTAAAGTGCTGGCTAGGAGACTTTCTAGAGTGTTGGACTCGCTTGTCTCCCCCGTTCAGGCGGCCTTCATTCGGGGGAGACAAATTTCTGATTGTATTGCGGTTGCGTCGGAATTGGTGGCTGATTGGAAAGCGTCGGGGAGACAGGCGGTGCTTTGGAAAATAGATTTTGCTAAAGCTTATGATAGCATTGATTGGGCCTTCCTCTGGTCGGTCCTCAGGAGACGCGGGTTCCCGGAGCTGTGAATTTCATGGATGCGGCGATGCGTGACTACTGCTTCTTTTTCTCTTTTGCTCGACGGCGCTTTGGAAGGGGGGCGCTTTCAACCGAGACGGGGCCTTCGCAAGGGATGCCCGCTGGCCCCCCTACTTTTTGTCCTTGCTTCGGATGTCTTGGCTCGACCGGGTGGTTGCTGCGGGCCTTTCCAGGGGCTTCTCTAAGGGGCCCATCTCGGTGCCGTTAATTCAATTTGCTGATGACACTTTGTGCTTCATTGAAGGGGGCACTACTGAGGTCGCTGCCATGTCGGTGACTATGGACCTCTTTAGCGAATTATCGGGGCTGCGCATAAATGGTACCAAATCGAAGGTTATTCCTTTTGGTCTTTCGGAGGTTATGGCGGTGGATTTTGCGAACATTCTGGGCTCTGCTTTGGGGAGTCTTCCGATTGATTACCTGGGCCTTCCCTTGGTGGTTGGAAGGACAAGACTTAGGGATTGGAGTGGGGTGGTGGAGAAGGTGGAGGCGAGATTGGCGGGTTGGCGCACGGCGCTCCTCTCGAAAGGCGGAAGGCTGGTTCTTCTTCAATCGGTCCTGGCTGCCATTCCGGTGCACTTTTTGTCGACTCGACGTCTGCATGCTGGGATTTGCAGGAGACTAGAGTCTTGCTTCAAGAGATTCTTATGGGGGAAATCGGGTGCTGTTGGGAGAGGGATTCACCTGGTTGCTTGGGAGGAGGTGGTGAGGGAGAAGAAGGCTGGGGGGTTGGGGGTTAGGCGCCTCCAGTTGGTCAATGATGCGTTCTTCCTCAAGTGGGCAAGCAGGGTGTGGGGGAAGTGATGGAAGTTTCTTTATTGATATATTGAGGGAACTCCACGGAAGGGAGTGGGCTGGAGAGGACAGGGTGGGGGTGGTGAGTGCGCGATCTCCGTTCTGGCGTGGTGTTATAGAGGTCTTCTTGAAGAACAGAGCGAGATTCAAGCCGGTCCTGGGGGACGGCCGTGCCTTCTCCTTTTGGAAGGACAACTGGTTGGGGGGGGGGATCCGCTCTCTATCCGCTTCCCCCGGCTCTTTGCGTTGGCGGAGAACAAGGATGCCTTCGTCGCTTGCTGCTGGGAGAATGAGTCTTGGTCTCCTTGCTTTGGGGGGAATTTCTCGGATCAGATGTTCTTGGACTTTCTTGCTCTGATGGATGTCCTAGCTCATGCGGATTCGCCTTCCGTGGGCTTGGATCACTGGATTTGGAGGGATGGTGGCTTCTCGACTCGGAAGGCCTATGCTGGGCTGATAGAAATTTTGCCTGCTCGCTCGGATCCCCTGGTGAGAGATTGTGGTTTATTCTGGAGTTTGGGACTGCCCTTGCGCATTGCTTTCTTCTTATGGATGGTCCGCAGAAAGAGGCTTATGACGCATGATCGATGCTCAAGGTTGATGCCGTCGGTTTCCAATCTTTGCGTCCTGTGTGAATCGAATGTGGAATCCCTGGATCATATCTTCTTTGCTTGCTCTATGGTCCGGGGGCTTTGGGAAGGCCCCCCGTGGCTTGGGTGAGTGCCTGCGATGTGGAGACCTTCTGTGACTCTCTTCATAAATAGACATATGGCTAGAAGGCGGCTTTTGACACCGGTGGCAAGATTATGGTCGATCTGGCTTGGCCGCAACGAGGCCATTTTCTCTTCGCAACACTTCCACTTGGAGAATGTGCTCGTTCGCGCGAGGGGTTTGGTGGATGACTGGAGTGGTGATTAGTTTGTGTTATCTTTTTTCTTTTGTGTTTTTGCCCAGATCTGGAGGTTTCTCGCCTCCTCTACTGGGTCGCTCTTTTTTGTTCTTTCTTTGTACCTTTGTCTCTCGTTCTTTCTAATATATTGGGGTGAACACCATTGAGTGTATCCCCTTTTTCTTGGCTTAAAAAAAACAATGTAAATCCTTAGTGATTGATCAACAATTAATAAATTCACTGAGAAATGAGGAGCATGAAGAACATTCTGCATGTGCATGGACCATGACAGTTTTGTCAGACTATTCAATTCAGGGAAATGTGTGCCATCAGCAATAACCACCGTTTTGTCAGACTACAGTTCTGTAGGAAGTGAGCTGAGCCCTATTTCCACATAAATAATAACACTTGACTGCATGATCCACTATGAGAGGCTTGCTCTGTGACAAGTAGTAAGGGAATAGACTATACCTGAAGTACCAACAGAAGCAGAGGTAGTTAAGTTGGATGAGCTAGATGGAGCACTAGAAGTCCGGAAGTGGGAGGCATGATCTTCCTCAGACGAGAGACTAACTTATCGAATCTCTTAGCAGAAGCAGTGGCTGGAGGCGCATGTGTCTCAACTTGTTCAACAACATGGGAAGATGCTGGAAAACCATGCTTAGAATAGCATATGTACTCAGAGTGATTGGAGTGGTGATAATAAGTGCATAAGGATGAGGATCGTGAATAACCCATCCCTTTGCCACTGCTCCTGTACATCTTATGTTGCTCCGGTGTCGTTGCAAGAGGTATGAAGCTGTGGAGCTTCTCAAACATACCTTGAGAGATGTGTATAGGGTGTGTGAGGGCGACCATTATGCTTGACCGTGAATATGTCATGCTGGAACTTTAATATCTTTGTTTCATTCCTTGCGTGAGATTATGGGGTTGTGAGGATGTCCCACATTGCCTTAGCTGTTAGTTGTTGCAAGATATCGTTGGCTATCTCCGCAACTAGGGCACTTGATAGTCACACATACATACACGTGTCATCTGGCTCCCAAGAAACATCGGGTCCCATCTTGTCAGTCAGCTTCTCCTGCGTTAGAATGTGCTTCTTTCCATTGCGTTGCATAAGGCTCATGAACTGCATGGCCTACTACTCGTAGTTAGTCCCATCTATCTTGACGATGGACGTTAGACCTTCGAAGGCACTTGAGGATGTGATGCCAACCTTGTTTTCTGACATGATGCTGATAATAGACAAAGACTAGTGTTGTATACTGGAGCAAATGCTTTTACACAAACATATAGGGAATCGGTTGTGTGTGCAAGCTCATGTCACAACCGTTCCCATCAATTGCGGAAGTGCTCCAGGTCTCGTAGATGGACTAGAATTCTGATTTCACCGCAAATGGATCAAAATCAGATCGTTCTGAGACCAGAGAGGCATAAACTCGTGAGAATCAGATCTCTTACGCCCCGAAAGCTGTTGCATGGTATCGAAATAGGGTTAGAACAACCCTTTTTTCGATGAAACAGGAGCACATGGCTGAAAAGGATCCCCATGCGGCCCCCTAGGGATGCAAAGGGTCGCCGACAGCCGGACACGTGAGGCCCAGGGCCTCGATGCGCTACCACCGGGAGTTGCTGCAAGGACTTGTGCCCCTACAGGTCTTGAGCGGCGTCACAGGTGGTCCCCTAATGTAGTGCAGGGCCGTCGGAGATGGTAGGGACGCACATGGTCACACAAGATCCCAAGATGAGGCCTGGCGGGTGGGGGACAGCTAGGGTTACAGAACTCTGGTCTAGGACTGCCGCTCTGATATCATGTGGGAAGAAAATATGTAGTTGTTTGTTTACTCGTCCGACCCAGTGTTCTCTTATATAAAGAGAAGAAATTTTATTGGGCAAATTACATAAAGAAAATAAAATACATAAATAGGACACGATAAAATAACTCTCAATAAATATACCGTACAAAATTAGGTAGGATACATAATACTTAGTAGAACACATGTTCAAAAATACTTATTAGGATTATTATGTTATTTTTCTTTCAGTATGTTGATTTAAACATATTAGATTGATATTTCCCTTCTTAGTAGTCCTTTTACCAAAAAAATGATCTGCGTATTTTTTTCCATCTCCAGTTATTTGTATCTGTTGGGAGAAATGAGCAAGTTGTTTATTCCATAAGCCCTAGGCTCTCTTATATAGGAGAGTAGCCTATGGGTAAATTACATAAAGCATACAATGAAAAATAAAATAGAGAAGGGATACAGACACTACTACTAATGCGTTAACACTCCCCCTCAAGATGGAGCATAGATATCAATCATCAGCATGGACGCACACTTCTGGAATGGGCCTCGTAGCAATGCTTTGGTGAATATATCCGCAGTCTGATTCTCTGAGGTAAACATGAGACGTAGCAAGGAACCCCTTCTGAATCATGTCACGTATGAAGTGACAATCAACCTCAATGTGCTTGGTCCGCTCATGGAATGCTGGGTTGTTTGCAATGAACAAGGCATCCTGATTATCACATTCCAAGTTCATAGGAAGTGGTACATCTAAACATAGGTCTGTAAGCACAGCTTTCACCCACATCATTTCTGTAGTAGCCTGGGCCACAGCCCTATATTCGGATTCAGCACTAGATCTAGCTACCACCGTCTGTTTCTTGCTTCTCCATGAGAGTAGGGCATCTCCAACATAGACGGCATACCCTGAGGTGGACTTCCTGTCCTTGGGACATCCTGCATAGTCTGCATCCGCACATGCTGAGATAGAAATCCCCTTTCCTTTCTTGAATAGCAGACCTGCACTT
This sequence comes from Ottelia alismoides, assembly GCA_037367405.1. Taxonomy (NCBI): domain Eukaryota; kingdom Viridiplantae; phylum Streptophyta; class Magnoliopsida; order Alismatales; family Hydrocharitaceae; genus Ottelia; species Ottelia alismoides. Next base: position 110,740 of record JAZKJV010010985.1, on the reverse strand, counting down.
GGAGAAGATTTGAGATATCTAAGAATCATATGTATTGCGTCTATATGCACCTGGCGTGGTTGCTCCATGAACTGGCTCACACGACTCACTGCAAATGATATATCTGGTCTAGTGATCGTGACATACAACAGTTTGCCTACCAGTTCTCTGTATCTTCTCCTATCCACCTCCTCTGTGTCATCATCATAAAGCTTCATGCTGGGATCCATTAGTGTCGTAGCAGGTCGACACCCAAGCATACCTGTTTCACTCAACAGATCTGTAACATATTTCCTTTGTGACATTACTAACCCATATGAATTTCTAGCAAATTCAAGCCCCAGAAAATATCTAAGAACACCAAGATCCTTAGTAACAAATTCTCTACCCAGCATTTCTTTCGCCTGCTTTATGCCCTGCTCATCATCTCCTGTAATCAAGATGTCATCAACATAAACCATAATCACAATGATACCTCTAGCAGTCTTCTGTACAAACAAGGAATGATCAACATTGGAGCGTTTGTATCCTTGTTTCTCGAAGAGATCTGAGAGCTTCTGAAACCATGCTCTGGGGCTCTGCTTAAGGCCATAGATAGCCTTATGTAACCTGCATACCTTGGAACACTCCCCCTCAACAGCAAAACCAGGTGGTTGTTGCATATAAACCTCTTCCTGCAAATCTCCATATAGAAATGCATTCTTCACGGCCAGCTGATGGAGCGGCCAGTCTTTAGCAACTGCAACTGACAACAAGATCCGTAGAGTGGAATGACGTGCCACAGGCGAGAATGTGTCTAGGTAATCCACCCCGTATGTTTGTGTAAAGCCACGTGCAACAAGACGCGCCTTGTACCTGTCAATGGAGCCATCTGCATTGTGCTTCACTGTAAACACCCACTTGCAGCTCACCGGGTTCACATCTGGAGGTATAGGAACCAAACTCCAAGTTCCTCTGGACTGAAGTGCCGCCATTTCTTCCTCCATTGCTAGCCGCCATCTACTATCCTGCAGAACATCTTGATGATTGCGTGGAATATCTACAGCTGACAGTGCCACAACAAATGACCTGAAATCTCCAGATAGCCTGTCAAAGGACACGGATGCTGATAATGGATATGTAACACAACTCCTCTTCGACTTGCGTAGAGCAATGAGAATATATAAATCAACTGTAGTCTCATCTGGCCCCTGCAACATATCCTGCTCAGAAATGTCGTCAGATCCATCAACAGTAATATTTTCATTGCATACCATAGACGAGCTAGTAGACGAGTCATGACCATGAGCGGGAGGAGGCCTGCGGGTATAATGGAACGGTAGCGGTGAGATAGGTGGTGGTGGTGGCGGTGGTGGTGGTGGTGACGGCATCTGTGGTGGTGGTGCTGGTGACGGCATCTGAGGTGGTGGTGTCATATATATGGCATCAGTGGATAGAGGTGGTAGCTGCTTGTCTCCTAAGGCTGAAAAATACATAACAGTTTCAAAAAATGTAACATCTGCACTGATCATATACCGCCGACGCAGAGGATCAAAGCACTTGTACCCCTTTTGAGTTCTGGAATACCCAACAAAAACACATTTGACAGCCCTAGGAGAGAGCTTGTCAGTACCAGGCGACAACTGATGGACAAATGCAACCGACCCAAACACACGAGGAGTGAGAGTAAACAGATCCTTGCCAGGATGAATGATGGAAAACGGAATCTGTTCATTCAAGACAGAAGAAGGCATACGATTGATTAGGTAACATGCAATGAGAACTGCATCACCCCAGTAGGAGTAGGGGACATGACTCTGTATAAGGAGTGATCTTGTGACATCAAGAAAGTGACGGTGTTTCCTTTCAGCAATTCCGTTCTGTTGAGATGTATGAGCACAAGATGTTTGATGAACAATCCCTTTTGAAAAGTAATAATTGGCAAGAACATTGGTGCACAATTCTAAAGCATTATCACTTCTCACAAACTTCACAGATGTGGAGAAAACATTTTGTATTTCATTCAGAAAATGGATAATGATATTTCCTACTTCAGATTTATTTTTCATCAGAAACACCCATGACACTCTAGAAAAATCATCCACAAATACTATATAAAATCTGTGTCCCTGATGATCAGGTACATGACTCGGACCCCAGACATCAATATGAAATAACTCAAACTTGGAGGTACTACTCCGACCTGGACGACTGGGAAAGGACGACCTGTGATGCTTTCCCAACTGACACGCCTCACAATGAATAGGTGTGTGAGGAAGACCATAAGGTAACACTTGACGCAACTTCTGAAGCGGTAAATGACCAAAGCGCAGATGCCACAATAAAGTAGATACTTGTCCAGCAGGAGAGGATGAGGTTCCAGCAAATGGGGTCTGATTCAGGCGGTAGAGGCCTCCTTGCTCATAGCCACGACCAATCACGTTGCCCGTATGGATGTCCTGAAAAATCAAAGAAGATGGATCAAAAATTGCCCGACAATGTAGATCCTTCGTAATCTGACTAATTGACAACAAATTCATTGAAAAATCAGGTGCATGTAGCACATTCTTGAGCTGCATAGAAGGTGTCAATCTAATCTCCCCCTGACCAGTGATGGGGGAATGTGTACCATTGGCAATTACTACTGTCCGTCCTGGAGGGATCTGAGTGTATCCTGTAAGTAGACTCTGGTCGCCACATAGGTGATGTGTAGCGTCCGAGTCCATAATCCATGATAATGTATCTGATCTACTACTGTTGAGTGCGAGTATACTACCTGAAGCACTGGTAGACGCAGAGGCAGAAGCAACGGCATCAGAGTGACTCTCTGTAGTCGCTGCTGGACCGGATGGTGGAATAATGCCCCTCAGACGGGCAACTAGATCATCGAACCGTTGATCCAAAGTAGCAGCAGATGGAGGCTCTTATCTTCTCAGCAGCTCGTGCGGATGCAGGAAATCCATGCTTCGAGTAGCATGTGTCTTCATTATGTCCAACTCGATGACAGTAGGTACATGTTGGCCTAGTGTGGCCACTTCTTCCACGAGGTCCACGTCCACGGCCCTGGTGATGAAATCTGCGACCTCTGTTGGCTGCCATGGCTGAAGAATTCTGACTCGCAGTCGTGGAAGGAACCGTGATCCGACTCAATCTATGGAAAGCTTCCTCCATGGGAGGAATAGTAGAGTCAGCCAAATCTGTGATCGTGCAGCCTCATACTCTGGATCGAGTGCAGCCAGGAACACACCCACCATGGTCGCGTTCCTGTATGTCTTCTGCTGTTCTGGCGTGGCTGTAAGAGGCATGAAGCTATAGAGCTTCTCGAACATCCCTCTCAGTGATGTATAGAGAGAATGTAAAGGGCGACCATTCTGCTTTATTGTGAATATATCATGCTGAAGTTGCAGAATCTTCGTCTCGTTCTTCGCCTGAGAGTATGTTGCCGCCAGAATATCCCACATATCCTTGGCTGTGGGTTGATGTAGGATGTCATTGGCAATTTCAATAGCCAACGTACCAGATAGCCAAACCTTGGCTTATGCATCATCAGCCTCCCAAGAGGCATTGACTCCAGTCTTCTCAGCAGGCTCAGGTTCAGTAAGGATGTGTTTCTTGCCTGTTGACTTCATCATGCTCATGAACTGCATTGCCCACAGTTCATAATTTGTACCATCCATCTTTACTATAGGCGCTGGACCACGAAAGGCGCCAATAGATGGGATATCTTATTTGTTTTCTGACATCTTGGATACTTAAGACGGGAGTTATTGACCAGTGATTATCTTCGTCTACAATGACATTGACGGGTTTAGTTGCACATGTAGACCTCAAGCAACTAAACCCATGATGATGGTTTTCTGCGCTTTAGGGCTGGACACGTGCACACGTACAGGAGGTACACGCGCTGGCGCACTGGATGTGCACTGGATGCGCACTGGGCTGGTTTACGCGCACTGGATGCGCACGACACAGCCGCACAACGTAGCCGATGGGAGATCACGCGCGCACAGGAGTTCACGCGCACAACCTCGCGCACAGGAGTTCACGCGCAGGGCGATGGGAGAAGCCCGCACGCACTCGCGCATATCACGATGGGATGCACGCAGGCACGCGATGGCAGATCACGCGCAGATGGGATGCGCGCTGGCACCGGAGATCACGCGCAGGAGATGCGCGCTGGCACGGAAGGGATGTGCCACCGGAGATGCGCGCACCGGAGATGGGATGTGCGGTGCCGATCGGAGAGGAGGAGCGCACAGAAGGGAGGGCGGCGCCGATCGGATGAAGAGAGAGAGAGAGGCCGGCGGGTGTGGTGGGGTAGGGTTAGGGTTTCGAGAACTCCGGTCTAGGACCGTCGCTCTGATACTATGTTGGGAAAAATGAGCAAGTTGTTTATTCCATAAACCCTAGGCTCTCTTATATAGGAGAGTAGCCTATGGGTAAATTACATAAAGCATACAATGAAAAATAAAATAGAGAAGGGATACAGACACTACTACTATATGCACTAACAGTATCATTTATTTTATTTTATTCTGTTGGGAAAATGAGAAAGCATGCTTATTCCTTCAGCCCTAAGCTCTCTTATATAGGAGAGTAGCTTATGGGTAAAATACATAAAGAGTCCAACAAGAAAAGAAAAATATAAAAAAAGTACAGAAGTGAATAATATATCTCTACACTCCCCCTCAATGTGGAGCATAGATATCGATCATGCTCAGCTTGGACGAACACTTATGGAACGACCCTCGAAGTAATGCCTTGGTAAAAATGTCTGCAGTTTGATCCGTTGAGCTAACATGGGATGTAACAATAAACCCCTTCTGAATCATATCACGTATAAAATGACAATCAACCTCAATGTGCTTGGTTCGTTCATAAAATGTTGGATTATTTGCAATGAATAGGGCCGCCTGATTGTCATATTCCGGAGCCATAGGAAGCGGGACTTCTATATATAGATCTGTAAGCACAACCTTTACCCCACATCATTTCTGTACTGACCTGGGCCATAGCCCTATATTCAGACTCAGCACTAGACCTTGCTACAACAGTTTGCTTCTTGCTTCTCCATGAGACTAGAGAATCTCCAATATACACAGCAAACCCAGTGGTGGACTTCCTATCCTTGAGACACCCTGCGTAATATGCATCTGCACAAGCTGAGATAGTAACCTCCTTGCCTTTCTTAAACAACAGACCTGCATCTGGAGATCACTTATGGTACCTGAGTATCATATGTATAGCATCCATGTGTACCTGTCGTGGTTGCTCCATGAGCTGGCTTACTCGACTCACATCAAAGGAGATATCGGGCCTGGTAATAGTAACATAAAGAAGTTTGCCCACTGTATCTTCTCCTATCCATCTCATCAGTGTCATCATCATATAATTTCATACTGGGATCCATAGGTGTAGTGGCAGGTCGGCAACCAAGCATTCCTGTTTCACTCAACAGGTCAGTGACATATTTCCTCTGGGTCATTACCAACCCATGAGGATTTCTGGCAAACTCCAGTCCCAGAAAATATCTAAGAACTCCAAGGTCTTTGGTAACGAATTCACGACCCAACATTTCTTCTGCCCCCTGGATTCCCTGTTCATCATCTCCTGTAATCAGAATATCGTCTACATACACCATAATTGCAATAATACCTCTAGGTGTCTTTTGTACAAACAAGAAATGATCAGCATTAGAACGTATGTACCCCTGTTTCTCAAACAGGTCCGAGAGTTTCTGGAACCAAGCTCTGGGGCATTGCTTAAGGCCATAGATAGCCTTATAAGAATGCATTCTTCACATCTAATTGGTATAGCGACCAATCATGAGTAATTGCAACAGAAAGGAGAATCCGTAGGGTGGAATGGCGAGCAACCTGCGAGAATGTATCAAGATAATCCATCCCATATGTCTGTGTAAATCCACAAGCAACAAGGCGAGCCTTATATCTGTCAATGCTGCCATCTGCATTCTGCTTAACTGTAAAGACCCACTTGCAGCTTACTGTAGGCACATCAGCAGGTGCAGGAACAAGTCTCCAGGTGCCTCTGAGTCTAGACTGAAGAGATGACATTTCTTCCTCTATGGCTAAACGCCATCGACTATCCTTCAGCGCATCTTGGTAATTCCGTGGAATATCCACTGCTGACAATGCAATGACAATGTTCCGAAATTCTCTAGTTAGGCGATTAAACGACACAGACGATGCTATAGGATATGATGCATAGCTCCGCTTCTGCTTTCGTAGAGCAATAGGTACATCTAAATCATCAGTCTCCTCTTCTGACCTCTGTAACACATCATGCTCAGGAAAATCATCAGATCCATCAATAGTAACATTTTCAGAACATACCTCAGGCGAGCTAGATGATGAGCGGTGACCATGAGCAAAAACAGGCCTACAGGTATAGTAGAATGGTATTGGTGAAACAAGCACAATGACAGGAGGTGTAGGAGATGGTAGCGGTGGTGGTGGTGGTGGTGATGGTGGTGGTGGCATGTATATAGCATCTGTAATGTCAGAGGGTACCAACTGATCACCTGTAGATGAGAAGTACATAACAGATTCGAAAAAGGTAACATCAACAGTAACTAGATACCTCCTGCGCAATGGATCATACCACTTGTACCCCGTCTGTGTTCTTGAGTACCCGACAAAGACACACTTGACAGCCCTATGAGAGAGCTTGTCAGTCCCGGGAGACAACTGGTGGACAAAGGCAACCGAGCCAAACACACGAGGAGTAAGAGAGAACAATTCTTTGTCAGGAAAAACAAGAGAGAAATGGATCTTCTCACCTAAGACAGATGACGTCATACGATTGATGAGGTAACATGCTGTAAGAACAACATCACCCCAGAAAGAATGAGGGGCATGACTTTATATAAGAAGGGACCTGGTGACATCAAGTAATTGACGATGTTTCCTTTCAGCAACCCCATTCTGTTGGGAAGTATAGGCACAAGATGTTTGGTGGATGATCCCTTGAGATGAAAAAAACTGGATAGGGTATGAGTGCAAAATTTCAGGGCGTTATCACTTCTCACAATTTTAACAGATGCAGAAAAAACATTACGAACTTCATTGATGAAATTGATGATAATATTTCCCGCTTCAGATTTATTCCTTAAAAGAAATACCCATGACACACGAGAGAAATCATCGACAATAACTATATAAAACCTGTGTCCCTGATGATCAGGAACACGACTAGGACCCCAGATATCGACAGGAAACAATTCAAACTTGGAGGTACTACTCCGACACTGACGATTGGGAAAAATAGACCGATGATGCTTTCCCAACTGACACGCCTCACATTGAATGGATGTGTGAGGTGGAACCTGAGGTAACACATGACGCAGTTTCTGAAGCGGTAGATGTCCAAAGCGCAAGTGCCACAGTAATGGGGAGATGGGTCCAACATGTAGAGATGAGGTTCCAGCATAAGGAGTCCGACTAAGGCGATAGAGGCCGCCTTGCTCATAGCCACGCCCAATCACGTTGCCCATAAGGATGTCCTGAAAAACAAGAGAAGATGGATCAAAAATTGCACGACAGTGTAAATCCTTTGTAAGTTGGCTAATGGACAACAAATTCATCGAAAAATCAGGTGCATGTAACACGTTCTTGAGATGCATGGATGGTGTCAGTCTAATCTCCCCCTGACCAGTAATCGGGGAATGTGTTCCATTAGCAATAACCACTGTACGGCCTGGAGAAATCTGTCTATATCCTGTAAGCAGACCTTGATCACCACACAAATGATGTGTAACACCAGAGTCCATAATCCATTCTAAAGTATCTGATCCACTACTGCTAGTGAATGCATAGGTGCTACCTGATGTACTGGTGGATGCAGACGCGGCAACGTCGGAGTGACTCTCAGAAGTAGGTGTTGATGCAGCTGGACCTGATGGAGGAATGATGCCCCTTAGACGGGCTACAAGATCATCAAAGCGTTGATCCATAGATGAAGCAATTGGGGGCTCGATCTGTTCAGCGACTCGTGCAGAAGCAGGAAGCCCATGCTTAGAATAGCATGTGTCTTCGGTATGTCCAGAGCGATGGCAAAAGGTACATGATGGCCCGAACACGACCTCCTCTGCCACGAGGTCCACGGCCACGGAACTGATGATGACCTCCACGACCTCGATTGGCTGCCTTGCTGAGGCGGTCTGATTTGTAGCAGACGAAGAAACAGTGATACGACTCGGCCTGTGAAAAGCTTCCTCCATGGGAGGAATAGTAGAATCCGCCAAGATCTGGGAATGTGCTGCCTCGTACTCTGGATCAAGGGCAGCTAGAAAAACACCCACCATAGTGGCATTCTGATAGGTCTTCTGTTGCTCTGGAGTGGCTGTGAGAGGCATGAAGCTATAAAGCTTCTCAAACATTCCTCGTAAAGATTTGTACAACGAGTGCAGAGGTCGTCCATTCTGCTCGATAGTAAAGATGTCATGAATCTTCGTCTCATTCTTAGCCTGAGAATATATAGCAGGCAGAATATCCCACATTGCTTTTGCAGTGGGCTGATGAAGAATATCAGTGGCAATCTCAATTGCCAGGGTTCCAGATAGCCAAACCTTGGCATATGCATCATCTGCCTCCCATGAGGCATTGACCCCAGTCTTCTCAGCAGGCTCTTCTTCAGTAAGAATGTGTTTCTTACCAGTTGACTTCATCATACTCATGAACTGCATTGCCCAGAGTTCATAATTTGAACCATCCATCTTCACAATAGGCACTGGACCTCTGAAGGCGCCTATAGATGGGATGTCTGCCTTGCTTTCTGACATAGTGATAATGGAAGACTAGGGTAGTAGACTGGAGATATGATCGTCTACACGGACATTAACATGTTTAGTTGCATGTGTAGACTTAAGCAACCAAATCCATTATATTGGAGATGCGCTCGGAACGAGTTCTGGGGCCGCACACGCGCTGACTTAGGATTGCACGCGCACGGAGGTCGAGAGCTTTACACGCACAGTTGTGCGCACTGGAGCACACGAGATCACGTGCAGGGGCACGCAAGATCACGCGCAGGGGCACGCACGATCACGCGCAGGAGCGCGTAGGATCACACCCTAGCGCGCTACGCGCATGAGGCGAGGAGGGCTATTGCGCCGCAACTTGCCCTAGTGCACGGCGCGCACGAGGCTACGCACCTCGCGGGAAGGAGGCGCAAGGTCGGAGGCAGCGCCGAGCGAGGCCGGGGTCGGCGGCGGTACGATGGGGGAAGGCGCGCGGAGGGCTCGAAGGTGGAGGCTAGGGTTAGGTTCGAGAACTCCGGTCTAGGATTGTCGCTCTGATACCATGTTGGGAAAATGAGAAAGCGTGTTTATTCCATCAGCCCTAGGCTCTCTTATTTAGGAGAGTAGCCTATGGGTAAAATACATAAAGAGTCCAACAGGGAAAAAAATATAAGAAAAGTACAGAAGTGAATAATATATCTCTACATATTCAAATGAAAGAAACTTAGCAAAGGAAATCGAAGTTTTTTTCCTTTTTTTGGTGGGGGGGGGGAGGGCGCATTGGAGACTAGATTGCGCACATTGAATTGTAGTGAGATTTTGAAGCATAAAAAGTTGATTGAATATATCGTGATTTTCTTCCTTTTTTACATTTATAAACTTTGTAAATGTGATGAATTAACATAGTTTGTATCGTTGATTTTAGATATTAAAACAAAACCTACGGAGGCTATACGAGGCGGAAGGTAAGATTCTCTTTTCCTATATAATCTTCTAGCTTTCTTCCAATGCGCCTTTTACAATATGAATTTCAATGTACTCAGCTGTCCAATGTGATTATTCAAGTGTTAAGCAGGTCAGCTTCTATGATGATGATGCTCGGTTTTGGCAACTTTGGCGAAACCGATCTGCAGCTGCAGAGGCTCCTACTGCAGTCTATCAACATTCCTCTGCTTTTAGTTCTCCAGCTCCATCCACTAGAGGAAGGCATTTTTTAGTAATATGCTGTGAAAACAAGGCCATATTTTTGGATCTAGTAACTATGCGAGGACGTGATGTACCAAAGCAGGAACTTGATAATAGATCTCTTCTCTGGTAAAGGTTCATCACTTATGTTTCGATTTAGTTTGTCGATACCATTGTAATTTTTCAAGATAGTAGTTGTAGGTCTAGGAAGGTTCAAGTATATAGGAAGCCCAATTCCTCCCAATGGATGAGTTCTAATATTTTACTTTCATAGTAACTCGTAAGGTACATATTATTTATTAATGAATGAAACGCTAGACTGGATCGGTAGTTCACTATTATTTAGGTACTTTCATAGAATTGATATTGAACTTGGAATTGCTTAAGAGTACATTCCATGAATAAAATCTAGATCCAGTCGTTGAATTTTAATGTATTTATTTCCAAAAAAATGCGAATCATATGTAATGATGCTCTTTCATGATTTCGTCAATGCTTAAATCATGACAGCTTTCTCTTCTACAGAAATAATTTACTTCTGATTTTGGATTAAAAAGAACGTGTTTTAGGGTGTATGGTCATGGGAAAGAATTCGAGACTTGATTTTTAGTGTGGCATGCTCCGATCACCTTGGTTTCAGCTTCATGTTGTGCTTATAAGATTTGGGAGTAATTATGATTTGGCTTTATTAATGCAGCTCTATTAACACTATCTTGAGAAGCTTTTGGAGGGATGTGTCTAAACATATTTACTATTTAGTTAATTGTTGAGCCACAATAATGATGTGTCCAGTGGCATCGTTGTGGCCTGCTTAGTTAAAAAGGAATGCATGGGTTTCACTGAGTATTGTATGTTGATTGTCTCTTATATTGCATCAAGCTAATCTACCTGGTTAGAATACAGTATCTTGGTTATGAATGTGGAGCTTAGGATATGTGGATAACCCCAATTAATAAAATGGTTTTATATGAATATATTATAAAGTGACTCTTTGTTGTGTGCAATTTGCATATCTTCCGGAGTAATGAAGGAACTGTGACTGCATCTTAAGATACCCTATATTGGTATCGATCTCACATTGTAGGGGAAGGAACATATCGATCATCAGCCCAAACTGTCACTTTGATATCAAGTTAAGAAATTATATATATATATATATATATATATAATGTTCTTTCCAAGGAACCCTAGCCTTCCCTTATATATAGAGGCAATGGGAAACAATAAGAAGGTTCTTGGGAACCATTATAGAAATGGAAACAAAACTGGGAAATTTATCATATAGACTAGTGCAAACATTTCGTGATTGAATCACACATATTGGGACAAATTTTGGGTACCCATCAGAAAAGATTGAAGGGGAGGGACTTAAGCATCTTACTGACGTGGGATGGAAAGGGTGAAACCCTTTGTGGCGATGTGGATTCAAAGAAACTACATGACTTTCATGTCTTCTTGCTCCTATGCGAAATGTTTTATAATTTCTTGCTAAAGTCATCTGGGATCCTGGGAGGGTTGATTTATATGGTTCTTTTCTTTAGTGTACTTCAACTATCTTTTAATGATTGTTTCGATAACCATTAATCTTTTTGTTGCTTAGTTGCTGTTAGTTTTTCCGAAAGGAAGAAAAGGCAAAACCAAACAAACTGAGAATCACCAAATCAACCAAAAACCATTTATGGGATAATTGGGTAATGTCTTGGGCGATATTCATCATTTTTTTCAACATATACTGACATGAGGAGATATATTCTTTCCAAAAAAAATCAAGAGATGTACGCTAGAATTATAAAGAGGCATTGCATCTTGGACTAAAAGAAAATATAGATATAGATATTTTGATTGATGTCCGGGACATCTAATAAACAAGATATATTTGGTATTTAAGTAAAGACCATTTTGGTGAAATGATATATTAAGGGATATATTGCTAATATTTCACTTCCATGCAGCATATCACTGAGTTTTTGCCTCTTCGAAATGGAAGAGGACACTGCCTAAAATAGGACGAGCTCCGTACGATATTGGTTACTTTCAGTCGTGAATCTCGAGCTCAAAGGGAGCTAAGGCACACTTTGTGTGGGAAGAGAGTGTTGAACTTGATGAGTTGGAGGATGAGCATGATCTATACTTGGATGAGTTTCTTAGCTACAACACCTCGTAGAATATTATAGAGGAGGAGGATTGCAAGAGAGAAGCGGAGGGGAATCAAAGATCAAGGCAAGATTAAATGAGGACGGAGACACAAACGCCCGTTTTTCTCCATGCATCTGCTTACAATTGCAGGAGACGTCGAAGGAACCTTATCCATTCCATCAAGGTTAGTGACAAGGTATTCCACAATGAAAACCGGTTTGCAGAGGTGGTTATGGAACAATTCATATCTATCAGTAGACAATCTCTTCAAGGTGTCGATGGCTTTATTTTGGGTGACATGGATTTCTATGATGGATGCAAAGGATTTGACTCAACTTTTCAGCATGCGGGAGGTCTGTAATGCTATGTTCGGTCTGAAAGCTGATGAGTGTGTCCTTTAGAGAGTTCAGAGGCATGGTTGCAGCCAATGTCATAAGATTATGGAATTTGACCATGGCAATTTTGATTTTGAAAGGCTAAATCATTCATTCATCTTTCTCTTTCGTAAGAAAGATCTCTCTCAAGGTTGAGTTTCGCCCCATTACTTTATCTAACACTACTTTACCACATCATAGAAAAGTTGTTGGCTAATTGTCTTAAGGGAGTTCTTAGAGATGCCATTTCGTCGGCTCAGTTTGCTTTCCTTTCGAGAAGGCAATTGATGAACAACGTGCAGTGGCTACGGAGATCATTTCTGATTGGAAGAGGCACATGGTCAAAGGGGTGCTATGGAAGGTAGATTTCTCCAAAGCCTATGATTATGTGGATTGTCGCCTTTGTGGAAAGGAAAAATAGAATTATGTATTACATGAAGCCCTAGAGCTCTCTTATATAGGAGAAAAGCTCTGGAAAAATTACATAATGATGACAAGATAAATAAGAAATATAAATAAGCCACAGAGAGATACACATATCTCAACACTCACCCTCAAGCTGGAGCATCGATGTCTATCATGCTCAGTTTGGAACAACATCGATGAAAAGGGCCTCTAACATGGGCTTTGATGAACATATCTGCAATTCGGTCACCTGATGCAACCCTTCCAAATTAGATCTCGAGTGTAATGACAATCTACCTCGATGTGTTTGGTTCTTTAATGGAATGCTGGATTATTGTCTATAAATAAAGCAACTTGGTTATCGCATTGGAGATGCATGGGAAGAGGCACCTTAATAGTTAGGTTAGTTAGGACAGATCTGACCCACATCATCTCCGTGTTCCCTTGTGCCATAGCTCTATATTCTGATTTAGCACTAGATCTCGCCACCACTGTCTGTTTCTTACTCTTCCATTACATGCAACCAGTGAGCTCCCTGCAAACACAGTGAACCTTGAGGTGGACCTCCTGTCCTTGGGGCACCCTACATAGTCTGCATCAACACACCCTGTCACTATAAGAAATGTATCTCTTCTGAACAAGAGTCCTACACCTGAAGAGGACTTCAGATATCTCAAGATCATATTTACTGCATCCATGTGGACCTGCTTAGGTTGCTCCATAAACTGGTTGACTCTACTAACTGCAAATGATATTTCATACTTAGTGATTGTGACATATAACAACTTTCCTACTAGCTCTCTATATCTTCTCTTGTCAACTTCTTCAGAATCATCATCATAGAGCTTAGTATTAGGATGCATAGGAGTGGTAGCAGGTCTATATCTTGTCATGCCCGTTTCAACTAGGAATTTAGGAGATCAGTAACATATTTTCGTTGTGTCATTACCATGTCCCATTGATTCCTTGCAAATTCAAGACCAAGAAAATAACGAAGATTGCCAAGGTCCTTGGTCACAAATTGTTGTCCAAGGAAATCCTTAGCTGACTGAATCCCCTGCTCATCATCACCTGTAACAATGATGTCATCCACATATACCAATATAGCAACAACACCTCTATGGAATCTCTTTACAAAAAGAGAGCGATCTGCAGTAGATTTAATACACCCTTATTGTTCAATCAATTCTGAGCGCTTTTGAAATCAAGCTCTCGGACTCTGTTTAAGACTATAAGTTGCCTTGTTAAGTCTACATACCATATGCGACTCCCCCTCAGCAGCAAACCCTGGTGGCTGCTGCAAGTGGACTTCCTCCTGCAAGTCACCATACAGGAAGACATTCTTGACATCCAACTGAAATAGAGGCCAGTCACGTATCACAACGACAGAAACCAGGATCCGTAGAGTAGTGTGACGGACAACAGGGGAAAACGTATCTTGGTAATCCACTCTATACGTCTGGGTGAATACACGAGCAACCGGTCTGGCCTTGTATCTGTCCATTGTACCACCAGTATGGTGCTTCACTGTAAATACCCACTTGCTCCTCACAATAGATGCACAAGGGGAGAATCAACAACACTCCATATGCCTCGAGATTGCAACGCTGCCATCTCTTCCTCCATAACAAGACGTCGCTGACTAACCTGCAATGCTTCCTGGTAGGATCTCAAAATCTCAACTATAGACAGACCCATAACAAATCGTTGAAACTCCTCTGAAAGGTCTGTAAGAGAGACATGGGAAGCAAGGCGATACTAGTGCATGTACGCCTCTGCTTCCGTAGTGCAATGGGCATATCAAGGTCCGCAACCTCCTCAATAATTGCCACATCTAAAGCTTCCTGCTGTAAATGCAAATCACCAGTGCCATCAGTAGAAACAAAGTGTTCAGAACGTACCCGGGGCATGTTGGATGTTGGTGGAGGCACATGAGCACGAGGTCGACGTTGGTAAACCTGTGGAAAGTATGTGGGTGCAACAGATGAATATGGTGGAAGCGGTGGAGGTGGAGGTGGAGATGGTGACGAAGCTAGTGAAGAGGTAGAGTTCGATGTAGACACATTTGGAGGTAAGGGCATGCATATATCTTCTCAAGACTCCGAAGAAATCAGCTTATCACCTGTAGGAGAGAAGAACATAATGAACTCAAAGAAGGTGAGATCAGCATTAACATAATACTTCCTACGACATGATCAAAACAACGGTATCCCTTTTGAGTCATGGAATACCCCACAAAGACGCACTTGATAGCTCTAGGAGAGAGCTTGTCATGACCATGGGGCATATGATGTACGAAAGCAACTAACCCAAAAACATGAGGAGTAAAAGATCCTTCTCGGGAAATGCAATCGAGAACAGGATCTTTTCTCCCAGCATAGGCGAGGGCATACAATTTACTAGATAACAAACTGTTAGAACCGCATCTCCCCAATATGAATGAGGAGCACGGTTCTGGATCAAAAGGGTCATGTTAACATCCAAAAGATGACGATATTTGCGCTCGACCACCCCATTATGTTGGGAAGTATAAACACACGAAGTCTGATGAACAATACCAAGGGTTCTGAGAAACTGCGAGAGTTGACGATTACAAAATTCTAAAGCATTATCAGAATGAATATACTTGACATTCGTAGAAAAGACATTCTTTATTTCATTAATGAACGACCGGATAACATGACCAGCATCAGACTTGTTTTTAAGCAAAAAGACCCATGACAACTTGAAAAAATCATCCATAGCAACAAGATAAAATCTATGCCCCTGATGGTCTGGGACACGACTCGGACCCCAAATATCAAAATGGATCAACTCAAACATATTGTTACTATTACGACCCTGATGACTCTAGAAAGTAGACCAGTGATGCTTCCCAAGCTGGCAGGCCTCGCACTGAAAAGTAGCACGAGGGAGATATGAGGAAGAACGTGACACAGCTTTTGCAGAGGAGGATGACCAAAATGGAGGTGCCACACATACAGAGAGACTGATCCATTGTGTAGAGACGAAGTACCGGTATATGGAGATTGGACCAGTCTATACAGTCCTCCTTGCTCACGGCCAGATCCAATCACCATGCCTGTAAGAATGTCCTGAAACACAAGGGATGAAGGATCAAATATGGCACAACAATGTAAATCTTTGGTGATTTGACTAATAGATAATAAATTAATGGAAACATCAGGAGCATGAAGGACATTTTGTAGACGCATCCCTAGAGTCAACTGCACCTCCCCCTGATCAGTAATACGAGAGTGTGTTCCATCCGCTATAACAACTGTTCTACCTGGATGAGTCGACCTGTATGTACTAAACTGGCTTCTATTACGATTCACCACAAAGATGGTGTGAAGCTCCTGAATCCACGATCCATTCGGATAAGTCTGCCCTGTAACAACTAGTAAGAGCATATGTTGTACCTGACATTGATGCAGACATTGAGGTGGCTACCTCTGAGGATCCATAAGGAGCACTGGACGGGCTGGATGTAGGCATGATCTCTCTCAGACGGGCTACAAGATCATCGAACCTCTGATCAGAAGCATGGGGAATATTAACATGCTCAGTCTGCTTTGCAACACACGCTGAAGGAGGAAAGCCATGTTTAGAATAACATGTATCCTCAGAGTGTCCAGACCTGTGGCAGTAAGTGCAAGGCTGACGGGGTCGGCTACCTCCTCCCTACCACGGTTGCTATGACCACGGTACTGTGTTGGGCTTCCTCTACCATGAGATGCAGTCATAACAGAGGAAGTCTAATGCTGCTGAGTAACATCACCAGAGATATAGAAAGCCTGCTCAGTCTACGATATACCTCCTCCATCGAAGGTATGGTGGCATTTGTAAGGATCTGCGCTCGAGCAGTGTCGTACTCAAGATCAAGAGCTACTAGAAACACTCCAATCATCACGGAATTCCTGTACTCCTTGAGTTGTTCTGGCGTAGCAGTCAAGGGGATGAAACCATGAAGCTTCTCGAAAATGCCTCTTAGAGAGGTGTAGAAAGTATGTAGAGGACGTCCATTCTGCTTCGAAGTGAAGATATCATGCCGGAGTTGTGGTATCTTCGATTCATTTTTCGCCTGGGAATACACGGCGGCGAGAATGTCCTACATAGCCTTTGTAGTAGGCTGACTCAGAATATCATTAGCTATCTCCATTGACACGATCCCGGATAGCCATACACGCGCATAGGCATCGTCTGCCTCCTATGAGGTATTAATTAATGTCTTGTCGCTAGGTTCATCCTGTGTGAGGATGTGCTTCTTGCCGTTACACTGCATTAGGCTCATAAACTGCATGGCCCAAAGATCATAATTTGTCCCATCCATCTTGACAATGGGTGCCGGACTTAGGCATCCAGGGACGAGACCTCGGCTTTGGAATCAACTTTGTTGTCTGACATGATGACAAAAATGACAAAGACTGGGATTGTAGACAAGATTGACTGCGTCTACGCAATCACATAGGAAGATGGTTGTGGGTGTAGACTCATACCACAATCTCTTCCTCCCGTTTGAGGTCTCTCTAGGTAACTAGGATGATTTTAGATGACTAAATCAACCCTAGAAACCCAAGTATCATACCTCAAAATCATCGAACAAGGACCCCAATGGAGTCCACGAGATGAAAATCAGGGATGGCTAGCAGCCCTAGGTTGCCGTTCCAGGGGTTAACAACTGCGGAGCAACCCTAGGCTGTCGTTCCAGGAGCCGGCAGCATCAACCCTTGCTGCTGCTGCGTGCGACGGTGGTGGCCCTAGCTGCTGGTGTGCGCCGAAGCAGCCGCTGCGTGCGACGATGATGGCGTCGACCGTCGCCGCCGCTGCTGCGCGAGACGCGGCACTCACGTCAGTGTTTTGGTGGGGAGGGTTATCTAGGGCACATGCTTCGGCCTCGGACTGTCACTCTGATACCATATGAAAAGGAAAAATAGAATTCTTTGTCGCATGAAACCCTAGAGCTCTCTTATATAGGAGAAAAGCTCTATGGTAAAATTACATAATGACGACAGGATAAATAAGAAATATAAATAAGCCACAGAGAGATACAAATATCTCAACAACCTTATTTAGGCTTCTTTGCATTGTCGTGGTTCTTTGGATCTCTTGGATGAAGCACATTACCAGGACCTCATGTATAGTTCCAACTGATGGTTTGCCTTGTGGAGGTCTCTTTCAACTTCATATAAGGTAAGGCATGGTTTTATTCTTGTACCTATCCTTTTATTTTGGTGGTTGATGCTCTGATTGTCATGATAGATAAGGCAGTGAGAGGTGGTTAAGGCATTGAATACAATCGGGAATAAATCTATTTAGTATGTTGTACGCCAGCAACACGACCATGTTAGTAATTTGTAGGCCTTGAGGTGCACATGTTCCTTGGCAGTTCTAGACCTGTTCGATGGCATATCATACTCGAGGATCAGTAAGTAAGTATGCTTGTGCATTATGGATTAAGTATTGAAGAGGTTTTGTTATACGAGTCCTGGTTGAGGACTTCTATGGCATGCTTGTCATTATTATATCTTGGTTTGCCTCTAGTCTATGTGGGATTGAGGTAGGCCAACTAGCTACTATTAGTGGAGAAGATTGAGAGGAGATTGACAAGCTGGAAGACCGATGCGACTAGGTATAATCTATTTTCTAGCTCAACGGCATTGTAGAGTCTTTGATGATGAGATTTTTTTGGTCCTCAAGTGATTCCCTGAGAATTGCGTTGATTATATGAAAGATGGTTACATGCAAAAGGTTGATGGTGAGCTCAGTGTTCTTTGCTTGAAGGAAAAGAATATGACTATTCTTTCTAAATGGATTTGCTTTATATCGGTTGGTGGTTCAGATTTACCCTCGGAAGATCTATAGTCTCTTTCAATTTTCTTAGGTTCTGGTTTCGGTTAGATCGTTATTGACAATCTAGGGGGGTATCTTTTATGTGCTTCCCAAAGTTATACCTTGCTCGCAGGTTGTTCTGGAGATGGATGCATCTTTAGCTTCTGGCCTGATGATTGGATGGGGGATGCGCCCTTGTTGGGTCAATTCCTTTGGCTGTTCGATTTGGCGTTAGACTAGGAGGCCCGAGTAGTAGGCAATTGGGATGGTAGAGCATTCATTTGTCTTTCCATGTATTATTGATCTGATCAAAGATGCGAGGCATTGGTTTCTTTGATGGACTATCTAGGTGACTATTGCTTGTTCTTTTCTAGTATGGACCACTGAACATGGTAATGTTGGTAAGTTTTCTGTTGAGAAAGCCTATAAGGTCCTTTATGGAATCTTAGTTTTTTTTGAGACCAAAGAGGAAGAAACACGCTATGGTGTCTGCCCCATTTTATTAAAGAATAAAAAGCGTTACAGAGATACTTACAATGCCCATGAATGTAGAAAACAAACTAGCATGGAAGAGTACATTTTTGGAATAAAATCTCTGAGAAGAAAAATAGTCCCACTGTGAGCCAACCAAATTGCCCACAAGGTAGCCACATGCAACAAGAGCTCTTTCCTAGGAAGATGTTCCCGAAATAATGATTCCCAAGAAGATTCCAAGCTTTGAAAATTTAGCCAAATAGCCTAAATCTTTGGCCAAACTATAGATGTCTTCGTGCACTGGAAAAAGAGATGTTCTACTGTTTTGATATGTGTTTCACACATGGAACATCTGTTGGAGACGTCAAATAGTATTCTTTCACAGTGGTCCCTTGTCTAATCCGACATGTGCGCATTAAATAACACAAAAAGTCAATTCTGTTTGGCAGTTTGAGGTCCCAAATAAACTTGCAATCACGAACCATGACGTCCCTCCAAGGCGGTGGATGCCTTGTAATAGTTATGAATGCATGTTTCACCAAGAAATGTTTGTCCTTCCATATCCAGTGGTCACACCTAGAAAATATGCACTCCCGCTGTCTGAGCAATTCTAGAAATTGGAGATACTCGTGTATTCGTTGATCAGAAAAAAACTGACAAGAACGAAGTCATCCAATTACCGTCAACCCAACAATCCAATACCCTTGCATTATTATCAGTAGCAAGAGCAAACAGACGGGGATATCATAAAGAAAAAATCCCATCACCTATCCAGTTATCAGTCTAGAAGACAAAAGAGGAATCGTCACCAAGCACTGGTCTGAACATGCCCTAAAAAGGAGGCATCACTTTGATCACTCCTTTCTAAAACATCGATGGTATGTAGTGTATGTATTGTGTTAAACT
Organism: Ottelia alismoides; assembly: GCA_037367405.1. NCBI lineage: Eukaryota > Viridiplantae > Streptophyta > Magnoliopsida > Alismatales > Hydrocharitaceae > Ottelia > Ottelia alismoides. Next base: position 90,712 of record JAZKJV010010985.1, on the reverse strand, counting down.
TTCCCGAGTCCCAATGTTGTAAATATTGCGGACTAAGCGACACCATAAATCTTCACTTCTACCCCAAATCATACTCACCCACTTGAGAAGAAGACACTCATTCATAGAGTCCAGACGAGTAATCCCAAGACCTCCCTCCAATTCGAGAAGAGTAACTATCTCCCAATCAACGAGATGAATACCTGACCCCTCTTGCCCATTCTTACTCCAGAGAAAATGCCACATGATCCTTTCGAGACTGACGGTTGAGGAGGAGGCTCGCCGTGCATCCAGAGTGGCGGCTGAGGAGGAGGTTCACAATCTGGACGCTACTGAGGACATCAGGCCTCTCATTGAGGCTGAGCTGATTCGGAGAGCGGAGGCTCAAAAGAAGATTTCTATTGAGGACAAAAAAAGAGTGACTGAGTGGAAGCAGAGATACAGGCACATCTGGCTCAAGGAGGATGATGCGAATACGACCTTCTTTCACAGGGTGGCTAGTGGGAGACGTCGTAGCAACACCATCAGGTCGTTGGTTGTTGGTGGTGTCAGGGTGGATGGTAACAGGTGCTGATCATTTTCTTGAATTTTCCTCGCGTGGCTCAGGAAGGCAGTGGAGATGGACGGGGCTGGGCACGGAGTGGCTTTCGGTTGCCTACGCCGCTAGCCTGACTCAAACGGTACCATGGAGGAGCTTCGGTCAGCTGTTTGGAGCCTGAACGGTAATGGCGCACCCGGGCCGGATGGTTTTCCGGTTTCATTCTACAAGGACTTTTGGGATCTGGTTGGGTCGGAAGTGTTCGACGTCGTGCAGGAGTGCCGCCGCTGCAATGCGGGGTTTGATCGCATCAATAAGGCTCTGATTGTCCTCCTCCCAAAGAGGGAGGGAGCGGACAAGATTGAAGATTTTAGGCCTATTGCACTGTCCAACGCTTTGTATTTGGTCGTGACGAAGGTCTTCGCTATCAGACTTAGTAGGGTACTTGAGCATATTATTTCCCCTTTTCAGTCTGCCTTCGTTCCTAGGAGACAGATTGCGGAGAGCTTGGTTTTGGCCTCTGAGATTATGTTGATTGGAAGATGCAAGAGAGGAAGGCTCTTCTCTGGAAGGTGGATTTCGCAAAGGCTTACGAACTGTAGACTGGCACTTTCTCTGGGCAGCGCTGCATAGAATGGGGTTCCCTGAGCTCTGGATCTCTTGGATGAAGCGTTGCGTGACTACTGCGTCGATGTCGGTCCTCGTGAATGGGTGTCCTGAGGGCGGTTTTTTTCAGCCGCAACGGGGCGTCAGACAGGGATGCCCGCTTGCTCCTTTACTCTTCATCATTGCTTTGGACGTGCTTGTTTGTATGGTAACTCGGGTGCAGGACAATGTGTACACTTGTGGATACATGAGGGATGGCCTGCGGATCCCTCTGCTGCAGTATGCTGATGACACCATTTTCTTCATTGAGGGGGGAAACGATGAGGCCAGTGGCATGGTGATCACTCTCGAGCTCTTTGGGGAGATGTCGGGACTGGCTCAGAATGCCAACAAGTCCAAGGTAGTTGGGTTTGGCCTATCGGACGAGGAGGCGCGCCTGTGCTGTGATGTGCTGAGAACAACATGTACCCAACTTCCCCTGCACTACTTGGGCATTCCTCTGACCGTTGGCCGGACGAAGCTGGCGGACTGGTTACCGCTTGTTGGGAAGTTGGAGAGGAGGCTCGCTAGGTGGAAGTCCTCGATCCTTTCCAAGGGTGGTCGTCTAGTTGTTCTGAAGGCGGTTCTCTCGGCCATTCCGATTTACTTCGCCTCTACGAGACTCCTGCCAGCGGGTATTAAAAGGTGATTGGAGGGCCTGATGCACCGTTTTTTTGGGCCAAGAGCGGTCAGGGGGCCCCCGACATTCACCTGGTTGACTGGGAGACTATTACCCTCCCGAAGAGCAAGGGCAGACTCGGAATTAGGGACTCGATGCGTTAAATGAAGCCCTCTTGCTGAAGTAGGTGAACATGATCTGGGGGAGCACTGAGGAGCTCTGCACTACGCTTATTCGTCAGATTTACAGTGTATCTGCCTCTGCATCATAGAACAGCGGTCTTGGGTCGCATCCTTCGCCTTTTTGGAAGGGGATCTTATCGGTCATCCCCCGTTTTCGGACTCTATTCAGGTCGTATCTGGGGAACAGGGAGTCTTTCGCATTCTGGAAGGATGATTGGACGGATGGTGGTGCGCTTTGTGATCGTTTCCCCCGCTTATTTGCCTTGGCTACGGATCAGGAGGTTCGTGTTGCTTCCTGCTGGTCGGATGGCAATTGGATGTCGTTGTTTCGCTCTAATTTTTTGGATCACCGTTTGGAGGAGTTCTTACTTCTGCTCGATTCCCTGAGGATCTTTGGCGGCCCATCTGGAGATTGGGACCACTGGGTGTGGCATGGGAATGGTTTCTCGGTCGGAAAGGCTTATAGGACTATCTGTCGACCTCCTCCGTCGCGGTCGGCTGAGATTATGAGAGATTGCAGGTTCTTTTGGGGACTTGGCCTCCCCGAGAGAATAGGCTTTTTCTTGTGGCTTTTTAGAAGGAAGAGATTGATGACTCGCGACCGCTGCACTAGGTTGCTGGGGTTGGTTTCGGACAGTTGCCCCTTGTGTGGGACCAACATTGAGTATGTTAAAAGCATTTTCTTCCTTTGTCAGGTATCAGCTCCAATTTGGGTGGACCCGACTCTAGATTGGATTGATACGAGGTCCATTCTTTTTACGAGTCCTTGGTGGCGGCCAGTCATCGTCCAAGAAGGATCCTACTTCGTCCGGTGGCCATTGTCTGGGCAATTTGATTGTCCAGGAATGCCCTGCTTTTCTCTGGTCATCCGTTTTATAGGGAGAATGTTTGTATCCAGGTGTCGGGTTTGTTAGATTCCTAGCTTTCCTTTTGACTGTCTTGTATTAGTTTTTTTGTTTCATTTAATGCATTTATGGGGTGGACACCTCTGAGTGTTTCCCCCTTGTTTGGCTTCAAAAAAATGATCCTTTCGAGACGTCATCTAATGCCAATGGGGAGAAGTCTGGAAGACATAAACAAAATGGGGATAGCAGATAGAGTGCCTTGTAGCAGGACTAACCTATCACTGCGGGATAAAATAGCTGCCTTCCATCGTGATAACCTTCTCTCCATCTTCTCAATGATCAGTAACCAGTCAGACAGTTTCAACCTACCAGAAGAGAGGAGTAAGTCCAAATAACGGCTTGGGAGAGAACTACCGGTCGTTCCCAGCTCGTCACTCAAATGCTTTTTTAACTGGCAAGCCAAAGGGGATAGCCTTTGATTTACCATGGTTCAAGCTCAAACCCAACAATTCACAAAAAAATTACATTGTAGTTGCCATACCTTTAGCCTTCTCCTTCTCCTCCTCTATAAAGAAAATTGTGTCGTCTGCATATTGCAGCAATGGAATAGAGATCCCATTCGATTTGTAGCCAGATGTGAGATCATTTGCCATCACCTGTTCCACCATACATGATAATAAATCAGCAACAATCACAAAAAACATAGGTGCAAGAGGACACCCATGTCTAACTCCCCGTCGGGGTTGAAAAAAACCTCCTTCAGGCCGTCCATTAATTAGAACAGAAAAATATGATGTGGTGACACATTGTTTCATCCAAGCGATCCACAAGTCCGGGAAGCCACGTCTAGACATTGCCATCCATAATTAGCGCCAATCAACTATGTTGTAAGCTTTTGAGATGTCCACTTTCCAAAGTTCTCACCTCGTTTTTTCCTTTTCCATTCTTTATAATCTCCGTGGCAATAACCAAGCTATTCACAATCTGCCTTCCAAGAATGAATTCTTATTGAATCTGCGAAATAATAAGATCCAGGATCATGTTTAATCTGATTGCCTGTACCTTGGCCATTATCAAATAAATGACGTTTGAAAGTGCAATTGGGCAATAGTCTTCTATTCTCTCAGAAGCCTCCTTAGTTAACAAGAAAATGAGTGCCTTGTTTAGTTTTTCAAACCCTGCATTTTCTCTAGCATACTCCTTCGCCACATTAATATCAGTCCCGATGACTGATCAGAACTCACGGAAGAAAAAAACGAGAAAACCATCTGGACCTGGTGCACAATCCGCATTTAGGTTCTAGACTGCTACCTTCACCTCCTTCGTTGTGAATCCCTGAATCGAGTTACTAGCATGTTGTTCAGATAGGATCGATGCACCTTGGCCTGTCTACCTCCAAATCTGAGAATCAGCTCTTCTGGAAAAAACAAAGAAATGATCAACTACGATGCACCCCATCTCCCTACCCCCCTCTATACTTCTCCCATTAATCTGGACTGAATGAATTGAATTTTGGCATCGTCTTCCACTTGTTGTTTGATGGAAATAAGCTGTGTTTGCATCTCCTTCTTTGAGCCACAAGTTCCGAGAGCGTTGCTTCCATTCCGTCACTCTCTTCTTGTCTTCCACCACGACGACTCTATGCACCGTTAGTCTAATATTGAGATCTTTTTCTGATAGATCTCTGGTATCCTCCAATCTATCTAGACAGTTCACCTTTGCCTCTGCCTCCGCGCGAACTGCCAGCCTAACTTCAGACTTTCTGTTTGTAAGAGCAGAGTCTCACTTGTAAAGACACCAACTTCTGCGCCAGTTGTGATGCTGAAGAACCAGAGACAACGGCCAAAGACCAAAAAGTTGTGACCAGATCTCTGAACCCCTCTTCAAGTAGCCAAACGCGTTCAAATATAAAAAAGCTTCTACTTGGGGAAGCATCTCCTGAATCCCAGACCAACGGTGTGTGATCAGATCTTGATCGAGGTTTGGAGGACGAAGTATACAGTGGAAAGGCTTCTAAAGCTCGTAGACAGTGGAATCTTAGTGTTTGACCCTAGGGAATGTGCACTCGGACTGCTAGAGGTTATTTCCCAACTCGGATTAAATCGTTCTTGTAGCTTTTGAGACGTGGAAAAATGATAATATCTGTTCACCATGGTAGGCTCTTTCACGGGGCTAATGATTCATGTATGTATTGATCATCTGAGGTTAAAGACGTGGACCACCAGTTCTTTGGCTGCACGAAGTCTAAAGAGGTTGGGGATATGGTTTCCAAAACTGGGATTGGTACAGGTAACAGATGGAGCTTTAAACTTTTGAACTTTTATAGGCTCGAAATGGAGGGGGCCAAAAGGGAAATGCTGTCTCTGGCCTTAATGTGGTCTCTATTGTTGGCTAGAAACATGGTGAGTCAAGAAAGAATTCTGCAGAGAATGTCATTGAGTATGCTAAGGTCTTTGTAATATATATCTTCCTGTAGCTTTGCACCCTTAATCTAGTGAATAAATGAAGTACTTGGGCGCATACCTTTTTTTGGTGAACACAGATTTTTGGGTGCATGCTTTTTTTGGTGAATGCTCTCTTTCCTTTCAAAAAAATCAGAAAGCATAACCATATCTTTTCTTTTCAGACCACCATGCGCCATTGTACGTGAAACAAATTGATTGATGTCTTGCTTTTGTAAATATAGTACCACGTATATATTGTAGATGTTTTTTTTCTTTGAAATGTAATGTGGTCTAGTTTTCACCTGTCAACTATATCTCCGTGGAACTTGCATTCTATATGTTCATTTGACTCATCAAAAAATTCAAGGCCACCATCCAGTACTCACTATTAACTCCCCGTTTCATCCACCATAGCAAATTTCATTGATACAATCTTCTCAAAAAAATTCATTGATACAATGTATGCTCCAAAACTTCTCCTCGACATGCTTTGTTATGCTGTCTAGAATAAAGCTTAAAGAAGTACAACTTAAAAAAAACCGTTTCTTAAATTCTATTTCAACGATTAAATCTGCAAATTATGTGGTACTGCTTATGTCTACCTCGAGTATATATGTATTCTACAAAAGTATTCATTATTATATACATTCGATCAAAAGATTGTCAATAAATATCTCTGTTTACCGTAAAAAAGATAATTTTGTTGTTGCAGTATGGAGTTTCTTTCCCGATCTGCTGCTGGTGATGGTCCTTTAGTTGCTTTTGGTGGATCGGATGGGGTCATTAGAGTTCTGTCAATGATAACCTGGAAGGTACCCTTTAATCACTGTATATAACACATAACGGCAAGGTGTGAACATTTTTATTTTAAAGCGGAGTTGTGTTTCAGCTTGTCCGAAGGTATACTGGTGGTCACAAAGGGTCTATAACATGCTTGATGACATTCATGGCAGCTTCTGGTGAGGTACATTTTAGGCTCTATCTCATCTCTTTCTGGATCCACGCTTCTTTTGTTGAGCCCTTGTCAAGCTTATATTATATACCAATAGGACAGTTGGCATGTTTGCATTGTAGCAACTTCGTTGATGATAAATCATGTCTACAATTTCCTGAGGGTCTCAGATGAGAGACTTGTGCTCGATGCCTAGTGGGCCTTGTCCTGATTATCATCCTTTTGTTTATGATCTTCTATCCTGCTTTCAAAAATTGGATTTAATATTAACTTATTATGCATTTCTATTAAAAAAAACTAATTATGCATTTGAAAACATTAATAATTTCTAATATTCTGCATCATCAGTCTGCTTAAGTTCATAAATGACCTTATGTAACATGTATACACACTCCCCCTGCTATAGCAAACTCATGTGGTTGTTGCATATAGATCTTTTTCTGAAGATCATCGTATAAGAACGCATTCTTGACATCTAGCTGGAAAAGAGCCCAATCACGCACCACAACTACAGTGAACAAGATCCGTAGGGTAGAATGTCTCGCGATAGGAGAGTATGTGTCAATATAATCCACACCATAGGTCTATGTAAAGCTTATGGCAACGAGCCTAGCTTTATATTTGTCAACTGTACCGTCTGCCATGTGCTTCACAGTGAAGATCCATTTGCAGCTGACAACAGAAGCTCCTTCCTGAGTTGTAACAAGTATCCATGTCCCATGTGATTGAAGAGCATCCATCTCTTCTTCCATCGCTAGCCTCACTGACTTTCTTTAAGGGCATCTTTGTATGTTCACGGGATTTCAATAGCAGATAGTCCCAATACAAATTTCCGGTAAGTTATGGACAGTTTATTCAGACACACATGTTCTGCTAGCGGGTACTTTGTACATGCTCGTTTCCCTTTGCGTAGTGCAATTGACCATCCCGTATCATCCTCTTGTTTGTTGTCTCCCTGTGGCATATCTTGTTCATCATTCAACCCACTAATGCCATCAGTAGAAACCAAGTTCCCAGGATTTACCTGGGACATGCTGGATGTTGGGAAAGGTCGAGGAGCATCGAGCATGGAGGTAGTGGGAGATGGTGGAAGAAGCGCCTCCCCAAACTCAGACGGACTTAACCTATCCCCTATGGAGTATAATACACGACGGACTCAAAAAAAGTAACATATCTAATATAATACTTACGTTGGAGGGGATCAAAACATCTGTAGCCCTTCTGAGTGCGAGAATAACCCACAAACATACATTTGGCAGCCTGAGGTGAAAGCTTGTCATGACCAAGGGACAAAAGATGCACAAAGGCAACACACCCAAAAACTCGTGGTGTAAGAGAAAACAACTCTTTCTCAGGAAACATAAGAGAGAAAGGAGATTTTTCGCCAAGAATAGTGGAAGGCATGCGATTGACCAAATAGCATGCAACCATGACCACATCTCTCCAAAAAGAGTGAGGAGCCCGGCTTTGAATAAGAAGAGTCCTAGCGATATCTAACAGATGACGGTGCTTGCATTCAGCAACACTATTCTGCTGTGATGTATAAGGGCAGGAAGTTTGATGCACAATCCCACATTACTGAAAAGCCGAGCTAAAACAATTGTACAAAATTCCAAAGTATTATCTGACTGAACATATTTTATTGAAGCTGAGAAAATGTTGGATATTTCATGATCAAAGTTTCGAATCATAGTTCTAGCATCAAATTTATTCTTAAGTAAAAAGATCCACGACAACTTGGAGAAATCATCAACCACAAGATAGTACATGCGTCCCTAATGATAAGGGACACGACTAGGACCCAAATGTCAAAATGAACAAGTTCAAATAGACTCTGACTACTATGACTAAGGCGACTTGGAAAACTGGACCGGTGATGTTTTCCAAGTTGACATGCCTCACAACAAAACTCAGATTTGACAGAAACTACTGGAATGAGATAACATATCTTTGACAACAGAAGGTGGCCGAATCACAGATGCCAGGTGTATGGTGATTGTGAACCCCCAGAAAGCGAACCAACACTGGTGTATGGAGTCTGGATCAGTTGGTAAAGGCCTCCATGCTCATGGCCACATCCAATTACCTTGCTCATGAGTACATCCTGAAAAACAAGGGAAGTGGGGTCAAATGTGGCACAACAATGTAGGTCTTTTGTAATATGACTTATAGATAATAAATCCATTGAGAAATCTGGTGTCTGAAAAATATTCTGTAACTGCAATGAGGGAACCAGGACACCCTCCCCCTAACATGTGTTGGAGTAATGCATCCCATCAGCAATCACCACGGACCTACCATTCAGAACATGATTGTATCTACTGAACTGTGAGCGATCTCCACACATGTGGTGTGTGGCACCAGAATCTGTTTTCCATTCTGAAATATCTGGCCTGGACTAACTAGTATATGCATACGTAGTACATGTGGCACTCGTGGATGCGGAAGCAACAAAGTCTGATGGACAAGAAGAAGAGCTCTGGGAAGCATCTACAGATGGCATAATCTTCCGAAAGCAGCAGCAAGCTCATCAAAACGCTGATATGTAGAGCTTCCTGTGGTGGTAGCTGGTGGAGCTTGCTCAGCAACTAGTGCATATGGTGAAGCACGTTCTTGGAATAACATATATCTTCGGAATGGCCTGGTCGATGACAGTAAGTGCAGGCAGGGCTGGCCTGACCTTTGAGATCCACACCTACGAGACCCAATTCTCCCTCTAAATGGATAAGAACCACCTCTCCCCCAAGAAGCAGCCATAACAGATGAAGTCTGAGCAACAACAGGGGTTGAGAAGATGTTGAGTCTACTCAGCCTCCAGTATGCCTCCTCCATGGGAGGTATAGTAGAATCTGTAAGTATCTGAGAACGAGATGCATCATATTTCGGGTCAAGGGATGCCAGAAACACCTCATTCATCACCGAATCACAGTATACCTTCAACTACTCAGGCGTAGTTGTCAATGGTATGTAGCCATGTTATGTAGCCTCTCAAACATACCTCTGAGAGAAGTATGCACCGTTTGTAGAGGTCGACCATTTTGTTTGGTCATAAAGATGCCTTTTTGAAGCTGCAATATCTTTGACTCATTCCTCGCTTGAGAATACGTAGTAGCGAGGATGTCCCACATAAGCCTTCACAGTAGGCTGGCTCAGTATGCCATTGGCTATCTATACAGACACGGCTCTAGGTAGCTATGCTTGAGCATAAACATCATCCGCCTCCTATGAGGCATATATTCCCATCTTGGCCTCCGGCTCGTCTTGTGTAAAGATGTGTTTCTTTCCATGGCTCTGCATTAAACTCATGAATTGCATTGCCCACAACTCGTAATTCATGCCATCCATCTTGACAATGGTACGTGACCTTTGAAAGCACCCGTGGATGTAATATCACTGCGATTTTCTGACATATTTTCTGATGAGGACATGATGAGATCATAAACATAGGATAAAAATGTGTCTACGCGTACATTAGGGAGATGGTTATGGGTGTAAACTAAATTCACAACCATTTCCTTACTATTTTCTTTCTACGCATGTGCGAAAGGTGACTGGAGTAGTCTGATTTTACTGTTTCGGAGCAAAATCAAACCGTATAGGGTGTTAAAACCCGACACAAATCAATGAATCAAACCACATCGAGGTCCTTAGGCAGTCGCCACAAGCAACAACACCCCCTTTTGTTGATCGGCGACACATTGAAGGGAGAGGGGAGGGACGACAGTACCGAGATGGCGGAGAGAGGGGCAGCGGTGTCGAGACAGAGGAGAGAGAGGGACGACGCCAAGATAGAGCTAGAGGGAGAAGAGGACGGCGGGTGGTGTAGGGCTAGGGTTATGGTTTCAGTGCTCCGATCTAAGACCATCGCTCTAATATCATGTTGGGAGAGGAGAAGTTATTATTCTATGGTGCCCTATGGCTCTCTTATATAGAATTGAGAGGTCATGAAAAAATTACATAAAGAGGACCGATAAAGTAAAGAGTGATAAATAAATACATGAAAATAAAAGTCTCAACAGAGTGTAGTGACAGTCTACCTCGATATGCTTGGTTTTCTCATGAAAGGTTGGATTGTTAGCAATAAACAATCAACATGGTTGTCGCATTGGAGGTGCATGGGAAGAGGCACCTCAATAGCTAGGTCAGTTAGAACGGATCTGACCCACATCAACTTTATACTTGTTTGTGCCATATCTCTATATTCAGATTCTGCACTGGATGTGGCAACAAATGTTTGCTTCTTGCTCTTCCATGATACAAGTGTAGGAAATATCGATATTGATATCGATATCGTATCGGTGTGTGGCCGAAAAAAGGATATATCGGGATATATCGTTGATATATCGACGATATTTATGGAAATATCGAAAATGGCTCAAAAAACCAATTTTTATTCTTTTATAGAAAATAAGATCATCCAAGATATTAAAACAACAAATAATCTCCAAATACACACTTAACACATATCGATCATTTATACCCCATATATCGCACATATCGGTCATATCGAACATATCACTGTTAATGTTGATTGCTGACTTATAGATATTGGAAATGGATTTAATCCAAATTCTTATACCATTAAATAACTTACAAATATACACTGAGATGACACATAGATTATGTATGACCCTTATATCGCACATATCGGTCATATCGAATATATCGTTGTTAATGTTGATTGGTGATTAATAAACATTGGAATTGGAATCAAAGTAGCTAAGTTAAGCATACTTAGGACACCCTTTTTGTTCATAGAAGACAACGAATGGCATTGGGATGAGTCATTTGACTAAAAAAATGTACATAATGATTAATGAGACAATGTTTATTTGGTATAAAGATTTATCTATTCACAAAATAAATGAAAAATGTAAATTAATGCAATATTGTAAAAGATATTACCTAGTCATGAGGGGGTTGAAACCAAGAGTTCCGTGGAGGGCAAGGTAGGAAATATCGACATCGTATCGGTCCACCGATCAAAAACATCTTAAAAAGCCATTTTCACGAATTAAGATCATCCTAGTTATTAAAAAAATAAATAACATACAAATACATATTTTAATACAAGAATGAGGTGTATTTAGCACATCAATACATATTATATCGCACAAATCGATGATTAATGTTGACATCTGACAGGCGACAGCTGAGCTAACTATTGACTGTTGAGATATATTCCGGACTTGTGATTCTAACTTGATCAACATTAGACTTGTTTTCATCTCATTGCAAAGAGAATTAAGTCCCCCAATTGAAGAACCGTCGTATGCACCCCCTGTAGCACCATACCCTACCGAAGGTCAGTGAGCTTAAGGGGGGTTAAGGGGGAGTAGGTGCACTCCTCCTCCGGGGGTGCAAGGGCAACGCCTCGACCCGAAACAAAATATATAATTCACGATGTGTTTTAATACTAGGAGTAGCAAAATAAGTAGTGAAATCAAGCTTACAAGGGTAATATCGTCGATATATATATATATATATATGATATCGATGAAACATAGACGATATCGGCCGATATATAGGAAATTTTGTATTGAGACCAATCAATTTTGAGCGATGTGGCTCGATATCGATGATATATCATCGATATCTCGCGAGATATCAGTCGATATCCGGTAATATCGGTATGAGCTCTCTATCGATATCGATATGTCGATGATATATCGGCGATATATCGTGATATGGCCTACTATGCATAGTACCAAGGAACTCTCCAGAAGTAGACTTCATGTCCTTGGGGCATCTTGCATAATCTGCTTTTGCATAAGCTGTAACAACAAGGGATGTACCTCTGCTAAATAAAAAACCAGTCCAGATGAGGTCTTCAGATACCTTAGAATCATATGGATTGCCTCTATATGTACCTGTCTAGGCTGCTCCATGAACTGACTCACTTTGCTTACTGCAAAGGATATGCCTGGCCTGGTGATGGTCACATATAGAAGCTTCCCAACGAGCACCATGTATCTCCACTTGTCTACTTCCTCATTGCCATCATCATATAGTTTCATGCTCAGGCCCATAGGAGCAGTGGTTGGCTTGTAATTTGCTAAACATGTCTATGAGAGAAGGTCGGTAACATATTTTCTCTGGGTCATCACAAAATCTCGTTGGTTCCTGGCAAACTCCAGTCCAAGGAAGAAGCATAGACTACCAAGGTCCTTGGTAACAAGATGCTGTCTAAGAAAAGCCTTAGCGGCTTGAATGCCCTTTACATTATCCCATGTAATGATGATATCATCAACATACACCAATATAACAGAAATACCCTTCTAAGGCCTCTAAACAAACATGGGCTGATATGCAATTGATCTCACGAATCCCTTCTGCTCTATCACGTCCAAGAGATTCTGAAACCATGCTCTTGGACTCTGTTTAAGGCCATAAATTGCCTTACGAAGTCGTCACACCTTCTGACACTCCTCAGCAACGAGCACAGGTGGCTGCTGCATGTAGAGTTTCTCATGTAGATCACCATAGATGAAAGCATTCATTACATCGAACTGATACCTAGGCCAATCTCATGTGACTGCAACAAAGAGAAGAATCCAGAGTATGGAGTGTCGGGCTACTGGAGAGGTGTCCTGATGGTCCACCCCATAGGTCTGGGTGAACTCATGAGCCACAAGCCTTGCCTTGTAGCGATTAATGTTGCCATCTGCTCGATGCTTCACAGTGAACACCCATTTGTATCCCACAATGGATATATCTGCATGCAAGGCCTCAAAATTCGATTTCGGTCAACATTTAAGTGAATGACCAAAATTTCGGCCATTTTGGTCGGTTTTTGAACTAGGGCCCCCATACTTCGGCTGATATAGGCCATTTCAGCTGAATTTCGGTCGCCCACCGAAATCGAAATTTAGTCGAATTTTGCCGAAATTCGATCCCATGTCTGCAGGAGATGTAACAATGCTCCACGTGCCACGAGACTGTAAAGAGACCATCTCTGCCTCCATGGCTAGACGCCATCGGTTCACCTTTAGAGCCTCCTAATATGTACGTGGAATTTCAATGGCAGATAATTCCACAACAAACTGCCTGAAATTTGGTGACAGTGCTCCATAGAGACATGACCTGCGAGAGGGTATCATGCACATGAACGTTTGCCTTTCTGCTAGGCAATAGACTAGCCCAGATCACTCTCTTGTAGTGGTTATGGCTCATCCTATATATCTGCATGCATCCTATAATTGTTCATGTACATCATGCATACCACTGGTACCATCTGTCGAAATCAAAATTTCAGAATTTACCTGAGGCACGCTAGATTAAGAGGGACTCAGTCTGTCACCTTCAAGAGAACATGCAGAGATATATGTGTAGGTGGAGGTGGAAGAACAACTGCATCCTCAGACTCAGATGGACTCAATCTATCACCTATAGGAGAATAGTACATGATGGACTCAAAGAAGGTAACATCGACACTAACATAGTATTTTCCTTTTACATGATCAAAACATGGATAACTATTTTGGGTACGAGAGTACCCAATGAACATGCATTTGACAGCTCAAGGAGTGAGCTTGTCATGACCAGGATGCAAGAGATGGACAAATACCACACAACCAAATACTCGGGACGTAAGAGAAAATGTCCTCTGGAAAAGCAAGGGAGAAGGGTGCTTTTTCACCCAAAATGGTAGAGGGCATCCGATTTATAAGCACTGTTGCAAAAGTCGGCCCGACTATGCGACTCGGGGGGGGTGCCCGACTTGAATAGGCCAAGTCGGCCTATAGTCGCTCGGGCCCAACTAGGCAGGCGTATAGTCGGTCTAGGAGGCCGATTAGTCGGCCGATATCTGCATATAGGATCCGCGATCAGATCCGATTAATCTCTTCGTAATGACTTGAGGGTTACTGTTAGAGAGTAACCCTCCGGTCTCGAAACCCCGATACCCTCGACCCCCTGACCCCTCTCTCGATACCCTAGCGCCCCGACCCCACGCCGCTGAGTCGCGACTCGCCTGCGCCGCCTTCAGGCCTCGCCGCCCCCGCCGCCTCCAAGCTCCAACGCTTCGCCAGCCCCACGCCTCCCGCACCTTGCCGCACGCACCTGTAGGTTAGCTTTTTTTGTTTTGGCTTATATTTTATTTTCTCTTCTACTTGTTCCTATGTTGATAATGTTGAACTTAAATGTTAATGTGTTATTGTTAGCAAATATGAAATAATAATGTTAGGTTAGGTTTTCTTCAAATTTTTTTGCTTAGGTTGATCTTAGAAGTTGACATGTTGCTTAGATCTGCTTAGGTTGATGATGTTGAACTTAGATGTTAATATGTATATGTTATTGTTACTTGTTAGCCAATAACAATGTTAGGTTAGGTTTTCATCTTTTTTTGTTTTCCTTAGGTTGATTTTATTTGTTATTCCAAATGGTTAGTTAATTTAGATACTTGTTGTTAATTTAGATACTTGTTTTTGATGATTAGTAATTTTTGAGTTTGTGACTATGTAGATGGATATACCTCCAGCGAACGTCGCTTCTGGTAGCGACTCGTCTTTTTACGTGCCGCCAGGATCAACTGATCCTGCATGGCAATATGTTATCTTTCGAACCGTACAGATCCGAATACAGTTACTTGCAGATTGTGCAAGAAGGTTGTCAAGGGAGGTGTGTACAGGTTCAAGCAACATCTAGCACACCGTAGAGGCTATGTGGCTGCATGTCTCAAGGTGGATGAAGATACGAAGAAGAAGATGATCACATATCTTGATGACGTTGCAAGGAAGAAGAGCCATAAAGCCGCTGATGTTCAGGAGCTGAGAGAGGATGTTGATATCACTGGAGATGCGGGTTCGGCGAAGAGATCATGAGTATCCGACTCGTTGGAGCAGAATGTCGCATTGGAAGGATCATCACGTCAGATGACCATAAAAGATGCATTCTCCAAAGAGCATCGTGATAGGGTCACCCCGTATATAGCCAACTGGGCATATACATTGGTGATTCCTTTTAATGCACTGACGACGAAGCCCTTTATGCAGATGGTGGAGGCGATTGGGAAGTATGGGCTTGGACTAAAGACTCCCACGAGGTATGAGCTTAGTGGTCCACTTCTGAAGAATGCGGTGAAGAAAATGCACGATAACTTACAATGTCATCGTGATATGTGGAAGTCGACAGGATGCTCTTTGATGACTGATGCATGGACGGACATGCGTGGAAGGAGCATCATCAATTTTTGTGTTAATTGCACCTTGAGGACTTCATTTTTGAAGTCCATAGATGTCTCAAATGAGGCCCACACTGCGGATTACATCTTCAGGCTGGTGGATGAGTGTCTTAATGAAGTGGGCATTAGATAATGTGGTTCAGATTGTGGCGGATAATGCATCTGCCAATGTAGCAGCGGGGAAATTGCTGCTCACCAAATATCCACGGATTTGGTGGACTCCATGCGCCGCGCACTCCCTTGATCTTGCTTTGAAGGAGATAAGCAAAGAGACGAAGGTGAGGAGTGCAATCACAAAGGCAAAGAAGCTTACGATGTTTATATACTCTCACACCAAAACTCTAAGCTTGATGCGCAAGTTCACCAACAAGAGAGACATTGCAAGGCCTGGCCAAACAAGATTTGCAACCACTTTTCTCACTCTTGAGAGCCTGAATGAGAAGAAAGACAAGCTTAGATTGATATTTTCCTCAGAAGAGTGGAGGAACTGCAAATGGTACAAGACCAAGAAGGGAGAATTAGCGAGTTCTATTGTATTCAGCCTTACATTTTGAAACCACACCGCACACGCCGTCCGAGTTTTCACTCCATTGGTTCGTTTATTGCGTGTTGTTGACGTAGATCGACGTCCATCTACGGCCTTTGTGTACGGAGGGCTTGAAGATGCCAAACGGGAGATAATTGCATCATTCAATGGCGTGGAGTCATCTTACAAATTTTTTGTCGATGCTGTTACCTCCAAGACCAAAGGGAGGCTCGATACTCCATTGCATTTAGCGACTTATTACCATGGCCTCAAATTTCAGCGAAATTCGGTCGAATTTCTGTTGAATATCGATATCCAGTCGAAATCGAAATTCGACCGAAATGACCAAAATGACCGAAATATGGGGGTCCTAGTACAAAAAATGACCGAAATGGTCGAAATTTCAATCGAAATTTGACCGAAATTCCATCGAAATTCTGTTTTGGTCATCACCGAAATGGTGACCGAAACCGACATTTAAGGCCTTGCTTATTACTTGAACCCATTTTTCTTCTACACCGAGTCTCGTGGTGATCCAGATGTTGTGGTGAGGAGAGGGTTTAAGGAGTGCATGGAAAGATTTTATCCAGATTTTGATGTACAAGATGTAATTACCAGGGACGAGCTTCCAGCATACAGACTTGGTCGCGGTGATTTTGGCAAGCCTTTAGCTGTGATACAGAGGATGACAAATGACAACAATTATGATCCAGGTATTTCATGCTGGATATTTCTCTCTTTGGCAAGCCTTTTTATTATATTATATTATAATTAAATTGACGAATTCTCTATTTAAATAGCTAATTGGTGGTATAATCATGGAGATGACATGCCTCATTTGAAAGCCATGACCATCAAGATCTTGAGCTTGACGTCTTCATCCTCCGGATGTGAGCGTAACTGGAGTATATTTGACTTGGTAATGACTCCATTCCACCCGCTAAATTTGATTACTAATAGTAAACTATAACGTAGTAATTGATATAAATTTAAAATTTGTATTTTGATGTTCAGATCCATACTAAGAAGAGGAACATATTGGAGACGAAGAAGCTGAATGATCTTGTGTTTGTTCGTTTCAATTCAAACCTGTAGGAACGTCGATGTGAGAAAGAAAAAGATCCTCTCTCATCTCGTTATCGTGCATGCATGGCTGAATGGACTGGAGGTGTCGATGCTCATGATGAGGAGGTTTTTCCAGGTTCCGGATTGACATGGGGTACTGTAGCACATGCTAGTGGTGCTGAAGAGAATTTGAAACCGAGAAGGAGCCAGCGAGTTGACCGTAGCAAGGGAGCTTCATCTTCAAGCTCCAATGCTACGCCGATGAATGAGAACGAGAAGTTACATCTTGATGATATAGAAGAAGAAGAAGATGATGATGATGATGACGACGACAAAGAAAAAGAGATGGACTTGGATAATGACATTGAGGATTGAGTCAATTGACTTGTCTTCCTTTCCACTTGTATTTTTTTTGGACATGTTGTATGTGTTTTTGAACATTTGCTCGTGTTATGTACCAAACATTTTGAATCTTTAATCTTAACTTGCTTCATTTTTTCTTCTCTTGCTATAATTTCTTAAGCTCTTGAAAATATTAAATTTGCTAAAATTATGAAGATAAATGATAGTATATGTATTAAAATTTGATTTTTATATTAAAAATAATTAAAAAATTCAAAACCGACTAATGCCCGACTAAATCCGATTACTTTCCCGACTGCCAATTAATCCTTAGTCAATGACCCTGCCGACCGAGTACCGACTGCCGACTTCTGCAACCTTGTTTATAAGATAATATATTGTCATTACAACATTACCCTAGAATGAATGAGAAGCCCTACTCTATATCAGGAGAGTTCTAGCGATATCCAGAAAATGACGGTGTTTGCGTTCAACAATATCGTTTTGTTGAGAAGTATATGGACAAGAAGTCTGATGGATAATGCCACATGAGCTGAAAAAAATGAGACAATTGTGCAATACAGAACTCAAGAACATTATCAGAATGAATATATTTTATAGAGGCAGACAATATATTCTTTATTCCAACCACAAAGTTCTGAATCAACATACTAGCCTCAGATTATGCCTTAACAAAAACACCCAAAACAGTCCGGAAAATTCATCAGCACCAACCAAATAATACCTATATCCTTGATTGTGTCCTTGATGATCAGGTACACAACTCGAACCCACATATCAAGATGAAATAACTCAAAAAGATTCTGACTACTATGCCATTGATGACTTGGAAAGCTGGACCGATGGTGCTTTCCAAGTTGACATGGTTCACACTGGAAACTGGACTTGGTAGAGATGTCAGGGATGAGGTGACAAATCTTTTGCAGTGGTAGATGATCGAATCTGAGATGCCACGTGTAGGGAGAAATTGACTCTGCAGAAAGAGAAGAGGCGCCAACACAAGGAGACTGGGTCAACTTCTACAACCCCCTCCATGTTTGTGACCACATCCAATTACCCTGCATGTGAGTATATCCTGAAAAACTATGGAATAAGGTAAAATGTAACACATCAATGTAAATCTTTTGTAATCTGACTGATATATAGTAAATTCATGGAGAAGGCGTATGCATAAAGAATGTTTTGTATACGTATGGATGGAGTCAACTGAACCCCCTTGTCCAGTAATAGGGGAATGTGTCCCATCAACAATCATCAATGATCTACCTGATTGAGTTGGACTATAAGTACCAAACTGCAAGCAATCACATCATAGATGATGTGACACTCCAGAGTCCATTACCCATTCTGAATGATCTGATCTAGAGTGATTGGTAAATGCATGAGTAATATCTGATGTACTAGTAGAGGCAGAAGTTGTAATATCTGAAGGATCGGTACTAGAAGATCCTCAAACGAGCAACGGAATCATCGTAATGATGGTTGGTGAGATCCGGAGTAGTCTGAACCTACCTAGCAGCACGAGCCGATGGTGGGAAGCCGCGCTTGAAGTATCACGTGTCCTTTGAGTGGCTTGATCGATGACCGTATGAACATGGCTGGCGCGGACGTGGACCGCCTCTGCCATCTGTGCCTCGTTTGAATGGAGATGAACCACCTCTACTACGGGAAGCTACCATAACAGACGATGTTTGAGAATACATGGCAAAGAGCTCAGCCTGTTGTACGCTTCCTCTGTAGGAGGTATGGCAACGTTCGTGAGAAGCTGAGAGTGTGCCAAATCATTTTCTAGGTTAAGGGTATCCAGAAACACCACGGTCATGCCATAATTTCTATAGGCCTTATGCTGCTCTGGTGAGGCCGTCAGGGGTATGTAGCTATAGAGTCGCTCGAACATACCCCTCAGAGATGTATACAGGGCGTGAAGAGGACGATCACATTGTTTGGTCGTGAAGGTATCATGATGGAGTTCCATTATCTTTGACTCATTCCTAATGTGAGAGTATGTTCTTGCAAGGATATCCCGCATCGTCTTTATTGTTGGTTGTCTCAGGATATCGTTGGCTATCTCAACAGAAACAGTACCAGATAGCCACGCCTTGGCATATGCATCATCTGCCTCACATGAGGCGTTGGTCCCAATCTTGTCCACCAGCTCATCCTACGTCAGAATATGCTTCTTACCATGGCTTTGTAGTATATTCATGAATTGCATTGACCACAACTCATAATTTGTGCCGTCCATCTTGATTCATGACAATAGGTGCCGGACCCTTGAAGGCACTTGTAGATGGCATATCAACTATGCTTTTTGACATCATGGCCTTAGACAGATAGTGAAGCATCTACACAAACATGAAAAGGGGTGGTTGAGGGCGTATACTCATACCGCAACAAACCATAATCAAAAGTCGGTGACAAAAAGGACGAACACGGTCTGAAATCAAGCCAAAAACAACGGAATCAGACCAGAAAACCAGATGCGAAGTGGCAACGGATGTTTGGGCAGCACGTCAGGGCTGTAGGAGAGAACCTCTAGACACTGCTAGGCGACGCTCGAAGTCGCCAGAACTACACAGGGTGGCGCTGAACGGTGCTGAAATGCAGGCTGCGCCTGCTGGCGACCTGGGTGGTGCCCTGGGGCACGACCTGGCGATGCTGGACTGCGCTTGTCGCGATTGGGAGGTGCTCTGGGGCACGGCCTCGCGGCGCCAAACCCCCGCAGGGTTTGCTGCAGTGCTAGGTTGTTATTGGGCGGTGCCTTGGGGCACTGCCTGGCGGCGACACACTGATCCGAGGAGCAGTGGGAGGTGGCCATGCAAGGAGGTAGGGTAGTGGGTGGGGCTCAAGGCTCCAGTCTAGGACCACCGCTCTGATACCATGCACAAGAGAATACTTCGTTGTTTATTCCTAGAACCCAATGGTTCTCTTATATAGAAGAGAGACACCCTAATGGGTAAATTACATAATGACATAAAAATAAACAAACTATAAAATAGTAACATAACATAAAACTCTCAACAATACTGCCTCTCCGTATCGCCCAGAGCCGAACCAATCCTAGTCATGAGAGCCATGTATGCCTTCTTGATAGAAAAAGAGCCATAATGCCATGCCTAATTATCTCGTCCTTTACTCGGCCTCGGGGTGCTCACAATATAATTCGACAACTGTAGAAACACCTTGAAGCATTGATCGGGTAGTGGGGAGAAGAAGCGTGGCATCTACTGACCATCCACCCAAGCATCTTTGACCAACAACTCTTGGTCCTCCAATAACGCAAACAATCGAGGGAAACACACTTGTAGCTATCCATTTCCGATCCAATTGTCTTTCCAGAGAAGAGAAAACTCCTTGTTTCCTACCACCGGGCACATATGATCCATCAAACTCTGCATTACTAAACAAATCCCTTTCTAGAATGTAGAGGAACGACACTGAGAGGACAAATCCACTATCAATTGCGTCTGAATATCATAAATGTCCTGAAGGAGTCTACAAGTGAGGTCCCTCATTGCCCCACAACCTTGCCCTCACTTCATCAGAAGGGTCTTATTCATCGCTTCCAGTCTGAGGACCCCAAGTCTCCCATGTTCCTTGGGCAAAGTAACCAGCTATAATTCACTAGGTGAACACCTCTTGATTGCCCATTAGACGGACTCCTGAAGAAGCATCGCATACGCGACTTTATACGGTTATAAATCCCCACTGGTAGGGTCCGTAAAGAGATGGAAAAGATGGGAATCACCGACAACACTACCTTTAAAAGCACAAGCCTCCCTCCACGAGAGAGGCAAGAGGTCTTCCAATCTGACAACTTTTGTTCTAGCTTCTCAATGGCCAACATCCAATCTGACTGCCTCAAGCGGCCGCAAGTCAGGGGCAGCTCAAGGTAAGAAACCGGGAGTGCACCCCTAGGCATATCAATGATTCATGTGTAATCCTCAATCTCCGATTCCGAGAACCTAAAAGGCACAAAGGTTGACTTGGCTCTATTCATCAAGAATGTCCAGCACAATACTCAAGGCCCTGCCCTCCTCACATCCGCCTTCAACAAAAAGTATATCATCAGCATACTGCACTCCCAAGCTATATCCATAGCTTTATAAAGAAATCTCATGGGTGTATTTCTTTAGAGTCCACCAATCTCAGGATTGCAACCAATGACTTCATGGTGTTAAGGACATAAACAACATGCCAAAAGGACTTGCTTCTTAAAATTATGCTTCACACACTTTGTCCTTGAAGTCGAGAAGCATGTGGACTATTCTTCCACTTTTTTGAAGTTTAAAAGGCATTCAGGGAATTCTTTGCTCCAAAGAAACTCTGTAAAGTAGAAAATGCTGTGGCAAATTGAGCAATGACATTTCTCACCCAAATCACTACCTGCATAACTTCTATCATTGCGAAAACCGAAGTTTGGGCATAGATGACGTTAATTATTTTTTTGCCTTCATGAACACGAAAACTTGAAGTGGTAATATGAGGCTATCTTCAAACATTAAACCTATTCAATGTGTAGCTCTTGTAGTCCAATATAGATTTTCCTCCTTTCTGACAACATATTTCCTAGTATCTACAGCTTTATAACATGGGGTGTCGTGATTCCTTGAATTACATCCTTCTTCCCAACTTCACAAATTCAAGCAATTTCGAAAGCAATTTGGCATCTTTGACTTTATACAAATCTGAGAAGCTTTATACAGTTTTTGATTTGAGGTGTAGTTGATAAAAAACTATTATATTATAAAAGAAATATATAGCTTCGGGGAAGCGAGCAAGTCTTTTTTCTCGCTTTGCAACTTGATATCACACATTCACTGGACTCAATGGAAAGTGGGATGGATGTAGGCACATCCCAAGGATTCAGCTCCCAGTCCCCACTATTAGATCTCGAAAAAGCATCAACGAACTTTAAGAACCATGTACCCCTTGGCATTGTTGGCCAAGAAGTTTATCAAAGCTCATCCTCTCATGTCAGTTCAACCATTAATAGACATTATACTACCATCATGTTAGATGGGTGCCTATCTGGTTTTTTTAAAGTCTTTTTTTACATGTTTTTTCTGTTAATTTGCTTTCTTTTGCAGGCACTTTTAGTTTCCGGTGCCAGTGATGGATTACTTATAATCTGGAGTGCAGACCATATCCAGGACTCTCGTGACCTAGTGCCAAAGCTTAGCCTGAAGGTGGAACAACCTAGACATTATTTGTCCAAAGGAATGCGAATTCATGCCATATGTATTTTGATTGAAACTGATGTGTCTTTTTCACAACATTTTTTTCCTTGTCTTCTACTAGCTAAACAACAATTTCTTGTGTGGTTCTTTTATTTGTTCTAGGCTCATGATGGAGGAGTGATCGCTGTGGAGCTTTCCAGGGTTTTAGGGACTGCTCCACAATTAATTACAATTGGAGCAGATAAAACTTTGGCTATCTGGGATACTGTTTCATTTAAGGTCATCTCCACTTAAATCTTCTGGTTTTACTCCTATGTAACTTTTACCTAGTTGCCACACACAAATATAGATGTTTCATTATCATATAACTGGACAACTCTCTTTCGCAGGAGCTAAGGCGCATCAAGCCCGTTCCCAAGCTTGCTTGCCACAGTGTGGCATCTTGGTGTCACCCTCGAGCTCCAAATCTTGACATTCTTACCTGTGTTAAAGATTCTCATATCTGGTACTATTTTCTATTTTATCTGTTGATATTACTAAACATTTGTATCAGTATAATACTTGTAATTCTGGTTTTCCTCATATTTTCCATGTTGGAGGATTAGTTTCTTTTTCTTTTTCTTCAGGGCTATTGAGCATCCAACATATTCAGCCCTAACTCGACCTTTGTGTGAATTATCATCACTTATTCCTGCCCAGGTTTTAGCACCTAACAAGAAACTCAGGGTATGCTTTCTTCGAAAACTATGGTCTCTTATTATGTTTTCCTGATTCTCAGGGGCTGAACTAGAAATTTCACTGAGAGGTCACATACTAATATAAAGATATTTTGTCAAATAAACTATTTTATCACACAATAGATTGGTTGGTATCCATATATACATATGATCCCTCACAATATAATTTTTATTAATAAATTTTGAAATCAACTAAATCATATATAATTAGGATATTTTCTGTCACCTCTTTAGGATGGCTATGTTGAAAAACTATTGATATATCCATATCCATCCTTGATTTTTTTGCTTTTATCGAGATGAAAACATTATATTATAAATCATATTTTGTACGAAGTTCACACATTTTTAGTTGGAAGTGGAATCAGCAATTTAATCATTTGCAATATTCTGTGAAAAGTTGAAGAATCTTTTTATCTTTAGATAACTAAAAGTATAGAGTTATTCTAGATATGAAACTCAACTAAATATGAAGAATACATTAGGATTTTTAATTAAATTTGACTAATTATATGTATGGTTTTGTTTTGATCTTACCTAATTTATGTTAGAATGGTCTAATATCCAAACGTAAGGAATGTTTTTTCATAGTGATGGACAATTGAGATGAAAAATGACTTTGATAAAACACGTTGCACAATTGTCATAGATGAGGAGGTTTGTGAATATTTATCAGTTAAATAGTGTGATGCACGCCATACATTCATTATATGCCTTTGAATAATTACGTTTTGTATAATATTTTTAGAAAAATCTAAGCCATACATTAAATATTGACAAATTAAGTAATTAAATTTATATTAGTTTTTATACACTAACAAAATTGGCCTATGGTGATGGAAATATTCGAATGCTCGTTGACCAACCTTCTTGTATTAAATATTTAACAACGTAAATTTTCATTGCAAAATATTCTGATTTCCTTATAATTTCTCAGAAAATATCATATAATAGTTAAAGGTTCGCATAACAATGATTATCCATGGGCATTTTTGTTAAAAATTGTACTAACATCGCTAATTGACAACGATTTAAAAAGTCAATGGATAGTCGTCATATGAATCGTTGGCGATATAGAATGAATACGGTTTTTGTGGAAAATTTAAAAATTAGGCAATGAATAAAATTCATTTTTATATATGAACTAAAAATGTTATGACAATGACTACTAGATTATTCATGACCATACGCCAATTTTGGTGTAATGATAGAAGAAATAGTTAACACCATACATATTGCATGTATGCGTTTGACATAAATTTCACAACAATAGTTAAATGCACCATAGCTATTTAATTGACGTGATTTGGCGAAGCCTTCTCCCACTTTAAGTAGGGTCGGCTACATGGATTCTTGCTCAAATCCATGTTGAAAGATCGGACTATTTTTAATATTGGTTGTCGGCTAAAATACTGATGTGATTTTAAAGCAAAATATGCATATATAACTATCCGACTGTAGTTATATGCACAGTATGGCTCAATTTAATTGATGTGATTTAATCAAAAAATATTAAAGCAATATATATAGGAAAAATATGGGGCTGCCCCCATCCCATTTTCCGGCATTTTTTTCTTCAAAAATAAAGCCATGCATTTTCATCACTATATCCCTATAATGTCATTCCAATTTCATCAGAAACAGAGACTCATAGACCTTCCATCTAGAACATGTAATTTTAATGGTCTTAACTGTTGTAATCAACCTGTTCTAGATGAATTGCATATGAGTCTCTGTTTCTGATGAAATTAGAATGACATATTAGAGGAATATAGTGATGGAAATACATGGCTTTATTTTTGAAAAAAATAAAAAAGATGCTGGAAAATGGGGTGGGGGCAGTCCCATTGAACCCATATAACAACAACAAAGCCCCATTGAACCCATATATATACATATAGAGAGAGAGAGAGAGGAGAGAGCTTCCCCCACACCATTTTTCCGCATTTTTTTACAAAATAAAACGATGTATATTCATCTAATATCCGTCCAATATACCATTCGAATTTCGTCAGAAACAGAGACTCCTATGCCCTCCATCTAGAACATGTAATTTTAACAGTCTAAACATTGTTGTAATCCACCTGTTCTAGATGAAGGGCATAGGAGTCTCCGTTTCTGACGAAATTCGAATGGCACATTGGAGGGATATATAGATGAATATATATGGTGTTATTTTGCAAAAAAATAATAAAAAAATGCCGGAAAATGAGGTGGGCGCAGCCCCATTAAACCCATATATATATATATATATGAAAATTGAAATACAAAATCTCTCCATTCAAAAAGTGTAGTCACATGTTTTTCTGTAAGAGAATAGTTTTTTTGATGCTTCTGGTCGGCAATTTTCCTCTATATATTGTATCGTAGGATCTCCTTTCTATTAAATGTCTTTTTTGTTAGAAGTACGGTGGTTTCATACATCCGAATATCTGATTTTACACCCTTTTGTAGGTTTATTGCATGGTTGCACATCCTTTACAGCCACATCTTGTTGCCACTGGAACTAATATAGGTGTCATTCTCAGTGAATTTGATCCAAAATCTCTTCCTGCCGTGGCTCCGCTGCCGACACCGTCTGGAAGCAAGGAACATTCCGTGGTATTCGTAGTTGAACGCGAACTCAAATTACTGAATTTTCAGTTGTCAAACACTGCCAATCCCTCTCTTAATGGTACTGGCCCAGCACAAGAAATAGGGAAGTCCAGAGGGGAGTCGCTGGAGCCGCTGCATGTAAAACAGACGAAAAAGCACATTAGCACACCTGCTCCACATGATTCATATTCTGTTCTTTCTGTGAGCAGCTCTGGAAAGTAAGCTCATGTTTCTCATATCATTGTTTGAAATTGAATGGTCGGTCCAGTCTGAATACTTAAAAAAATAATCAAAAGAAAGTTATATTTATATTCAAGGGAAGATCCCACCTTCAGTAGGTTTACTTTTGGTCAGAAGGCTAGCTCTGACAAGAAGTCTAATTTACTCTGTACATATGTTGCTGGTGTCCTCGTTATCTTGTTACCTTCTTTGGGTTTATTATTCAGGTTCTGGGTGATCCCTGAAAACCTAATTCCAACTGAAAAACTGGTTACTTTGTTACCTGATAGTAATACTAAGCATGTATCTTTTTACGTAGGAACTTTCCTGCAAAACATGGATTGTCTACTTTTTCTGGGTAGTCGCTAGCTGACTCTTTGTGCATCTTTCATGCAGGTTTGTGGCTATAGTATGGCCCGATATTCCTTCTTTCGTTGTTTATAAGGTCAGTGATTATTCAGTGGTGGACTCAGGAACAGGAAGGCTCTTTGCATGGGATACATGTCGTGACAGATATGCTTTGGTGGAGACTGCTATAACCCCAAGAGTACCTCTCATAGTTAAGGGAGGTTCATCGAGAAAAGCGAAAGAAGCAGCAGCTGCTGCAGCACAAGCAGCAGCTGCAGCTGCCAGTGCAGCTTCTTCAGCAACTGTTCAAGTGCGAATCCTGCTGGAAGATGGAAGTTCACATGTTATGACAAGGTCCATAGAAGGCCGTAGTGAACCAGTAAGAAGTTTCTTTTTTGGTACCATGTTTGTCAATCGAGTTATCTGCATGGATGTTCTTTGCATTGGTTGTATACGTCTCAAATATGCTCCTGTTTGGCTTCTGTGCAACTTCCAACCAATTATATTTGTTGTCTACCATAGAAGTGCATAAGAAAGGACTCATCCTAAAGCCATACTTGTAGTTGCATATATGATTTTGATTTTAATTCTTTTAATGTTCTGTCAGTGCAGTCATACATTGTAGAAGACTGGGATATTATCTCTTTTTGTTATCTGGTTGCAGATCCGCCTAGGTTGGAAAAATGCTTGGTGGTTTGCAAGCTTGCAATAGTCGGACTGCAAGTGGATGTTTTCTTTGCAAACCCAAAATTAGACTGCAAGCTGTCTTGTTCAGCTTTAGATTTTGATGTATTTTAATATTCATTTGGATAGATTATGCTCATAACTTAATATAAAATAAACATATGTACATTATATACTTATACTTAATTTATTTGTATTCTCTTTGTTCAAGTTCCTGTAAATATAGTTATTGTAACTTGTAAGATTTCCTTTCATAGTTATGTTGCTGATAACAAAGTACCTTATGTTTATCCATCAGCAGTTTGGATATTCTTATGGTTTGGTCATATTCCCAAGAGATTTATAGTAACTTCTCACACATGGTTAAGATGGAAATTTTGGCATGTGAGGTTCAAAACCACAATGACCATTTAGTTATCAAGCTTTGTGTGTGCTTTCTCCAGCATTTTTTCCTGACATGAGATGATTATAGGGAACATTGATTGTCCAATTTATGTATCCACTGTTATTTTATGAAAAATGTTTGTTTGTAGCATTGGTTCTAAAGAATTTGATATTCAACAGTATATCTTCTGGCAGGTTATTGGATTGCATGGTGGTGCACTTCTTGGTGTTGCCTATAGGACATCAAGGAGAGTTAGCCCTGTTTCTGCATCGGCAATTTCTTCTATGCAGACTATGCCATTATCTGGCTTTGGTAATAATGGGGCCCTTTCTTCTTTTGGTTCCCCAGAGGATGTCAGAACAGCAGAATCAGCCCCGCAAAATTTTCAGCTGTACAGGTACAATGATAATGAAGATTGTCACCATTAATTTTTTGCTCTCTCTCTTCATAATACAGAATATACTTATTTCTAGTTACTCTCTTTACATAGATTCAAAGTGGTCTGATCCTTCCGCAGCCCTATTTAGTGGGTGTTATGCTCCGGAATGTCCTTGTACTCCTTTTTACTGTCAAACCAATGACATCCAACTCTAAATATTTTTGCAAGCCCACCTTTTTTGATACATCAGCGTAAAATGTCAAGGAATTTACTCAAAGTAGCTATTTATTTTTGTATCCACGTGAGAAGGCCAGGTTAGTGGTTATTGTTGGACGTGGGTTTAACTCCATGATAATTGTAGAAGTAACTTTGAGAGAGTAGAAACTTCTGGGTCTGTGCCTCTTTGATATAGCTTCAGTCTTTTCTACATTTTATTTTTTTTCTCTTGATTCATTACCCTTTCAAACATATAGTGTAATTATAAATATTTGTGACTGTCTATCCAATTTCCATACTGCATTACATGATACAACCGTTGCCCCTTCCTTGGTCTTCACCGATTTTGGCGTTCACCGCTTCTCATGTCGGTGTTTGCATGGTGTAGAGACTTATATATATGTTACGTTTTATTGTTCCGTAATTTCTATTTATCTTTTGTAAGACTCTGTAATTTACCCAAGGGTTTTCTCCCTATATAAGAGACCCGAGGGCTCTATGGAATAATACATCAGAGTATTGTTTTACTCTAACATGGTATCAGAGCCCTAACCCTAACCTAGGGTTTCCTCCACCCGCCCCCCCCCCCCCCCCCATCCCCCTCCGCCGGCTTCTCCAAGCACTCCCGCCGCCGCCTCCATCCCCTCCGCCAGGCTCCCAGCCCCTCCGCCGGGCCTCCAACACCTTCGCCGGGCCTCCAGCCCCTCCACCAGGCCTTGCAGGCTCCAGCCCCATCGCCTGCGAGGCTCCAGGCGGTCCCACCAGGCCGCTGCCGGCTCCAGCCAGCCCCCATAGGACCCCGCAGCCCCCCCCCCCCCCCCGCCAGGTCCCAGCCTCCAGCCGAGCCGCTGCCGGCCCTCTCCCGCCACCTCTTCACAGCCAAGGCTTCATTAGCCTCCCTGCCGTTCGTTTCGCTTCGGTCGGGCTCGGATTGATGATGGATTCAAGTGCATAACGTCTACATGTGCACTTGAATCCTCACAAGTCGTGGTAGACACCTGTCTCTTGGTCTATCATCCCTAGTTATTCTTCTCCGGCAGTATGTCAGATCAGAAGGTCGATATGCCCGCCATCGGTGCCTTCAAAGGTTCGGCACCTATCGTCAAAATGGACGGGACAAACTACGAACTGTGGGCTATGCAGTTCCTCAGTCTCATGAAGTCGTGTGGTAAGAAGCATATTCTTACCGAAGATGAACCGCCGGAGAAGACGGGAATATATGCCTCATGGGAGGCTGATGACGCGTACGTCAAAGTCTGGTTGTCGGGTACGCTCACAACGGAGATAGCAAATGATGTCCTCCATCAACCCACCGCCAAGGCGATGTGGGATATTCTGGCCACGACATACTCTCAGGTACGAAACGAGACCAAGATGCTGCAGTTGCAGCATGATATCTTTACCACGAGGCAAAATGGGAGGCCTCTTCATTCTCTGTACACGTCTCTTCGTGGAATGTTCGAGAAACTTTATAGCACAATTCCACTCACAGCCACGCCGGAACAGCAGAAGACGTTCCGCAACGCCACTATGGTTGGCGTCTTACTTGCTGCCCTTGATCCCGAATATGAGGCAGCACGGTCTCAGATCCTTGCTGATGCCACCATTCCACCGATGGAAGAAGTCTACAGACGGCTCAGTCGTGTTCCAGTTCCATCGAACACAACGACTACACCTCCCTCGGCAATGGCTGTCTCCAGAGGACGAGGTAGTTCCTCCTCATTCCGTGGCAGAGGAAATGGTGGACGTGGCCGTGGAGGTCGCATACGCTCTACGTGCTCATTCTGTCGTCGTACTGGTCATTCGAAGGATACATGCTATTCCAACCATGGTTTTCCTCCCTCTGCACGTATCGCTGATCATGTTCAGGGTCCACTAGCATCTACTCCCGATCACAGGTTCGAGGAGCTAGTGGCACGGCTTCGCGATATCATGCCACAATCATCATCCGAGGGTGCCGATGCGTCCGATGTTGCGGCGTCGGCATCAGCTAGTACATCTGCCTCAGCCAGTGCCTCAGGTAGTCCTTCCGTTTCATATCATAATCATGATCTCACAGGATGGATTGTTGATTCTGGAGCCACCCATCATCTCTGTCGAGAGAAAGATATTCTGCAGTCCTATAGAGCTGTCCAGCCTGGTCGATCTGTACTCATTGTTGATGGCACTCATTCCCCTATCATCAGTCAGGGGGAGATGGATTTGCTGCCCTCTATGCACTTACAGAATGTTTTACATGCACTAGAATTCTCTATGAATCTCTTATCCATTAGTCAGATTACACGAGATTTGCACTGTCGTGCCATTTTTGACCCATCGTCTGTTATTTTTCAGGACATACTAACGGGCAGGGTGATTGGCTGTGGTTCTGAGCACAATGGCCTCTATCGTCTTGTACGGAACTCTTATGCTGGCGTCTCACTCCATTCCCAGGGCTCCGTGTCTCCGTATACCTGGCATCTTCGGTTCGGTCACCTGCCACTACAGAAATTGCGTCACCTCCTGCCTCAGATTTCTCCGAGTTCATCCTTTCGTTGTGAAGCTTGTCAGTTAGGGAAGCACCATCGGTCCAGCTTCCCCAGTCGTCAGAGTCGGAGCAGTCGCTCCCCATTTGAGTTATTTCACATAGATATATGGGGTCCCAGTCGTGTCCCAGATCATCAGGGGCACAGGTTCTATTTAGTTGTGGTCGATGATTTTTTTAGAGTGTCGTGGACTTTTCTTCTTAAGAATAAATCCGAAGCAGGAAGTGTTATTCAAAATCTTATCAATGAAGTTCAAAATGTTTTTTCGTCTACTGTTAAGTATGTGCGTACTGATAATGCATTGGAGTTCTGCACTCGTTCCCTTGCTAGTTTTCTTTCTTCTAAAGGCATTATCCACCAAACGACATGTGCATACACATCCCAACAAAATGGGGTTGCAGAACGAAAACATCGCCATTTCCTTGGCATTGCTCGCACATTACTTATTCAGAGTTGTGCCCCATTATCTTTTTGGGGGGATGCTATTCTTACAGCATGCTATCTGGTCAACCGCATGCCTACAACTGTTCTTGGGAAAAAGTCTCCTATATCTGTTCTCTTTTCCTGACAAAGATTTGTTTACTCTTACACCTCGGGTCTTT
This sequence comes from Ottelia alismoides, assembly GCA_037367405.1. Lineage (NCBI taxonomy): Eukaryota > Viridiplantae > Streptophyta > Magnoliopsida > Alismatales > Hydrocharitaceae > Ottelia > Ottelia alismoides. Next base: position 59,503 of record JAZKJV010010985.1, on the reverse strand, counting down.
GGCACTGTTGCATTTGTCCACCGTTTGTCTCCAGGACTTGATAAGCTTTCCCCCAGGGCTATCAAGTGTGTTTTTCTGGGCTACTCCAGGACACAGAAAGGATATCGTTGCTATGACCCAGTTCATGACAAGTACTATGTGAGCGCTGATGTTACATTTTTTGAACCCGTCATGTACTTCTCTCCTACAGGTGACAGACTGGTCTCCTCCACATCCACAGATTCTAGTGTCTATGTACATCCACCTCCAAGCCTGGGTCAATCCTCTACTCCACCACCACCACCACCACCTCCAATTGAACCTTTTCCTAAATTCTATACAAGGCGTACAGGACCAGCTCAAGCTACATGTCAACCATCCACCACGCCTCAGGTATGTTCTGATGTTATCACTAATGATGGGTTAGAAAATGCACCTGTGCAGGAGCCTCTACAGCAGGACGAGGATAATTCGGTCGACACAATGATGGATGATCTGGATCGGCCCATTGCTCACAGGAAGCAGCGAAGACAATGTGCTTCGTATCCTCTTGCTTCTCAAGTCTCATTTCATCGTCTCAATGGGGACTTCCAGAAGTTTGTAGCTGCTGTCTCGTCTGTTGAGATCCCACGGACCCATCAAGATGCCATGAAGATTGATTGCTGGCGTCTAGCCATGGAAGAGGAGATGCGTGCTCTGCAGTCTCGCGGGACTTGGTCTCTTGTCCCCATTCCTCCAGGTGCCTCCGTGGTGAGTTGCAAGTGGATCTTTACGGTGAAATATCATGCGGATGGACGTCTTGATAGATACAAGGCAAGACTTGTGGCACGGGGATTTACCCAGACATATGGGGTAGATTATTTGGATACTTTTTCACCAGTGGCTAGACACTCCACTCTTCGTATCCTCCTGTCTGTTGCTGTGGTACGTAACTGGACCATTTTTCAGCTTGACGTCAAGAATGCTTTCTTGTATGGAGACCTGCAGGAAGAAGTCTACATGCAGCAGCCACCAGGATTTGCTGCTGAGGGGGAGACTCAGATGGTGTGCAGACTTCATAAGGCTATCTATAGCCTCAAACAAAGTCCCCGAGCATGGTTCCAGAAGCTTTCTGAGCTAATTGAACAACAGGGGTTCAGGAGATCAAATGCGGACCATTCATTGTTCATCCAGAAGACCCCTCGAGGTACAGTTGTTGTTATGATATATGTTGATGACATCTTGGTCACAGGAGATGATGCTCAGGGGATTGAGATAACCAAGTCCCTGTTGGGAAACCAATTCATTACGAAGGATCTGGGCACGATACGATATTTTCTGGGGATAGAGTTTGCACGAAATGCACAAGGAATGGTGATGACTCAAAGAAAATATGTCACGGACTTGCTAGCTGAAGCAGGAATGACTGGATGCAGACCTTCAAGTACACCTATGGACCCAAACATGAAGTTGTACGATGATGATACCGAGGAGGTGGACAAAAGAAGGTACAGAGAGATGGTGGGTAAGCTCTTATATATTACTATAACTCGACCGGATATTGCCTTTGCAGTAAATCGGGTGAGTCAATTTGTGGAGCAGCCAAGGCAAGTTCATATGGATGCCTTGTATATGATATTGAGATATCTGAAGTCTTCCCCAGGCACAGGGTTGCTATTTAGGAAAGATACGGATCTGTCTATTTCAGCTTGTGCAGATGCAGATTATGCAGGATGTCCAAGGGATCGTAAATCCACTTCTGGATTTGCTATATTCATAGGAAGCTCTTTAGTTTCTTGGAAAAGCAAGAAACAGACTGTTGTGGCGAGATCCAGTGCAGAATCCGAGTACAGAGCCATGGCACAAGCAACTGCAGAAATGATGTGGGTTAGAGCAGTCTTAGAAGATTTGACTGTAGATGTCCCCTTGCCTATGAATCTCCAATGTGACAATCAGGCAGCTTTGTTCATTGCCAATAATCCGGCTTTTCATGAGAGAACAAAGCACATCGAGGTGGATTGCCATTTTACTAGAGACATGATTCAGAAGGGTTTCATTTCCACCTCTCATGTCAGTTCAGAGGATCAGACTGCTGACATATTCACCAAGCCGCTGCTCAGAGGACCTTTCCGGAGATGTTCTTCCAAGCTGAGCATGATAGATATCTATGCTCCATCTTGAGGGGGAGTGTAGAGACTTATATATATGTTACGTTTTATTGTTCCGTAATTTCTATTTATCTTTTGTAAGACTCTGTAATTTACCCAAGGGTTTTCTCCCTATATAAGAGACCCGAGGGCTCTATGGAATAATACATCAGAGTATTGTTTTACTCTAACACATGGGAAGGACATATATAATAGTTGGCTATTTTTCATTTTTATCACATTATTTTTATTACATAAATTCAGGTGGAACGGCCATCATTTGACTTTTCAAAAAGTTCAATCCTTTTGATAAAACTTTTTTTACCTTTTTTTAAATGACAGCTAAAAAGGTCGAAGTGTTTAGAAGTGTGATGCATCTGACATCATTGACTTTGGGGTGTTTCTCTTGACCGAAATTTTAAATAACACGTCCACTGTACATCATGTAAGACTCAGGGACCATAAAGCACGGGTTTCGTCTATGGTTTAACAACAATTTAAACATTGTAATTTAGGTTCCTCTAATACGAATGCTGTCAGCTCGTATATAGTGTGTTTGACCAATAGCGTATTGCGATGTGTCATACTTTATGTTGAAATCTAGAATGCGGAAGCGAATCGATAAACATAGCAATAAAATAAAGAAAGATAAACATTGAACATATGGATTTTACGTAGAACCCTGCTTCCTAATGAGCGGGATGAAATCACGGGAGAAGACCTCAAAGGGCCGGATCTTCAATTGAAATTTCTCAATGAATACATGAGGTGTGGGGCTCCTTATATAGTCCCATAGACAGACCAGAGTCCCACAGACAATAGATGCAGGACTAAACATTAGTGGCTGGTAATTGGATCCCGGAGAGATCAAATTACCACTCTATTACATTCTCCAACACTTTACAATGAAAATGTTGAATTGTCGTTCTTACGTTTAATTAACCCACTAATTCTGAATTGCAGCTGGGAAACTTTTATTGTTGAGTTCTAGCATATTTTACCATGACTATGTTTCTTCTATTGTAGCTGGGAAACTTTTCAACCTGTAAGTAGCCTTCTTGCTCAACCGGAGTGGGCTGCATGGGATCAGACAGTTGAGTATTGTGCATTTGCATACCACCAATATATTGTCATATCTTCTCTACGGCCACAGTATCGATATCTTGGAGATGTGGCAATTCCTTGTGCCACTGGAGGTGTATGGCATCGCAGACAATTATTTGTTGCTACGCCTACTACTATTGAGTAAGATGCTACTATTTGCAAATTTGATTTGAAACATCCAGCTAAAATGCCATGAGTAGTTGTTATCCACTTTTAATTTGTATGTTGTTTGTGCTTGTAGTAGTATACGAGAAACTAATTTCAAATTCTTCTGGTTATTAGCTTTAATTATGGACTCTTGTAGTATAATATTGCCAACATCTAGGACTAGGATGCTCTGATCGCATTTATTTTAATTACATCAAACCAATAGGTGATATTATGCTTAGACAGATTTTGCTAGTCATGCATGCTGTACATTCTATAAATCTTGAGCCAAATTTTGACATGATGTATTGCATTTTAGAGTTGGAAATATTTACATGTTTTAAGCATTTGAAATCGACTGTTTAGTCTGTTTAAGGGGACTGAACTTGCATTTTTTTTATTTGTTTTATCATTACATTGTTTGAAGATATATACGATTTCTACCATCTAACTGGACACAATTTTGTTAGGTGTGTTTTCGTGGATGCTGGAGTTGCACCCATTGATCTGGAAACAATAAAGAGGAAAGAGGAAATGAAAGCAAAAGAAGCGCAAGCTAGGTCTGTTGCTGAGCATGGAGAGTTAGCTTTGATAACAGTTGAGAATCCACAAGTAACCACTAATGAAAGGATCCCGTTAAGACCTCCAATGCTTCAGGTTATCTCTTTCCCAGTTGCACGGCTTTGTTGTTACTAGTTCCAGTGGATATTGATGTCCAAAGTTTCTTGAATGCTAATATGATGTGCTTCTGAATGATACTATTATATTTCATCTTCCAATAATTCAGTTCTCTTACTGTATAAATTTTTCTTGTTGCAAGGAAATATCATTTGCTTTGGGAAAAGTTTGCCTTTGTTTTCCTTCTGTCAAATAAGTTACCATCCTTTAGAGTTGTTAAAATCTAAAATGTGGAAGCGAAATAGATAAACAAAGTAAAGAATCAAGAAAGAATAAACATGAACGCTTGGAATTTTACGTGGAACCCTACTCCCGAAGGAGCAGGATGAAACCACAGGAGAAGGCCTCAAAGAGTCGTATGTTTCTATTGAACTTCCTCATTGAGTACAGAGGGTGTGTGACTTCTTATATAGCCCCACAGACAGACCGAAGTCTCACAGATAGTAGATGTGGGACTAAACATGAGTGGGTGGTAATTGAATCCTGGAGAGATCCAATTACCACTCTATTGCATTCTCCGACACTCCCCCTCAAGTTGGAGCTGATAAAATTGCAACTTGCAACAAAAAAAAAGGTATATATCACATCTTCACGTAATACATTTGTTGGGAAAAACAAAATGACTTAATCTATTCCATAAGCCCTAGGCTCTCTTATATAGGAGAGTAGCCTATGGGTAAATTACATAAAGAGGACAACAGAAAAATAAAATAATGAAGAGGTACAGTTATTCTATATGCGTCAACACTCCCCCTCAAGATGGAGCATAGATATCAATCATGCTCAGCTTGGACGCACACTTCTGGAATGGGCCTCGAAGTAATGCCTTGGTGAAAATATCAGCAGTCTGATTCTCTGATGTGACGTGAGATGTAGCAATGAACCCCTTCTGAACCATGTCACGTATGTAGTGACAGTCAACCTCAATGTGCTTGGTCCTCTCATGAAAGGTTGGGTTGTTTGCAATGAACAAGGCGGCCTGATTGTCACATTCCAACATCATAGGAAGAGGTATATCAAGACATAGATCTGCAAGTAAAGATTTCACCCACATCATTTCTGTGCTAGCCTGGGCCATAGCCCTGTATTCGGATTCAGCACTGGATCTAGCTACCACTGTCTGTTTCTTACTTCTCCACGAAACTAGAGCATCTCCAACATAGACTGCAAATCCTGATGTGGACTTCCTGTCCTTGGGGCATCCTGCATAGTCTGCATCAGCACAAGCCGTGATAGAGATCTCCTTTCCTTTCTTAAATAGCAAGCCTGCACTTGGAGATGATTTTAAATATCTCAGAATCATGTGTATTGCATCCATATGGGCCTGACGTGGTTGCTCCATGAACTGGCTCACACGACTCACTGCAAATGATATATCAGGTCTAGTGATCGTGACATACAGTAGTTTGCCTACCAGTTCTCTGTACCTTCTCTTGTCCACCTCTTCTGTGTCATCATCATAGAGCTTCATGCTAGGATCCATTGGTGTCGTAGCAGGTCGACACCCTAACATACCTGTCTCACTCAATAGATCTGTAACATACTTCCTCTGCGACATTACTAATCCATATGGATTTCTAGCAAACTCCAGCCCCAGAAAATATCTAAGGACTCCCAAGTCCTTGGTGACAAACTCGGTCCCCAGCCTTTCCTTTGCCTGCTTGATGCCCTGCTCATCATCACCTGTAATCAAGATATCATCAACATAAACCATGATTACAATGATACCTCTAGCCGTCTTCTGTACAAATAAGGAATGATCAGCATTGGAGCGTTTATATCCTTGTTTCTCAAAAAGATCTGAAAGCTTCTGAAACCATGCTCTGGGGCTCTGCTTAAGGCCATAGATGGCCTTATGTAATCTGCATACCTTGGAACACTCCCCCTCAACAGCAAAACCAGGTGGTTGTTGCATATAGACTTCCTCCTGCAAGTCGCCATACAGAAATGCATTCTTCACGTCCAGTTGATAAAGCGGCCAGTCTCTAGCAACTGCAACTGATAACAGGATCCGCAGAGTGGAATGACGCGCCACAGGGGAGAATGTGTCAAGGTAATCTACCCCGTATGTCTGTGTGAAGCCACGTGCAACAAGGCGTGCCTTGTACCTGTCAATGGAACCATCTGCATTGTGCTTCACTGTAAACACCCATTTGCAACTCACTGGGCTGACATCTGGAGGTATAGGAACCAAGCTCCAGGTTCCTCTGGATTGAAGTGCCGCCATTTCTTCTTCCATTGCTAGCCGCCATCTAGCATCCTGCAAAGCATCATGATGATTCCGTGGAATGTCTGTAGCTGAAAGTGCCAATGCAAACGTCCTGAAGTCTCCAGATAGCCTCTCAAAAGACACGGCTGCTGATAATGGATATTTGGCACAATTTCTCTTCGGCTTCCGTAGAGCAATTGGAACATCCAAATCATCTGTATTCTCACCATGCTCCTGCAATACATCCTGCTGAGAAATGTCGTCAGATCCATCAACATTAATATTTTCATTACATACCATAGGCGAGCTAGTTGACGGGTCAGGACCATGAGCTGGAGGAGGCCTGCAGGTGTAATGGAATGGTAGTGGAGATACTAGCGGTGGCGGTGGTGGTGGCGGTGGTGGTGTTTGTGGCGATGGTGGTGGTGGTGCCATTAATATGGCATCAGGAGGTATAGGTGGTAGCTGCATATCTCCAGATGCTGAAAAATACATAACAGATTCAAAAAATGTAACATCTGCACTGATCATATACCGCCGACGCACTGGATCAAAACACGTGTACCCCTTTTGAGTTCTGGAGTACCCCACAAAGACACACTTGACAGCCCTAGGAGAGAGCTTGTCAGTGCCAGGCGACAACTGATGGACGAATGCGACTGACCCAAACACACGAGGAGTAAGAGCGAACAAATCCTTGTCTGGATAAATGAGTGAAAAAGGAATTTGTTCATTCAAGACAGACGAGGGCATACGGTTTATTAGGTAACATGCAGTAAGAACTGCATCACCCCAGTAGGAGTAGGGAGCATGACTTTGTATAAGAAGAGATCTTGTGACATCAAGAAGGTGACGGTGTTTTCTTTCAGCAATCCCATTCTGTTGAGATGTATGAGCACAAGAGGTTTGGTGAATAATCCCTTTTGAGGAGTAGTAATTGGCCAAAGTGTGGGTGCATAACTCTAAAGCATTATCACTTCTCACAAGTTTGACAGATGTGGAGAAAACATTCTGAATTTCATTTAGAAAATGGATAATAATATCTCCTGCTTCAGATTTATTTTTCATAAGAAACACCCATGACACTCTCGAGAAATCATCCACAAATACAATATAAAACCTGTGTCCCTGATGATCGGGAACACGACTCGGACCCCAGACATCTATATGAAACAACTCAAATTTGGAGTTACTACTCCGACCTGGACGACTGGGAAAGGACGACCTGTGATGCTTTCCCAACTGACATGCCTCACACTGGATAGGTGTGTGAGAGAGACCATAGGGTAGAACTCGACGCAACTTCTGAAGCGGTAAATGACCAAAACGCAGATGCCACAGGAGAGGAGATACTTGTCCAGCAGGAGAGGATGTGGTTCCGGCAAATGGGGTCTGGTTCAGACGGTAAAGGCCTCCTTGCTCATAGCCTTGACTAATCACGTTGCCCGTACGGATGTCCTGAAAAATCAAAGAAGATGGATCAAAAATAGCTCGACAATGGAGGTCCTTCGTAATCTGACTAATTGACAACAGATTCATAGAAAAATGCGGTGCATGTAGGACATTCTTAAGCTGCATAGAAGATGTCAATCTAATCTCCCCCTGACCAGTGATAGGGGAATGCGTGCCATTAGCAATCACTACTGTACGTCCTGGAGGGATCTGAGTGTATCCTGTAAGTAGACTCTGGTCGCCACATAGATGATGTGTAGCGCCCGAGTCCATGATCCATGGCAGTGTATCAGATCTAATACTGTGGAGTGCAAGTGTACTACCTGAAGTAGTAGTAGATGCAGAGGCAGAAGCAGCAGCATCAGTATGACTCTCTGTAGTCGGTGCTGGACCAGATGGTGGGATGATGCCCCTGAGGCGGGCAACTAGATCATCAAATCGCTGATCCAAGGTAGCAACAGATGGGGGCTCTATCTGCTCAGCGGCTCGTGCAGATGCAGGGAATCTGTGCTTCGAATAGCATGTGTCTTCATTGTGTCCAACTCGGTGACAAAATGTGCATGTTGGCCTAGTGCGGCCACCCCTTCTACGAGGTCCACGTCCACGGCCCTGTTGATGAAATCCGCGGCCTCTGTTTGCCGCCATGGCTGAGGAATTCTGACTCGCAGATGCTGAAGGCACTGTGATCCTACTCAATCTGTGAAAAGCTTCCTCCATAGGAGGAATAGTCGAGTCTGCCAAAATCTGAGACCGTGCTGCCTCATACTCTGGATCAAGTGCAGCGAGAAACACACCCACCATCGTCCCATTCCTGTATGTCTTCTGCTGTTCTGGCGTGGCGGTAAGAGGCATGAAGCTATAGAGCTTCTCGAACATCCCTCTCAGTGATGTGTAGAGAGAATGTAAAGGACGACCATTCTGCTTTATTGTGAATATATCATGTTGTAGTTGCAGGATCGTTGTTTCGTTCTTCGCCTGAGAATATGTCGCCGCCAGGATATCCCACATGTCTTTGGCTGTGGGTTGATGTAGAATGTCATTGGCAATTTCAATAGCCAATGTACCAGATAGCCAGACCTTGGCATATGCATCGTCGGCCTCCCATGAGGCATGGACTCCAGTCTTCTCTGCAGGCTCAGGTTCGGTAAGAATGTGCTTCTTACCTGTAGACTTCATCATACTCATGAACTGCATTGCCCACAGTTCATAGTTAATACCATCCATCTTGACAATGGGCGATGCACCACGAAATGCGCCAATAGACGGGATATCTGCCTTGCTTTCTGACATACTGGTGATGGAAGACTGAAGTGATTGACAGAAGATAATCTTTGTCTACAATGACATAGACGGGATTAGTTGCATGTGTAGACGTCAAGCAACTATCCCCATGAATATGTGTGCGCTACGGTCTTGACACGCGCAAACAATTACTGAGGCACACGCAAACTGTGGGAACGCAGATGTGCAAAGGGCTGGCGCACAGATGTTCAGGTGCGGCAAGAACACGCTACTCGCGTGTGCAACTGGGGCGAAGAGACGCACAGATGGGCATGCGCACGTGATGCGCTACGCGGTGCGCTGATGCGATGCGCAAGTCTCGCGCACAGATGATGCGCACAGGTCTCGCGCACCGATGCGCACAGATGCGCACAGGCGCTAGGGCTGGAGTGCGCACACGCACGCACAGATGCGCACAGGCGATGCGCTAAGGCTGGAGCACCGCCGCGATTGGAGAAGAAGACCGCCGCAGCAGATCGGAGGTGGGCGGCGCCGAGTAGAGAGAGAGGAGAGAGAGAGGCCGACGGGTGGGGTGGGCTAGGGTTAGGGTTTCGAGAACTCCGGTCTAGGACCGTCGCTCTGATACCATGTTGGGAAAAACAAAATGACTTAATCTATTCCATAAGCCCTAGGCTCTCTTATATAGGAGAGTAGCCTATGGGTAAATTACATAAAGAGGACAACAGAAAAATAAAATAACGAAGAGGTACAGTTATTCTATATGCGTCAACAACATTCCAAGAAGAATATGTGTCGGTTGCTGGTAGAAAACCTCGCTCGAGGATGGGTCTGCGACTTTTAGGTCACCGGAACATATCCTCTGCCATGCATGTAGAGTCGCTGCGATATCAGATCACTGGAACGTCTTTGTCATGCATGTAGATCACCAGAATGTATTTTTGTCGTCCCTGGAGAAGAATCGCAGTAGAAGAAGTCCATCACATAGTAGTAGTCGAGGATAGATATCCGACGAAGTAGTCGATGTTTGGTGAAGATAGATGATAAATATAGTAGTCTGGAGTATTGGTCTGTTAGTCATGGATGGGCAGAAGTCATGTAGATACATCTCAAGAAGAAGGTGCCCGGTCTTACTCCTCCTTTCTCCCGTACTTGATAAGAACATGGATCATCAAGTTGGGAGAAAAACAAAAACTTTTTTTAGTTCTTTTTTTCTCGTTTTCCTCTCTTTCTTTCTTTTTTGTATTAACCTCTCCTTTTTTTTCTTTGGCCTCTCTTTTCCTTTTTTTGTGACGTCAGCCTAACTTTGGGCTCACAAACTCGGCTCCTTTAGCAGCCATTGTTGGGTCTTTTTCCCTTTTTTATTGTAGAAGATGACCCCATTTGGGCCCAAATCAGTGTGTTTTTTTAACATTTATCTGTTGGGCCCAAATGGAAGAGCAACCCCCTTATTTAGGAAGGGTGATGCAAATGAGAATTTGCAATGGTGAAGAATAATAATTTGATGGTGGAAAAATTATTTGGTGGCAATGGTGAAGAATAATAATTTGATGGTGGAAAAATTATTCGGTGGAAAAATTTGAGGGATGAAGAAGAGAAAGCGCGCTGGTTGCGCGAGATTCGAGAGAAAAATTGTGAAGATCGCGTGGAGGGAGAAGAGAGAAGGGAAGGAGATGAGATAAATCTCAATTTGATTTCAACTTGAACTTGAACCGTTTCTAAGCAAATGACTACCATCCCCTTTATATAGGAAGAGTGGGATAACAAAAACAGAAACAAATCAAAATTCAGATCCTAGTTTATCCTAATTTGGACTCTAACTGACTAATTAATTAAATCAAGATCACATGCGATCCTTTTAAAATAAAATTGCAATGACTCAATTAGCCGTAAATTAAATTAACTCAACCCTAATTAAACATAACAAAAAATAAAGCCCTATTTCTTTATTTCATGCTGCATCGACTCTCCTCTACTTGAAAAATTCATCTCCCGATGAATTGTTTGATCTTTCAGCTTGAAGCTTGATGATTTTATTTCAGTGTTTCGATCATATTTTGGAAGAACTGATGTGAAGCAAACAACGGAATCCGTGCGTACTTGGTGCGGTAGTTGGTGCTGTTAATTTCACGATGGAAGAGCATGTGGCACAAATGTTGACGCCCACGCGGATTTCGACCCCTTGACGTGGTGCTCAAAAAATTGATGGGGCATCTTCATATCGAGCATTTCGACCTTGGAGAACCCATAACAAATGAATGGCACAAATTTAGGAGGGGAGGAGATGTGTGTGATGAACTAGACCATAGAGTCTTTAAATAGGTGAAACCCACATTCATAATCCTAATTGGAAAAGGCACCAGTCTTAATTTCCTTTTCTCATCGTTTTTCTCTAAATATTCTTGTCCCAGGAGTTGGAAGTGTAAATTTTCCACTCCATCTAAATAGATGTCCCTTAGATTCCCACCAACTTTAACCTTTAAATAAAACCTTTTGTGGGGAGGGGGCGGATTGCAATTTTTCAAAAATATTTCATCCATTGTTTTAGGGGATCCGATTGAAGTGGAATCCCCAGCCCTCTTTAGGGTCTCTTCTCCCTTCCAAGAACGGCAGCGACGTGGCGATAAGGGAGGCCACATGTGGTGGCAGCAGCGAGATGAAGATGGCTGGAGTCGAGGGCGACACCTCTTCTTGGCGTGTGCACAACGCCAAAACTTCCTTGGCGAAAGAGGTGGAGGCGACATCGGGTTGAATCAGGAAGCCTTAAACGGCAGCGACAGGCCGAATCGGAAGGCCCTAGGCGACAGTCGCGTCGGGAATGGAGGTGATGGCGGCATCGGGTAGGGAGGTGAAGAGGGAGGACAGTGGCGTCGGTGGTGGCAAAGGGGATGGGAAGAGGGATGGCGGCGGTGCAGGGCCGAGGTGGAGGGAGCAGCATTGGATAAAGAGGGGAAGGGTGGAGGCGAGGAGGGGGGGGGGCAGGCGGCGGCGGTGGGTCTAGGTGGTGTGTCAGGGCGGCGGAGAGGGCTTGTAGGGGAGGCGAGGGGGCTATGGGAGTAGGCAGCGGTAGTGTCGACGCGGGTGGGGAGGTAGCGATGGTGCATGGGTGAGTTGGAGGCGCGGGTTCAGCAGCAACAGCTCAGACGGTCGGGGTTGTGGTCGGCTTGGATGCAGAGGGTGTGGGGGGAGGCAACTAGGGGTTGTAGCGAGGCTGGGGAGCTCGCCAATGGTGCGTAGGTGGTGTAGGAGTCTTGTGAGGGAGCTGCAGGAGGTGATGGAGTCGATTTCATCGTCAACGATTGATATGGAGTGGGGTGGACAACAGATGTAGAGGCAATTTTTTCTTTCTTTTCTTCATTATTGCCCTCAAACTCACCTTGGACAGCAAATTCTTCTACTAGAGACGGCGGCGGGGGTTTCGAAACCTCATGGACAACAACTTTTACAGCATTTTTGGTAGCATTTTCCTCTAGTTGTCACGTCAACGCTTCAACATTCCGCGGCTCATGCATTTCTCTCGCCAAGGCTTGCATGTCAGCACACACCTGGAGCATATCGGATAAAGTTTTTCTAACCTCAGCACACCATGTACGGTTTGTTGAACAAGATTCTTTGGTTGTACATCTGCGCGAGCCTCTGGATGGATCATCAGATCGTGAGGGTGATCTGAGGGCCATGCTCTGATACCAAATGATGGAAATGAGAATTTGCAACGGTAAAGAATAATAATTTGACGATGCAAAAATTATTTGGTGGAAGAAATTGGAGGGATGAGGAAGAGAAAGCGTGTCGGTTGCGCAAGATTCGAGAGAAGAATCGCGAAGATCGCATAGAGGGAAAAGAGAGAAGGGGAGGAGATGAAATAAATCTCAATTTGATTTCAACTTGAACTTGACTACCATCCCCTTTATATAGGAAGGGTGGGTTACAAAAATAGAAACAAATCAAAATTCAAATTCTACCTTATACTAATTTAGACTCTAACCGACTAACTATCTAATATAGCCGACTAATAATTAAATTGAGATCACATGTGATCCCTTTAAAATAAAATTGCAATGACTCAATTAACCGTAAATTAAATTAACTTGACCCTAATTAAACCTAACAAAAAATAAAGCCCTATTTCTTTATTTCATGCTGCATCTAAGGAGTATCGGCCCCACCTCATCTCTTCGAAAGAAGATTATGGTTCCTTCAATGGGAGCTCATATGCGTCGCCCCCCATGGGGCATCTCATGCACGAGGGTTTGGAACCCTACCACTGCTTGGAAGGATGTGTTGTGCCTGAGGATATCGCTGCCGCCACATTCTTGAGAGGGTTGCGTCATCTTGTCGAGCGCCTGGCACATGTTGGAGCCGCTTGGAAAAATCGCAGCAGGTGCTCGTAGAGGATAGAGCACCACCTGCACGAGGAGAGGTCCTGCTTAGATGTGGTGGGTCTCACTGCCTGGAGGAAATAGGCATGGGATCTGGAGGAGCTTTGCGTGATTTGGGTTGCGCGATCTAGGCTGAAGAGGCCTTCGACTAGAGGTTCGTCGTGGCTTGGAGTAGATGGGTGCTCGCACCACCAATACACCATCGTGCCACCATCTTCGGGCTGACGTAGCAGAGAGCAATCGGCTAGGGGTTCGTCGAATGAAACTTCATGGAGTCTCGCCTCCTCTTCTCTTTGCCTTGTTAGAGCTGGGGTTGTTGCGTCGCCTCCATGTGTTCGGGAATCGCCACCATCACATGTGGATGCAGCATTGGAGGTTGCATACAAATCAGAGGAGCATTGCCTGGAATCCTTCGAGTGCATCATGGAATTCCAAGCAGCAGCTTGACCTAGGTTTCTGCTGAAACCCTAAAACTTGAACTTGAACGGATAATTGAACATGAACACAACATAAATCTTCAAATAAAAAAAACTGAATCAAACCACATAATCAACTTGCTCTGATATGAACACAACAAATAAGTCTTCAAGAATAAACCTTGGAATCAACTGCTCTGATACCATGTTAAAATCTAGAATGCAGAAGAAGAATAGATAAACAGAGCAAGAAATCAAGAAAGAATAAACATGAACACTTGGGATTTTACGTGGAACGCTACTCCCGAAGGAGCAGGATGAAACCACAGGAGAAGGCCTCAAAGGGCCATATGTTTTCTACTGAACTTTCTCACTGAGTACAAAGGGTGTGGGGCTCTTTATATAGCCCCACAGACAGATCGGAGTCCCACAGATCAGTGTTCAGGAAATCGGCCGAGTATACCGCATACTCGGCCGTATACTCGTATTCAGTAGCCTTGGCGCACCGAGTATGGTCAAATCGTCATCTAGGCGGGTTAGGCCGCATACTCGGCCGAGTATGCGGTATATGCGGCCGTTTATGCGGCCGATTTTCGAATAAACTTTTTTAAAACCTTAACCTAAACTCGGACATCCGACTTAACGCTCTTTCAATTGATGTTTTTGCTCACTTGACTCTATTATCCCAATAGTTTTGTTCCTTGTAACTTCAATTCTTTATTATTATAATCAAGAATATAATATTTAGAGGTTATTAACATGATATTAAAAATTTATTTATATTTTTTAATAATAAAAAATACCAAACCGCATAAAACCGCATACTCCCCGCATACTCTCCCGCATACCGCATACTCTCTATGCAGTGACCCCTCCGACTGAATACCGCATACCACCTTCCTGAACATTGCCACAGATAATAGATGTGGGACTAAACATGAGTGGGTGATAATTGGATCCTGGAGAGATCCAATTACCACTCTATTGCATTCTCTGACAAGAGTCTTTTTTTCCATCTATTGTGATTGTAAAAGTGTGTATTTAGTCTTTTTGACGTGCATAGGTTTGGAAATGTTTGAAGGAAGCTTTTCGCTAATGCCAACTCCGGATAAGTACAGGGTCTACGTATGTTGGCCATTGTTGTAGACTGTGCCACGACATTATCTCTCTCATTAGACTCCTTAAGGATGCTTTTGTTTCTTTAATTGCTGACTTAATTGTTTTATGTGCTGTCCATTTCCTTCTGAACTTAATCATCTCCACAGAAACTGAGCAGTACTGGGTTCATCCTGGCCTGTTTCACAACCTTCCTTTTGATAAACTTTCTGTGTGTAGAAGTTAGATATATACATCTGTATTTCTAACAGTTGCCAGATTGGTGTTAGTAGATCCTGATGCCAAGTGTAGAGGATGGATTGGAAGAAGACTAAAGGGCAATCACGAGCTTCCTTCGGAATAACAGTACTATCCAGCTAAATCTTTCTTGGATATACCTCATGGCCATTAATATCACTCAGTGAGCAGTAAAATTTTGGTCGAAATTCAGTTTCCTAGCTCACCGATATCAATAGAAACCCCATTGTTTCCATTCACAGGATTTCGATTCAACACTCGATATTCGGGGAAATTTCAGCAAAATGAGTGAAATTTGACTGTCATAACATTTTTGAGAGAATATTCATAACATATTTCCCGAACTTCATCCGATATTGTCCAACTTTTTTCCCCTTTTACCACATCATTATGCATCTTTTGGAGTTATTTATACCATGCCTTTGCTATGTCTTCTTGCTATAAAAAAAAAGCTTGAGATCTAGGTCTTCTATGTAGCATCGTACATCACTTCTCACCTTCATAGACGATTATATGAGACAATCCTACAACTTATATACCCGCTCCTACTATGAGCATGCCTTGATCCAACTTAGAAAAGTCAGCCAGACTTAAACTAAACGATTTGGAGTGGGGGGGGGGGGAGGCTGGAGGTTGGAGGGACAGACAGAATGGCAGAGGCATCCTCCTATGAGTGCTCTGTGGATGGACTTGTGGAAGGAGATGACATCCACAAGTCTGTGAAATAAGGGTGATTCAGGTGGGATTATAGGAGTTGGCCCCTAGGTAGTGGATATGAGAAATTCATTGGATTAGATGAGGCTACTACTGAAGGAGAGGGAGTGGGAGCTGAAAGGGGCTATAGTTGACGAAGAGGGAGTAGGAAATGAAGGGAGAAGTCTAACGTTTAAGGTGGGTTGGAAGGAGAAATTGTCCAGATTTTGTGACCACGATGCTTAGTGAATAAGGGGAAGAGATTGGACATGGTTAGGGAGAAGATAATGGAGCAGATGGTGGTTTTCTCGAGGAAGAGGAGGCGAGCAAGTGGGAGGATTTGTAGAGAGAAGAGCTGATGGCTGCGAGTAGCGGCAATTAGAATAGGACTTGGGAATGTACTAGAGGGGACCTTAGTGAGTTCTATGCAAGTAGGAAAGGTAGATCACCAGACGAGTGCTGCAAGTGTGGACAACTTTTATGATGAAATGGCTGCTAGTATGGGCTTTCCACGAAAGGAGGGTCCTGCAAGTTCTCCAAAATTGGGGGTGGTTACTTGGAATGTATGGGGTCTGGGTGAACTAGAAAAAGGGCAATTATGGATCCGTACTCTCACAACGGGTCGCAGATGTAGTTTTGTTGCAGGAGATTAAGTTCATTGGTTTTGATAGTTTTGTGTAGAGGAGCTTGCAGGGGGTTAGGTTGTCAGATATTCATGTGGGGAACTCTACTGGGAGATATGGGACATCCTTCATGGGTGGAAGGGGGACCTTATACAATTCGAAGAGGAGTTGCTTCTTGGGAGGACTCTGACCGTGGTATTTAGAAGGCGAGCTACCATCATTACGGTTGGAAGGGAGCCCCATTGCAATGGTGCCTTTAATGTCTTCATATACAATTTGTATTATGTGTTTGACCTCGGCAAGGCATTTACATGTCTACGAACTAAACCCCTTCGACAAAATCAGCATTATGAGGAATATGATACTTTACCTATAATGCATACACCTAAGGCCAAGCCTGTTATCGATGCTATCGGGAACGATGCTATCGGGAACAAGGTCTACGTCCGCTACGACTTCCCCCTGTTCTATTCGTTTGTCAACCATACAATTCCTTTCTTTGGGGTCCTCGAACTCCATCCGTAAAATTGGAGACATCTCCATTGTTTCCATTGTCTCCGGCCGGGACTTACGTTGTCTTTATAGTATAGAGCATCACTGTATAAGAGTGGGGTCTGGGCGTTGATCTTGGGGAACATGAGGGCCGAGGAGGGGGAAAAGATGGGATCTGGGTTAATGGTGCTGATTGATGTGCCGACGTGGTCGACAGCGGCGGAGAATTCAGAGAGGATCATAGTGGCAAAGGAGCTGGGGAGGAAGGAGGAGACGAATGCTGTGGTGGTGGGGATGAGAGGAGAGAGGGAATATGGATAAAATAATAATAAGTTATCAACTGTTAGATCTATGTATGGCTAGATTTACTCAAGGAATTGTTAGATTAGTGGAGTAAAGTAACTGCAAGGGTTTACATGTAACAAGGAGTTACTATACGAGGGTGTAAACATGCATTATACGAGGCTCAATGTGTAAATATGAAATTGTACAGGGGTATGCGTAAAAATACCTTATCCTTGTAATTATTTGCTAAAGAAACCCTTTTATTCATTAAAGTGACAGTACGGAGCTGAGATTGTGTACTTTTCTTATGTGGAAGATATGATTTTCTTCTTAAAAAATGTATTTTTCTTCTAAATTCTTTCAGGTTGTTCGGTTAGCTTCATTCCAGCATGCACCTTCCATACCCCCTTTCATATCCTTGCCAAAGCAGTCCAGAGTAGAGGGGGATGATGCAGTTTCACAGATGACAGAAGAACGGAAAATGAATGAGGTGGCTGTGGCTGGGGGAGGGGTGTCCGTGGCAGTAACTCGTTTTCCTGCAGAACAGAAGCGACCTGTAGGACCTCTAGTAGTTGTTGGTGTCAGAGATGGAGTGCTGTGGCTCATTGATAGGTAATACATCTCAGCCAAATACATTTTTCAATTGAGAACAATTTAACTTCCCTAAATGTACTGCAATCTGTGATATGCTCCTTTGATGCATACCTGCTAATTACCTACTTTCAATGAAACCCTAAATTTGATTGTAGGTGTGTATCGTAAACCTCTTTTGTGCAACTGCATGTTCAAATACTGGTTATATTTGCAGTTCTATACCATAAAAATATTCATTTTATGTATATAGTTTCTCATTAGTTTTTTCTATATTAATTTTTTTCTTGACAACCTTTTGCTGTAGTCGGTGATTAATTAATTATTGATTATAATATTCCAGTGAAGGTGCTTTTCGAACTTAACGCTTCGTGCTCTATTGAAAAATGATGAAATTTTCTGTACAAGTTGAGAAATGGTTTATAGTATCTTACACAGCTTAGATACTTGCCATGTATCCGCTTGAACTTTAATTAACAAAGTATTTTACAAATATGTATTTGGAATTCTCGAGACAAATTATTGCAGCAAATTATACATTTGTGAACATGACCCTGTAATTAACAGCTATCAAACACAGTTTTTGATGAGATTCCATCAAACTGGCATATGTTCTTTATGGCGTAGAGAGTGTTTTTCGAACTTAACGCTTCGTGTTCTATTGAAAAATGATGAAATTTTCTCTACAAGTTGAGAAATGGTTTATAGTATCTTACACAGCTTAGATACTTGTCATGTATCCACTTGAACTTTAATTAACAAAGTATTTTACAAATATGTATTTGGACTTTCTCGAGACAAATTATTGCAGCAAATTATACGTTTGTGAACATGACCCTGTAATTAACAGCTATCAAACACAATTTTTGATGAGATTCCATCAAACTGGCATATGTTCTTTATGGCGTAGAGAGCATTTCACTACCAAGAGGATTAGCAGTGCAATATAATTTAATTAAATGTAGCTACAATATGAATCTATATCCAACCATCGGCATGATTGTGTCCTTACCAAAGTAAACCCTTATCATTTGTACTCTATATATCTCCACAAACTTATATGTTTTCCCCAATATGCTTCTATTGGGAAAACAAAGAGAGATCATCATTCCTTGAGCCCTAGGCTCTCTTATATAGGGAGAGACATAAGGGCAGATTACATAAAGTAGACAAAGGGAAAAGAAAATAGATAAAAGTATACACAAACATGAAATATATCTCTACACACTCCCTCAAGATGGAGCATAGATATCTATCATGCTCAGCTTGGATAAGCACATCTGGAAAGACCCCCTAAGGCTTTGGTGAAAATGTCTGCCGTCTGTTCTCCTGAGTTGACATGGGATGTAGAAATGAAGCCTTTCCGGATCATATCACGTATATAATGGCAATCAACCTCAATGTGCTTTGTCCTCTCGTGAAATGCAGGATTATTAGAAATGAATAATGCAGTCTGATTGTCACATTTCAGCGACATGGGAAGAGGAACAACTATATATAGATCTGTCAGGACTGTTCGAACCCACATCACTTCTCTACATGCTTGGGTCATAGGTCTATACTCAGATTCATCACTGGATCTAGCAACAACTGTTTGCTTCTTACTCTTCCATGAGACAAGTGACTCTCTGACAAATATAGCGAATCCTGATGTAGACTTCCTATCATTTGGGCATCCTGCATAGTCTGTGTCTGCGCATGCTGAGATAGTAATAGTGCCACCCTTTTTAAACAACAGCTCTGCACCTGGAGATGATTTAAGGTGCCTTAGTATCATTTGTATATCATTCATATGTACCTGACGAAGTTGTTCCATGAACTGGCTCACTCTACTAACTGCAAATGAAATATCAGGTCTGGTAATGGTAACATAGAAGCTTTCCCACCAGTTCCTTATATCTTCTCCTGTCAACCTCATCAGTATCGTATCATCATCATACAGCTTCATGCTTGGATCCATGGGTGTAGAACCAGGTCGACATCCAAGTATACCCGTGTCACTTAGCAAGTCAATGATATATTTTCTCTGAGTCATCACAAGCCCTTGTTGATTTCTGGCAAACTCCAGAAAGTATCTAAGCGCTCCTAGATCCTTGGTAACAAATTCACGGCCTAGAAATTCTTTTGCTCTTTTTATTCACTGCATATCATCTCCTATAATAAGTATATTATCAACATACACCATAATAACAGTCGTACCTCTGGAGGTCCTCTGTACGAAAAGAGAATGATCTGCATTCGACCGTTTGAACCCTTGCTTCTCAAACAAATCTGAGAGCTTCTGAAACCAAGCTCTCGGGCTCTGATTAAGGCCATAGATTGCCTTATGAAGTCTACACACCTGTGAATACTCCCCCTCAGCAGCAAACCCTGGCGGCTGCTGCATGTAGACTTCTTCCTGAAGATCACCATACAAAAAGGCATTCTTGACATCCAATTGAAAACGGGGGCCAATCTCGAATCACGGCAACAGATAAAAGGATCCGTAAGGTAGAATGACGAGCAACTGGAGAAAATGTGTCAAGATAATCCACCCGGTGTGTCTAAGTAAACCCGCGGGCAACCAGTCGAGCCTTATACCTATCAATGCTACCATCTGCATTTTGCTTCATTGTAAATACCCACTTGCAACTTACTATAGATGCCCCACTAGGAGCGGGAACAAGGCTCCAAGTACCTCTCGACTGAAGAGCCGCTATCTCTTCCTCCATAACCAGATGCCATCTACTATCAGCCAATGCCTCCTGGTATGTCCGTGGTATATCCACAGCGGACAAAGCAACTGCAAACCTCCTGAAGTCACCCGTCAGGCGCTCAAAGGTGACATGAGAAGCAATCAGATATGAAGCACATGAACGCTTCTGCTTCCTCAGAGCAATAGGAAAATCAAGTTATGCATCATTTGTACCACCTTCTTTATCATCTCCTTTCTGAAATGGCCCCTGTTGAGAAACACCATCAGACCCATCATTAGAAGTAATGTTGTCAAGACAAACCTGGGGCATGCTTGAGGATTGACCATGATCAAGAGTAGGGGTTGGCCGTCGACTGTAGTGATGTGGTAGAGGAAGAACCAAAACAATGGGAGGAGGTAATGTTGGTGGAGGTGATGGTGGTGGAGGTGGTGGAGGTGGTGGTGGTGGAGGTGATGGTGGGTACATGGGTGAGAAGAACATGACTGACTCAAAAAATGTGACAACTGCATTGACATAATACCTCCGACGTAACGGATCATAGCAACGATAACCCTTTTGAGTCCTGGAATACCCGACAAAAACACATTTGACAACCCTAGGAGAGAGCTTGTCAATCCCTAGAGGCAACTGATGGACGAACGCAACAGACCCAAAAACACGAGGGGTAAGAGAGAACAACTCCTTGTCAGGGAAAACAAGGGAGAAAAATATCTTCTCCCCCAGCATCTATGAGGGCATACAGTTAATGAGGTAACATGATGTGAGAACCGCATCGCCCCAGAATGAGTGCGGTGCACAACTCTGAAAGGAGCGTATGAGTGACATCAAGAAGATGACGGTGCTTTCTTTCTGCAACACCGTTCTGTTGGGACGTGTAAGCACAAGTTGTTTGATGAAGGATGCCGTGAGATGAAAAGAATTGAGATAGTATATGGGTACAAAATTCAAGAGCATTATCAGTTCGCACAATTTTGACAAAGGTAGAAAAAACATTCTGCACTTCTTTAATAAAATTCATAATAGTATTGCCCGCTTCTGATTTATTTTTCAACAAGAAAATCCAAGACTAACGACTAAAATCATCCACATCAACTAAATAGAACATGTGTCACTGATGATCGGGAACACGACTTGGACCCCAAATGTCTACATGGAAAAACTCAAAAAGAGGGCGACTGCCCCGACTATGATGACTAGGGAAGACGGATCGAAGATGCTTCCCTAACTGACATGCTTCACAATTGAACGTCGAGCGAGGTGAGATCTGAGGAAGGACTTGACGCAGTTTCTGAAATGGAAGATGACCATAGCGCAGATGCCATAGATAAGGAGAGACATGTCCAGTAGAATGAGAGGATGCTCCAGCATAAGGTGTTTGGACCAGTCGATAAAGCCCTCCTTGCTCACGGCCACACCCAATCACTCTGCTCATAAGAATGTCTTGAAACACAAGAGATGATGGGTCAAATATTGCTCGATAATGTAAATCTTTAGTAATCTGACTAATTGACAGTAAATTCTTTGAGAAATTAGGGGTATGCAACACATTCTGCAATTGCATAGAAGGCGTCAAGGTAATCTCCCCCTGTCCTGTGATTGGAGAATGAGTCACATCTGCTATGACCACTGTCTTTCCTGGAGAAACCTGCTTGTAGGATATGAGCTGATGTCTGTCTCCACACAAATGATGTGTTGCACCTAAATCTATAATCCATTCTGAGATACCCGAACCATGATAAGAAGTAGAAGTATGAGCACTACTTGAGGAACTAGCTCCTGCAATAGCAGCAATGTCCGAACTGCTCTCTGCAATAGGTGAAGGAGTACTGGTTGGGGGCATGATATCTCACAGTCGAAACACAAGTTCATCATATTGTTGATATGATGCGGGTGGAGTGTCGTGATTCTGAATCTGTTCTGCTACGCGGGCAGATGCTGGGAAACCATGCTTGGAGTAGCATGTATCTTCGGTATGACCAGTCCGATGATAGTAGGTACACTGTGGTCCACAACCACGACAACCTCTACCACGTAGTCCCCATCCACGGAAATGAGATGGGATACCTCTTCCACGAGAGGCTGCTATAGAAGAAGAATTTGGCAATAGAGCAGGGCTTGAGATATTGATCCAGCTCAATATATGAAATACCTCCTCCATGGGAGGAATGGTAGCATCTGCCAGAATCTGAGATGAAGAAGCCTCATACTGTGAGTCTAGAGAGGCTAGAAAGACTCCCACCATCGTTCTGGAGTAGCTGTGAGGGACATGAAGCTATGAAGCTTCTCAAACATTCCCCGCAACGCAGTGTAGTGAGCATGCAGGGGTCGACCATTCTGCTTTATAGTGAAGATATCATGTTGAAGCTATAGAATTTTGTTGCATTCTTGGCCTGTGAATACGTGGCAGTAAGAATATCCCACATGATTTTGGCAGTGGGCTGATGTAAGACATCATTTGCAACGTATGGAATCAAGGTACCAGACAACCAGACCTGAGCATGTACGTCATCAGCCTCCCATGAGGTATACAACCATGTCTTCTACGTTGGCTCGTCCTCGGTAAGAATATGTTTCTTACCCATCGACTTCATTAGGCTCATGAACTGCATGGCCCATAATTCATAGGTCGACCCATCCATCTTCACAATAGGCACAGGACCTCTGAAGGCGCTTGTGGTGGGGATCTCTACCTTGCTTTCTGACATGATGACTGGAGATGACTAGGGTTGTAGACGAAATAAACTGTGGTCTACACTGACATGAAGAGGTTTGGTTGCATGTGTAGACTTACACAACCAAACCCATCAACATGGAGGTGCGGGAGGAAGGCCCTCGAGGAACGGCAGCAGGGCCCAAGATCGCTAGGCCCGAGGCGGCGGGACCCAAGAGGCTACAATGGGGGGCTGCAAGGCGGAGGCAGCGGGGCTGCAAGGCGGGGCGGTGAGACGGGGCCGCAAGGTGGGGCGGCGGAGCCCTGGGCGGCGGGAGGCTTGAAGGGTGGAGGGGGATTAGGGTTAGAGTTCGGTACAGGAACTCCGGTCTATGACCGTAGCTCTGATACCATGTTGGGAAAACAAAGAGAGATCATCATTCCTTGAGCCCTAGGTTCTCTTATATAGGGAGAGACCTATGGGCAAATTACATAAAGTATACAAAGGAAAAAGAAAATAGATAAAATATACATAAACATGAAATATATCTCTACAGCTTATATTTCAAATTTACTAAAACGTAGCATTGGGATGGTGAGCTTTTCCATTTGCAATTAGAAGTTAACTTCAACTGTCGAAGAGACGTACCCCTTTTGCAAGCTCCGCCCCTCATCATGAGATGTGCCCTTTGTTGTCGTCATTGTCACTGTTGCCACCATCGGTGTCCTCGTTTTTGTTCCCACTACTATCATTATCGTGGCTACAATCATTGTCATCCTACCATTTTCATTGTCTTCGTCGTCGAGAAGGATTCAATGAGAGGGGGGGGAGAAGTAGGTAGGTGATAAGTGAAGAAAATGAAGAGGTCGGAAGAGAATAAATAATTATTTTTAGTTTGGAAGGTATTTTATAACTATCTGTATTGCGTTGCAGTTTTTTTTACTGTTATCTCTAGTAGTTTGGCCCACATATGTTGATGGCAGGGATATAAGTATGAATAATGTTTTCTAGGGGACGTCGTGTATCAAATAGGCAGGGGCATAAGTTGTATTGAAAAACTTCCAAAGGGCACGCGTAAATTTCTAATAATAAATATATGCAGGGGCATAAGTTGTATTGAAAAGCTTCCAAAGGGCACATGTATAAATTTCGAAGTAAATACGCTTGAGGAGTACCCGTGGAAACTTATTCCACGGGAACCCCAAGCGAATATATATTTTGTTAAGTACCGTAAGGGAGCTAAAAATTAAAAGAGCTTGCTTTAAAGCTATGTCTAAGGATAGAACAGAGGAAACTGTCACAGACTATAAAATAGCGAAGAAGGAAGCAAAGAAGGCTGTAAGCGAAGCTAAGTCAAAAGCTTATGAGGTTTTGTATAAAAATCTCAACTCTAAGGAGGGCCAGAAGGATATATTCAGGTTGGCCAAAGCAAGAGAAAGAAAGACCAAAGACCTTTCTCAAGTGAGATGCATTAAGGACGAGGAAGGTCACGTGCTTGTTACTCAGAAGGATATAGAGACTAGATGGGAGCAATACTTCCATAAACTTTTCATTGGAGAAGGAAATAGAGAGATCACTTTGGGTGATCTAGCTAGTAGCGAAAGTTACTTGAATCGTGCATGCTATAGACGAATACAAAGAAAAGAAGTAGAGGAGGCTTTGAAGGTTATGAGACCTGGGAAAGGTGTTGGACCGGATAACATCCCTGTAGAAGTATGGAAAGTTTTAGGTGAGCGTGGTTTGACTTGGCTTACGAATCTATTCAATGTTATTTGGCGAAGCAAGAAAATGCCTGAAGATTGGAGGAGGAGTATCGTGGTGCCTCTTTATAAGAACAAAGGAGACATTCAAAATTGTTCAAATTACAGAGGTATCAAGCTGATGAGTCACACTATGAAAATTTGGGAACGTGTGATCGAAAGAAGGTTGAGGCAAGTTTCCCAAGTAAAAGAAAACCAATTCGGATTCATTCCAGGTCACTCAACTATTGAAGCCATCCATTTGCTGAGGAGAACAATGGAGATTTATAGAGCTAAAAGGAAGAATCTCCATATGATCTTTATTGATTTGGAGAAGGCTTATGATTCCGTCCCACGAGAGATACTGTGGAGACTTTTGGAGAAGAGACAAGTACCTGTCCTATACATTAATCTCATATAGGATATGTATGATAGGGCTTTATCTTGTGTAAGGACCCCGACGGGGAAGACTGACTATTTTGATATCAACATTGGTTTACATCAAGGTTCAGCTTTGAGTCCATTTCTTTTTACTTTGATTATGGACGAGTTGACAAGTCACATTCAGGATGAGTTACCGTGGTGTATGTTATTTGTTGATGATATTGTGCTTATTGACGAGACTAGAGATAGAGTAAATGAGAAGCTTGAGGTTTGGAGACCTGCATTAGAGACTAAAGGTTTTCGTATAAGTAGGGTTAAGATGGAATATATGGAATGCACCTTTGATGGAAGCAATGGTGAAGGAATGGAGGTGAAGATTGGTGACGATAACCTTCAGAAGAGAGATTCTTTTAGATATCTGGGATCTATTTTGCAACATGATGGGGAAATTGATGGAGATATTACTAATAGAATAAATGCAGGCCGGCTAAAGTGGAGAGGAGCCTCCACTGTTCTATGTGATAAGAAAAATCCTTTAAAAATTAAAGGAAAGTTTTACAAAGCAGCCGTGAGACCTGCTATGCTTTATGGTTCTGAATGTTGGCCTGTGAACCATAGACATGTGCAGAGAATGGTTGTAGCAGAAATGAAAATGCTAAGATGGATGTGTGGACATACACGTAAAGATCGGATACGGAATGATGCAATCAGAAAGAAAGTTGGTGTAGCTCCGATCGAGGATAAGATGCGAGAAAACCGCTTAAGATGGTTTGGTCATTTGCAAAGAAGGTCAACTGATGCACCAGTTAGGAGATGCGAGTGTTGGGATGTTGAGCCGCTAAGAGAGGGCGATGACGGCCCAAGAAGTGTTGGAAAGAGACTATACGAAGGGATCTTAGTTTTTTGGATATAAGTCCGAGATTGGCCCAAGATAGATCTGAATGGAGGCGAAAAATCCATGTAGCTGACCCTACTTAATTGTGGGAAAAGGCTTTGTTGTTATTGTTGTTGTGTACCGTAAGGGAGCCGTGACTTGAGATAACGGCTTCCTTTGGAAGGGAGCCGTTACTTGAGATCACGGCTCCCTTCCAAAGGAAGCCGTGATCTCAAGTCATGGCTGTGTCTACTTCTAGAACAACAACTCTCCATCCTTGGTGGTGGGATTGGATTTCGATAGAGAGGCAAGAGTTACATAAAGCCAAACAAACACAATTGTCCACGCTTCGAAATACTTTTAACGTTAGTCCAAAAAAGAGAGTAATAAATAACATAACAAGAAGCTCTTCATTTAATATACATAAAACTAAATAGAGTCATAACATAACAAGAAGCTCTTCATTTGATATACATTGTGATATATATCACTATGTTAGACAAGTTCATCACACACGTTTCCTTTTACGAAAGAATATAAGCTTTGGTGGCCTTTCCTCGGGTTCTTGCCGTATTGCCTCAAGCTGCAGTTGGCTTGAGGACACGATCTGGCTAGCTTGATCAATCTGTGAAATCATAGACTCATCGATAACCGCGACGTCGTCCATATGAAGTACTGGAAGCGGAGAGCAACGCGAAGGGCCGGTGTCAGTAGGACTCATTTCCTTCACCGGGGCGGTTGGTGTGGATGGGCTACTAGGGGTGCAATTGTTCTGAAAAGGAGTCTGAAAATCATCAGCAGTAGATGCTTCGACATGTCGTCTCCGACCTCCAACTCTTGCTCCTTCACGTCCTCGTCCATGTCCTCGTCCACGACCCTGCACAGTAGGAGTTGGTTCCGCAGAATCCCCTTCTTCATTTCCTCCAGCGTCCTCATCATCATCTGCCCCATCTCTAAACTGTCTCTCGATGGCTTCCAGTAGTCGCCGCTCAGAATCAACCGTCAAAAATGCCACATGTTCTGGATCATCCCTCGCTAGATGGATGTCTCCAAACCTCGATACCTGAAAAGGAGAAAGACTTGAGTCATATTCTATGTATGTTGAAAATGAAATGTTAATGTAATTGTTACTTACAACAAAGTCCATTATGCACTCGTGTCTACCAATAAACCGTCGGGTGATACGGTTATACCAACACATGTAGTCATCTGTTACCACATCTCCTCCTGGCACTATGGGGACCGTCTCCACAATATAATCCCTCATGTTCACCCACATCCCCAAGAAGCTGGCATGGAATTGGATCCAATCAACGTTGATCTTCCCTCGAAGAACCGTCGAATGGAGCTTTGTGCATGTGTTGCACGGACCTGGGATTCCCTGCACTGCTCCAAACTGCCGGAAGACACGATATGAAGTGTATAACTCAACCAAACAGAAATGGATGAGTGGTACTCTCGCAACATGAAGATCCGGTGCTTCTAAGCAGTACGGAGGAAGCATCTGAATCACATCCGGAGTGTAAGGCCTCCAAACAACCTAAGAAAATAGATAGATTTATATTACAATCATGGATAACTAATCATAATGTAACAACATGTTAGATTTACTCATGTACCTGTGACGTTGTCTGAAGGTCAAATGCATCTCGGTATGGGCGCACCACGTATGTTGGCTCAATAGTGACATCAAAATCTGCCTGCCAATGACATTCTAAGGGGCTCCTTCTCCAATCGGGCCTCTGGTGTACAGTGGGTGCTATGTGAGGAAAATGTTCCCAAGCCCACAACTACAGTAAGACCAAAGGGCCACAGATCTCTATTGCCTCTGCCTTCGATGCGATGCACAACTACCTGTAAAGGAAAGTCAGGCAAGTAGATCCCTTGGATAACTGTCCACATGCTTCAATTTCTTCCAACATTGGAAGGTAAATCAGGGACACCTCATTACCAGACTTGTCTGGAAATACAACCCCTTCCAAGAGCTGTAGTATATATGCACAGGTGTGCTGTAAAATGGTCTCCCTCATCTGCGTACTCTGGAAGTACGGAGAAATGCTCCACAAGCCATGTCATGCGGATACGTGCACCGTCGATGTTAGGCTTCCCAGGCCTCACTCCAAGAAGCCTCTCGCAAAGTCCAGGCCAGCTAGGGGACCTAGTGTATCCATTCACAGGATGCCCATCGATCTTCAGTCCGAATATGTAAGCCACGCCCTGCAAAGTGATTGTTATCTCCCCACGGTGCATGTGAAAAGTATGAGTCTCTGATCGACATCTCTCTACCAATGTAGTAATTAAATGCCAATCGAGTGAGATAGAGTCCATTTGCATCACTCCTACAAACCAGCATCATATACATGGGGCACGATTCGCTCATCAATGGGGGCATGTCGCAATATGCCCTCTCTGCGTCGACATATCAACCATCTCGCCACCTAATGCGCATTAAAGAAAGCAATTGCATCAGATAACAAAATGAAACATAATGATAGATACTCACAGTTGAAATTTTTTGACCACACACATCTCCCTGCCAAACAGTCCTGGATCTATGAGAGCCCTGTAGGTGTAAAACAGATCGATCAATGAGCTGTGGCTCCATCTGCAACATTTAAAAAATTGAAAGGTTAAATAGTAGATGACGAAAAAGTAAACTAAGAATATATCACAAAAAAGTGTTATAATCTAAAAAACAACCTTGATTAGTACGGTTGGGACATTTTCTCCTATTGTGTACACTCTCCCGACACAAGCCACATTTGTTTACACTTGGTGGACCATGGCTACTATGCCGCCTATTATGACCAAGTTGACGACAAGCCCTGCACTATTGTTGGCTAGGATCCTCACATATATCCATTTCATTATGAATCCACTTTGATTTTGGTCGACCCTTGAATCGTAATCTTGTTGGATCTGGAATTATTCTCTGTTGTGAACTTTGGTCATATTTCCCTATCCCCAATGGGGTAGAAGATCCCTTCATAGATGTTTATTTGGTACTGCCATGTATACCATGAGACCATGTACTCATCCACATCAATATTAAGATGCGCTAGAACAATGCATGCATGAGAGCATGAGATTCTGTGAACCTGCCACTTCTGACAGGTGCAAGACAAGTTACTGAGTAAAAGTGAATGTTTCCTTCCACCCTTTGGGCCAAACTGTGTCATCCTTTGCGCTGTGATCACTTCATGTAAGTGTAAAGGACCACCTCTGATTCAAGTGATTCGATGATTGTTGCTCCTATCCATCCACCTCTTTAGCATGTCAGCAACGTATTTGGTGAATCGGTCACCACGACCCAGATGGGACATCGACTCATTAAGTCACTATGACAGTCGTAGAAATATTGAATGCAATTATAATATGTCTTCTGCACCAATGCTGCCACTGGAAGTGATCTTGCATGTCATCCCATTCCTTAACTCATCTGAACTTGTCAGTCCATCAGGAATTCCCATCACATTGTCACCGTTTCGGATGTAAACATCACCACCTCGTATGTTATAGAAGGGAATGTCAGACTCAACACGCACAGTCTCGTTCTCATCGTTCAGCATTTCACCATCATCATTTTCCATTTCATCATCAGTGTTCTGTGGGGTATCCTCCATCATACGATCAATCTCAGGATCGTGGTCCTCCCCTATAGTGGATGTTGGGAAAAATAGAAGAAGTGTTTATTCCATCAGCCCTAGGCTCTCTTATATAGGAGAGTAGCCTATGGGTAAATTACATAAAACATACGGCAGAAAAGAAAAATAACAGAGAAATACAAAGGAAACTAATATATGTTTACACTCCCCCTCAAGATGGAGCATAGATATCAATCATGCTCAGCTTGGACGCACACTTCTGAAATGGGCCTCGTAGTAATGCCTTGGTGAATATATCTGCAGTTTGATTCTCTGAACTAACGTGGGATGTAGCAATGAATCCCTTCTGAATCATGTCACGTATGAAGTGACAGTCAACTTCAATGTGCTTGGTTCGCTCATGGAATGCTGGATTGTTTGCAATGAACAAGGCTGCCTGATTGTCACATTCTAAGGTCATAGGAAGTGGGACTTCTATACATAAATCTGTAAGCACAACCTTTACCCACATCATTTCTGTGCTAACCTGAGCCATAGCCCTATATTCAGATTCAGCACTAGACCTGGCTACCACAGTCTGTTTCTTGCTCCTCCATGAGATTAGAGAATCTTCAACGTAAACCGCAAACCCAGAGGTGGACTTCCTGTCCTTGGGACAACCTGTATAGTCTGCATCTGCACATGCTGAGATAGAGATCACCTTGCCTTTCTTGAATAGCAAACATGCACCTGGAGATGATTTGAGGTACCTAAGTATCATGTGTATAGCATCCATATGAACCTGACGTGGTTGCTCCATGAACTGGCTCACACGACTCACTGCAAAGGATATATCGGGCCTAGTGATCGTGACATACAATAATTTGCCCACCAGTTCTCTGTATCTTCTCCTGTCCACCTCCTCTGTATCATCATCATATAGCTTCATACCACGGATCGCCATATCGCGATATATCGTCGATATATCGGCGATATATCGGTATCGACAGGTCACCGATATATCGCCGATATGGATATATCGGGTATCGACAGGAGAAAAATGCCTAATGGATACCGGGTTTCGGCGATATGCGTCGATGTATCACCGATATATCGGCGATATATCGGTTTCGACATTGTATCGATATGTTGCCGATATCGATATGTCCTTCCATGCTTCATACTGGGGTCCATTGGTGTTGTAGCAGGCCGGCACCCGAGCATTCCTGTTTCACTCAACAGGTCCGTAACATATTTTCTCTGCGACATTAATAGCCCATACGGATTTCTGGCAAACTCCAGCCCCAGAAAATATCTAAGGACTCCAAGATCCTTAGTAACAAATTCGCTACCCAGCTTTTCTTTCGCCTTCTTTATTCCTTGTGCATCATCTCCTGTAATCAAGATGTCATCTACATAAACCATGATTGTAATAATACCTCTTGAAGTCTTCTGTACAAACAAGGAATGATCAGCATAGATAGCCTTATGAAGTCTGCACACCTTGGAACACTCCCCCTCAACAGCGAAACCGGGTGGCTGTTGCATGTATACTTCCTCCTGTAAGTCACCATATAAGAACGCATTCTTCACATCCAACTGATATAGCGGCCACTCACGAGTAACCACAACTGACAGCAAGATCCGTAGGGTAGAATGACGGGCTACTGGCAAGAATGTATCAAGATAGTCCACCCCGTATGTCTGTGTAAAGCCACGAGCAACAAGGCGAGCCTTGTATCTGTCAATACTGCCATCTGCATTCTGCTTGACTGTAAATACCCATTTGCAGCTCACTGGGGACACATCTGCAGGTATAGGAACTAGACTCCAAGTTCCTCTAGATTGAAGTGCTGCCATTTCTTCCTCCATTGCTAGACGCCATCTACTATCCTTCAGAGCGTCTTGGTAATTCCGTGGAATATCTACAGCTGACAAAGCGACCACAAAGTTCCTGAAATCCCCAGATAGTCGATCAAATGACACAGAAGCTGCTAAAGGATATGCGGTGCAGCTCCGCTTCGATTTGCGTATAGCAATAGGAACATCTAAACCAGTTGTGTCCTCATTGGTCCTCTGCAACACATCCTGCTCAGAAACATCATTAGATCCATCAAGGTAATATCTTCAGAACATACCTTAGGCGAGCTAGGTGATGAGTCATGACCATGAGCTGGAGTAGGCCTGCGGGTATAATGGAATGGTAGTGGTGAAACATGGATAGTAATAGGAGGTGCAGATGATGGTAAAGGAGCTGGTGGTGGTGGTGGTGGTACTGGTGGTGGTGGTGTCGCATAGATGGCATCAGTGGTAACTGGAGGTAGCGACTGATCACCTGAGGATGAAAAATACATTACGGATTCAAAAAATGTAACATCTGCACTAACAAGATACCGCCTGCGCAATGGATCATAGCACTTGTACCCCTTTTGAGTTCTGGGGTACCCAACAAAGACATACTTGACAGCCCTAGAAGAGAGCTTGTCAGTACCGGGAGACAACTGGTGGACAAATAGATCTTTATCAGGAAAGATAAGAGTGAAAGGAATCTTGTCACCTATGACAGATGACGGCATACAATTGATTAGGTTACACGTTGTAAGAACCGCGTCACCACAGTAAGAATAGGGATCATTGCTCTGTATAAGAAGTGACCTTGTGACATCTAGTAAGTGGCGATGTTTTCTTTCAGCGATCCCATTCTGTTGGGAGGTCTAGGCACAGGATGTCTGGTGGATAATCCCATGGGATGAGAAATAACTGGCTAGGACATGAGTACATAATTCCAGGGCATTATCACTTCGCACAATTTTAACAGATGTGGAGAAAATATTACGAATCTCATTAAGAAAATTGATAATTATAATCCCTGCTTCAGATTTATTCTTTAACAAAAACACCCATGACACACGAGAAAAATCATCCACAATAACTATATAAAACATGTGTCCCTGATGATCAGGAACACGACTCGGACCCCAGATATCAATGTGAAATAATTCAAACTTGGAGGTACTACTCCGACACTGACGACTGGGAAAGGTAGACCAATGATGCTTTCCCAACTGACAAGCCTCACATTGGATATATGTGTGAGGCAGACCCTGGGGTAACACACGACGTAGCTTCTGAAGCGGTAGATGTCCAAAGCGCAGATGCCATAGCAGAGGTGATACAAATCCAGTAGGTAAGGATGAGGTTCCAGCAAAAAGAGGCTGACTGAGGCGATAGAGGCCTCCTTGCTCATAGCCATGACCAATCACGTTGCCCATAAGGATGTCCTGAAAAACAAGAGAAGATGGATCAAAAATCGCCCGACATTGTAAATCCTTGGTAATTTGGCTGATAGATAACAAATTCATTGAAAAATCAGGTGCATGTAACACATTCTTCAGCTGCATAGATGATGTCAGTCTAATCTCCCACTGACCAGTAATTGGGGAATGTGTGCCATTAGCAATGACCACTGTTCGACTTGGAGGGATCTGTCTGTATCCTGTAAGAAGACTTTGATCGCCACATAGATGATGTGTGGCTCCAGAGTCCATAATCCATGCTAGAGTATTTGATCCACTAGTAGAAAATGCAAGTGTTCTACCTGATGCACTGGTAGAGGCAGAGGCGGATGCAACAGTGTCAGACTGGCTCTCAGTAGTATGTGCTGGGCCGGATGGAGGAATAATGCCCCTTAGACGAGCAACAAGGTCATCAAAGCGCTGATCTAAAGGAGCAGATGGAGGCTCTATCTGCTCAGCGACTCGTGCAGATGCAGGAAATCCATGCTTGGAGTAGCATGTGTCTTCAGTATGTCTGGTACGATGGCAGTAGGTACATGTTGGCCGAATTCGGCCTCCTCTGCCACGAGGAGCACGACCACGAGTATGATGGTGACCTCCACGACCTCTGTTGGCAGCCATAGCGGAAGCAGTCTGATTCGTAGTCGTAGAGGGAACAGTGATCCGGCTCAACTTGTGAAAGGCTTCCTCCATAGGAGGAATGGTAGAATCCGCCAAGATCTGATATCGTGCTGCCTCATACTCAGGATCAAGGGCATCAACGAAAACTCCTACCATAGTAGCATTTCGGTAGGTCTTTTGTTGCTCTGGTGTTGCTGTCAGGGGCATGAAGCTGTACAGCTTTTCGAACATCCCACACAGAGAAGTGTAGAGTGAATGTAGAGGGCGACCATTCTGCTTAATGGTGAATATGTCATGCTGGAGTTGCAGAATCTTTGTCTCATTCTTCGCTTGAGAGTATGTGGCTGCCAGAATATCCCACATGTCTTTAGTCGTGGGTTGATGAAGAATATCATTGGCAATCTCGATCGCCAAAGTTCCAGATAACCAGACTTTGGCGTATGCATCATCTGCCTCCCATGAGGCATTGGCTCCAGTCTTATCAGCAGGCTCTTCTTCGGTAAGAACGTGCTTCTTACCAGTTGACTTCATCATACTCATGAACTGCATCGCCCACAGTTCATAGTTCGTACCATCCATCTTTACGATAGGCGTTGGACCACGAAAGGCGCTTATAGATGGAATATCTGCCTTGCTTTCTGACATACTGGAAACAGAAGACTGGAGCGATAGACTGAAGATAAGATCGTCTACACGGACATAGACGTGTTTAGTTGCATGTCTAGACTTCAAGCAACCCCCATTTAGTTGACGGTGTGCGCTCTAGAGACATGTAGGGCTGATTCAGGGGCACACGCACATGCGCTTTCAGGGGCGCACGCACGTGAGATGAGGCACGCACAGGGCTCTAAGGTGCCCGCTGGAGGGCATGAAGGTGCGAGCTGAAAGGCGCACAGGGGCGCGCTGGACGGCGCTAAGGGGCGCGCACAGTGACACACGCAGGCGCAGGCGCGGGGGCGCGCAGGCGCAGGGGCGCGCAACGCACGCGCGGAGGTGCAGGCGCAGGCGCGAGGGCGCGCAGGCGCAGACGCGGAGGAGCAGGGGCGCGGGTAGGCGCCGGTGGCGGAGAGAGGCACGCGGGTGGGGGTAGGGATAGGGTTAGGGTTTCAAGAACTCCGGTCTACGACCGTCGCTCTGATACCATGTTGGGAAAAATAGAAGAAGTGTTTATTCCATCATCCCTAGGCTCTCTTATATAGGAGAGTAGCCTATGGGTAAATTACATAAAGCATACGACAGAAAAGAAAAATAACAGAGAAATACAAAGGAAACTAATATATGTTTACAGTGGAGATGGAGTCATTCAAGTAAGCTTGGGGTAAATTTACTGATGTCGCCATCTCCACATGAGTTGTAGATACATGAAGACTCTCACGGGCCCTTCCAAAAGTGTGTCCTGTCACATCATATGTACGAGAAACATGGTGCGTTTTTGGAGCCGTCGTCGCAGCTTGGCGTATACACTTATGGGCTCTTGTGCATACAATATCAGTAAATATAACTAGTCGGTAAGAGCCTCTCATCATCTCAGTGTACTTCAAAATATCGTCAATGTCACCATCATACTCGACATCAACCAAAAATGTGTCATTATTCTCCAACATCCTGTGAAATACACGCAGTTCTGTACCATTGGTTAAGTCAAGACGAAATGAGTTTGCAATCATCTCGACCAATCCATTAAATGTCAAACACATCCTAACTCTTATGGATTTCATCCGACCTCCCTCGTATCTGACTTCTTTGCCATCCTTAGCAATCTTCCCACCAACATGGCACAAGCACATTACTTCCATTCCTTAGACTCTCTTCAAAAAAGAAGAATAATTAACATTACACATTAACAATACATCACTCCTAAATAGAAACAATTGTGTGGCATATACAAATCAAAAAATATTACCGTTTTAAACATATAAGATTAGTGTATACTCGCAGTGGATGAGATGGAGCAGCACGAGGAGAGGTCGCAGTGAGAGAGGGTGTACAAGGGGACCACCGGCTCAAGGGGGCAGAATGGGAGGAGGTGGGCGGCGAGGGAGGGGAAAGAGGGTGCTGGAAGAGGCGACGGCGCTGAGAAAGGGGGAGGAGGGTTCTGTCCGCGTGGGAGAGGAGGCGGGTCGCGGTTGGGGCTATATTCAAGCCCTAGTTGCAAGCGATGGCTTCCTTCAAAGGAAGCGATGACCTCAAGTCACGGCTCTCTTGCGGTACTTAACAAAATAGATATTCGTTTGAGGGTCCCGTGGAATAAGTTTCCACAAGTACCCGTCAGGCGAATTTACCTCTATAAATTTCTAATAATAAATACAATCTAAACCTTAGTAGATCGTATATTTACTATTAGTTTTTCCATTTCTGAAAAAACTAGAATGCCGATGACATTGAAATCCAGGCCCAAAATGTTTCGATTTTTGGGAACCTTTTGATATTAACTCTAATTTTTGGGTCATTTATGTAATTTCTCCTTAATCTCTCTTTTGTTGCTGTATATATATAATTGATAGGTACATGTGTGCGCATGCTCTATCACTGAGTCATCCTGGAATCCGTTGTCGTTGTTTGGCTGCTTATGGGGATGCTGTCAGTGCTGTAAAATGGTAATTATGGAGGGATTATTTTGCTTGTAGATATCATACCGTGATTAGCCAATATGCTCGTAGGGCTAAATGTCTTGGCATGATATGCAGGGCTACTAGACTTGCCCGTGAGCATCACGATGACTTGGCACAGTTCATGCTAGGAATGGGATATGCAACGGAAGCACTTCACTTGCCTGGAATATCCAAAAGGTCTTAGTGAGAGAACATTGATTTTCACAACAAAACATTGCCATTTTACAAGTCATCTGTTTATTGCTTCAGTTTTCTGTTTTGCGTGTAAATGTTCTCTTAGTCAAACACAGTGCTTTTCTAGAGCGAACAGCATATTTTTAAGCTAGAATTTACATAAATTTCTATATTCAGATTGGAGTTTGACTTGGCAATGCAAAGCAATGATTTGAAGAGGGCATCACAATGCCTTTTGACGATGAGTAACAGCAGGGGACTTGGCCAAGAGAATGCTGGGAATGATGTTACTGAACTTTTGAATTTAGCTGCTGCAAAGCAGGAGAACCTGGTTGAAGCTGTTCAAGGAATTGTTAAATTTGCCAAGGAGTTTATGGACTTGGTTGATGCTGCTGATGCCACTGGGCAAGCAGAGATTGCTCGTGAGGCTCTTAAAAGGTTGGCTGCAGCGGGGTCTGTAAAAGGTGCACTACAGGGCCAGGTGATAAGAGGAGTAGCCCTTCGCCTTGCAAATCATGGAGAGCTAACCAGATTATCGGTGCGTATTTGTGCTTTGAAGTGATGTCTTCTCACTGCTATAGAAATAAGTGCTAGATCTTGCGTCGTAAAGAGAGGATGTGCTAACAATTGGTTGATTACTAACTTGTATAATAAAATCAAAAGAGGAGTATGGCAGAAATTCTGCTGGCTTAAAATGCAAGCTCGGTATAGTTAAATTCTTGGTTACGTAAATGTTATCTCGGAAACTCATCTTTTTCACTGACATTAGATCAAACTTTGGATGACAAGTTTAAGATATATAATTATAGTCAATATGCGACTTTATAACAATTACTACTGTTTCTGTGCCCGTATTTCCTTATCACTAGCTTTTATTTAGATAATGTTGCTAAAACAATGTGGTTATTCGTTTCTTTAAATAACTAGTTATGTGGGCTGATAGCGATTTAAATGATTCGGTAGGGCATTCTTTGTTTCTTCCTTTACA
The DNA here is from genome assembly GCA_037367405.1 of Ottelia alismoides. NCBI lineage: Eukaryota > Viridiplantae > Streptophyta > Magnoliopsida > Alismatales > Hydrocharitaceae > Ottelia > Ottelia alismoides. Next base: position 22,118 of record JAZKJV010010985.1, on the reverse strand, counting down.
TAATCAACAAATCCATCTGTATTAAAAAAATGATGTGCGTTTTTTTTTTAATTTGCTACCTGATTGTTTTCTCAGGTTTTGATCAATAATCTTATATCATCTGGACAAGGCCGTGAAGCTGCATTTTCGGCAGCGGTATTGGGAGACAATGCCTTGTTGGAGAAGGCATGGCAAGACACTGGGATGCTTGCTGAGGCGGTCCTTCATGCTCATGTAAGTCCCTAGACTCTTAATGTCTGTGCGACCGGGTTTCTGTTGCAAAATATATACAAAAAAACACATCCCATGTTATCTATTATAGTGCCACTATATGATATAATGGGCAATATCATACATCTGAACAGAATTGGCAATCACCCTGCTCGTGTGCATGAGCATGCACATTGTCTTTCCTGTGAGCTCTAGTATGTCCACTTCACCAAATAATGAATTGTAGGCTTTACCTTGAAAAAAGATTGGGGCATGTGTGCTTTTTCCAATAGAAATATCTTAAAGAAAGGATTTGATTTTATCTTATGTGAAATGGATTTGTCATGGTTTGCTTCTAATCTTGCGTTGTGTCAACTCACATCATGCCATTATGTTTTTGAGATGAATATGTTTAGCCAACATCTACTTTAGTTATATCTGGAGATCGCACGATTTATCTGGTTGCATTTAATTTGAATCTTGCACTAGTCAACCTTTGTTTTTCCGCTTTTGCATCTGAAGCCTTTCGGCTATCCAAACTGGAACAAGTTGCAAGAGGGAGTGGATGGGGGGACATAAGAAATGTCAGAAATTATTAAGAACCGTATGGTTTCTCTATATCTAAATCTGGTTTCAGTCAGATCTGTTGATTCAACGGATTCATATAACCAAATCCTCTGAAAGTTGGATATGGCTCGGTTGTTATGGCTGCATCGATTACCTTCACCTAAATCTCAAGTTCATTATTTTCCAGGCTCATGGCCGTCCTACACTGAAGAATCTAGTCCAATCCTGGAACTCTGTGCTCCAAAAGGAACTCGAGCCCGCACGTTCTGTCAAGACTGATGCCACGACAGCTTTTCTGGCATCATTGGAGGAACCTAAGCTGACAAGCCTCGCAGATGCGGCAAAGAAGCCGCCTATAGAAATCCTTCCTCCCGGAATGCCTTCCCTGTCAGCTCCCCCCATTACCATAAAAAAGACCGCCCCTGGACAGGGCCAGCAACAGCCACCGGTGAAGCAGTTAGCAATTGAAGGACCACCACCAGCTGCCGCGCCTTCTGCCGCCACTCCAACCACAGAACCAGACAGCACTCCTGTACTTCCGGGCGACTCTGCTGAATCACAGCAAAGTACTGCTGAAAAACAACCAGATGGTGCTACAGAAGAGAATGCCAAAACCGAACAAGATGGAGCCTCGATTCCGAAGGAAAATGGAACTGAGGAGACTGCCACTCCATCAAAAGAGAATATTATCGAGGAGAAACCAGTACCGGACGATATCCCTGCCCCGTCGCCAGAACCCGCTACATAGATCTTTGATTGCTGTGCTTAAGCCTAAGGATACATTGAGAGTTGGCATCTTTCTCTGTAGAGTGATTCTTTTTCCTTCTACATGCAAAAATTTGATGTATCGCCTTTTGTTGTATCATTCTTTATAGAGTTTCACGAGTAGGAATTTGTATCAACGAACAGTGCATGTTTCCTGTAGAGATGATTATTCGGTTTCTAGCTTTGATTGTGTTTGAATACGAAATTATCTGCAGAGGAGTTGAATCGAAGTTCTTTCGTATGTGCTCAATTTGATTCCGACTTGATATGTATATGACTCCAGTGGCGGACCCAGGATTATAGAGTAGGAGGGGCACATCAACATATAATAGTAATTAAATAAGGTTATATTATTAAAATAAATCACTATAGACATGCATATGCATGGAGATATACAAAGACATGATATATATGGGGTTGTCCCCGCCTCATTTTCTATATTTTTTTATTTTTTTGAAAAATATCACCATGTATATTCATTTATAAATCCCTCCAATATGACATTCAAATTTCGTTAGAAAGGGAGACTCCTCTACCCTCCATCTAGAACAGGTCGATTACAGCAATGTTTAGACTGTTGAAATTACATGTTCTAGATGGAGGGTATAGGAGTTTCTGTTTCTGACGAAATTCGAATAATATATTGGAGGGATATATAAAATGAACATACATGGTTATATTTTTCAAAAAAATAAAAAATTACAGAAAAATGAGGTGGGAGCAACCATGTTGGCTGCCCCTAGAAGGCAGCCTCATTTTTTCATACACACACATAATGAATTTAAAACATAATGTACCTACACTCAGTGGTGGACAGAGAATTACAGACTAGGCGGAAAAATATACCATAATTTCTATGTGCACCATAAACTTAAAAATCGATACAAAACCACATCCTGTAGTGGATTCTTTTCCATTCAAAATTGTAATATGGTAAATTATTACGGTGTTCAACTTGATATTATGGTTCACATTGAAACGATCCTCTAAACTGAATCACTTTTGTCTAAAAGAATGCTTAGAGAAAACATAAAGTGATGACCAATGACTACAACTATAGAGATTATACTTTTCTACATTATAATTTGATCACATATCCACATGTGCAATTATATGCATAGCATCATATATCATATGTTGCGCCTAAATACAACAATTGGATTGTGTGTCTTAGGTACATTCTTAGGTGATGTCTATATCTCATATTAAATCTAAAAATTATATGTATTACATGGAACTAATATATTAAATCCTAAAGTAATATAGGATCTACATATTGATCTGCAATCAACAATATACATAAATCTATGATAATATTTATAATGTACTTTATGATTATATCCTTAAAATCATACTTATCTAGTGCAATCGATGCAACAAATCCATGAGCAAATGGGGTGCGCACAACATGTCGTAGAGAGAGGGGAAGGCTGGGGTACGATGTCACTACGTGGGAGGGGATTTAAGGGAGGCGCAACCCAGAGAATATGCAAAAGCCGAACCGAGAAGGATCAAGGGCACATGCGCGATGAAGGCGACAATTCCGACCTTCAACTCTCGATTGATGGGGGGCACACCATTGAAAACATGAGATATTTTTAAATTCTTAATGAGGCAAAATAAATAAAAATGGAGAGGTTAGGGGGGCACGTGCCCCCCATGTCATATATGTAGGTCCGCCACTTATGACCCCTCTTCGGGCTGACTAACACCTAGTATTTGGTAGCAAGGCCTTAAATGTCGGTTCCGGTCACCATTTCGGTGATCGATCGAAACGGAATTTGGTCAAATTTCGGTCAAAATTTCGATCATTTCGGTTATTTTTTGTACCAAGGTCCTCATATTTCGGTCATTTCAGCCATTTCGATCGAATTTCGATTTCGACAAGATATCGAAATTCAACCGAATTTCACCGAAATTTGTGGCCATATTTGGTAGAACGGATGATATCGCTGGCCAATCCTCTATACGAAAAACTTAAATCACTTAACTAAAAGATTCTGCCTCTATACCAAAAATTATACCAAAAATTTAGCATGAAGGTTTGACTCTGTACCAGGAAGGTTTTTAGCATAATTCGTAGTTTCATAGCATTATTTTGAACTTGCTCTAAGTTTATGACAGGATTTAAGTATTTATAAGATGATTTGGAACACCCTTTAAAATTATAGCATACGTTTGTAAATTTATAACAAGATTTTGAACATGGCTTAAAGTTATGACAAGAACACAAAAATATGACATGTTCAGAAATTCAGAATATTGCTATAAATTCACAAAACCTGCCATAAATTTACACCATTTTCATAATCCTGTTAACTTTTTTCCTGATATAAATTTCACAGTATCATGTTGGAAAGATCCAACTATGAGGGTTATGCTAAAAGAAAAGGATACTTCGCTACAACAAAATTGAGCTATAATGACGCTTTTTTAAAAATATGTCACTAAATTAGCCATTGTTAAATATATAACGACGATATTCTTCGTTGCAAAATGATTTTTCATACTTGAAATTAGCGATGAATATCATATATGTCATTATATCATTAGCAATGGTCCACATAGCGATGCTTATCTGTTGCTATTTTTCAAAATTCTAATTAATAGTCGCTAAATTTTGAACAAAAAATAGCGAAGAGTAGTTGATATTTTGAAAAATATCAATAGATAATTGTTGTTATATGGACCGTTGCTAATGATATAACGATATATATGATATTTATCTTTAATTAAGTACGAAAACTCATTTCGGAACGAATAATATAGTTGTTAATATATTTAACAATGACTAATTTAGTGACAGATTTTGAAAAAAGTGTCACTATAGCTCAATTTTATTGTAGTGTTTACACTCATAACCTGAGTAGTTTCGTAGGTATCCCAAGAACCCTCGATAATTCATAATTACACCCACGACCCTCAATAATGCTTAACTCTTACATAGCATACCCTTGTGTTAACTTCCGTCGAATTTCCCATTAATTATGATGGAATCCTTCTTATATTTACATTTTCAACCCTTTAAGTTCCGATTATTAACAAATGAGATCCCTCCTCCTCCCTCTTCCCCTTCCCTCTCTATCAAGTCCTCAAGATCTCCTCCTCTGTGAACAGGTTTGAGGTGGTGGACACGGTCGTGGTTTTTAGCAGTGGCAAGGTCGAAGAAAGATCTGTTGGGGGCGGTAAGGTCATGTTTGTTGTGTGTGTAGGGGGGGCTATGGAGGATCAGGGCAGGACAAGCGCAGTTCGTGCGGGAGGAAGGGGTAGTGGAGGAGCAGTTATTGCTGCTGCACGTGCGAGGGGAGGGGAAGGCGGAGGGAGGGTTCTACTCGGCGGAGCAGACCCCCCTTATCCATAACCTCTCTGACGCCCTCGCCTCCACCTCCTCCCTCCTAATCCTCTGCCCCCGCCTCATCTTCACCACACCCCATTGATAAATGCACAATCGATTGATCTAAATGTGGCTTGTTGTAATACAACCATTTATGAGTTGATCAGAAATCGAGCGAAAATCTCCGCGAGGAGTGGATTGGTTTAATTTCTCCTGGATAAGTCCATGGTCAAACACAAGGACACTACCGACTAGACTATCTAATTGGTTCTTAAAGTATGCGATCAAGCTACTCTAAGGGGCTATCTAGGTCAGTATGAAAATACATGACACTAAATGGATGCATGAATCTTTATGGCTTTTTATGCAAATATTTGTATGCTACAAAATGAGTTTAAATGCAAAGTGATGTAAAAGACACATAAACTCATAAACACACAGATAAGCTCCTGAAATGATGATTTATCAATCTAGATCGTCATGCATAAAATAGTCCAAAGTTATACAAATCAGTCCATCATTCCAATTAATGCATGATTCAATTCAGTCAAAGGACCCATTTATCTGTTCATGAATTAAACTCCCTAAGTAGAAGCCAAACAAGGAAATAATATTGAAAGTATTTCAAGCCAAAGTCTTGATTAATTTAATTAATTCTAAGGGAAGTCAAGGGATTCGATGTAGCATTAAGTACATAAGCATGGAATTTCTAACTCAATTTATCAAGTTTAAAAGATACAATATTTCTATGTATTTAAGTTTGTTTTAAACATGGCATGTCAAAGAATTAAATATATCACATTAACGAGCATGCAGTAAGCTTTCAAACAAGACCAAATTCATTTGATTTGGAATTAAGGTGCTCTAGATATTAAACATCAAAGTCAGGGACATATTTGCAAGAAAAATATTAGAAAATATAACAAAAAAGGTCTAAAAAAGAACGGAAATGCAATATACTTAAGCCACTAGGGTATATATGCAAATTAGCTACGTATGGGGGTAGTACAAATATAACGAAACGATGGACTTATCTTGCAATTTCTCCAATGCGACGTGTTGGGCACGCGAGGCAGGAAGAATAATTTGTAATATCTCCAAAATGCAACACAGGTTCCGCAAATGTTCCCTAATCATGTGCAGCGGCTCACGTCAAGGTGGTCTTGTCCTTGCGGCCTCGTTGATCTCTCCTCTTCCCGAGCTTGGCTGGCTCGGGCTATGTGGTGTCAAGTGTGACTTGGAGGCTCGCACGGAGGCTCGGGCGCCCAAACCTCTGGACTGAAATGTTGCTCCAAGGATGATGCTCGGAAATAATCTCAGTCGTTAGATCAGTTCAGATGGATCTAATTCAGCGGTACCTGTAGCATGCAGTGGTTGTCCCTTCCGTCGTGTATCGTGAGAAGTAGCAGAGCTCTGGTGAGGTAGCTCTAGCTCAGCCCAGCTCTGCTGCTCTTTTTGGGTGTTGGGGAAGAATCCTCAAGAACTGGTGAAGAAGGTTGAGGTGATAGCTACGTGTTGCACCTCCTGGCATGATAGGCCTAGGTCAGCTCGTAGGAGATGGAGAAGCTTGAGTTGAATCCAACGAAGAGCCGACCAGTGAACTCCTTGCAGTGTTAAGAATAAACAGCCATGCACAAAGAATCTCTTGAGATGGAAATGAGGGAGAACGAGTGATGCAAAATGGAAATTTACGACAACGGAAAATAAATATTGATTGTGGAAATTCGATGGAAGAAGAGAATAGAGGGGTTGAGAGGAGAAAGCTCGTCGGAGAATGAGAGATTTTGGAGAAGAGAAGTGCGTAGATCGCGTGGGGAAGGAGAGAGACAAGAGATAGAGAGAGATAAAAATCTCAATTTTAATTATAATTTGACCTGTCTGTTACAATAGACTATCATCCCTTTTATATAGGAGGGAAAAAATTACAGAGATAGAAATAAAATTCAAATTGATTCTAATTGATTTGAATCGAAATTCAAATCTACCTTATCCTAATTTAACTTTAATTCGAAATTCAAATTAAAACCGACTAACTAATTTGAGATCACGCGCGATCTCTTTTATTTAAATAATTGCAAGGACTTGATTAACAATTAGACTCTAATTAACGATTAAAAATAAATAAATAAAGCCATATTTATCCGATTCGTGCTGCATCAATTCTCCTCCTCTTGAAAAATTCGTCTCCCGGCGAATTGCTAGATCTTCAGGTGTTGTGCCGGAGAGTCCTTCCCGAATTCATTGAATAATTTGCTCCAATTGTGTAACCTTTCTCCTTAATTCATCATTACGCTGATAGTTCTTTTCAACTGGAGGGCGTCCCTGCAAATTTTCTACCCATTCATTTAAAAACATCTCGTAACATAATGTAACCTCCAATTGGCACCTTTGATAAAAACTTGTGGGAGGAGGGGCTTCATGAAAATTGTTCTCAATTAATTTCCAGTCCTTATTTTTGGAGGATTGGAATGCTTTCTAAGAGAAACCCAACATTAGGGTTCCCCGTTGATCTCCAGTGCGGCAGCGGTGGGGAATTCGTTTCCAATGACGGCGAACGAATGAAGAGAGGTGGCGTCATCGACGGTCGCTTGAGCCGTGTACATCGAGCCAATGGTCATGCCTCCGTGGAAGGCAGCAAGGAGAGGATGTAGGTGCGGTGACGTAGGTGAGGGAGGGCAGTGACAGGGAGGCTTGGTGGTACTGTGCAGTGTGAAAGGGAATGGGAAGAGGTGCGGGCAGTGAGCAAACGAGAGTGGGGATGGTGGTGCTGACGTGGAAGGGGTTGGGAAGAGGTTTTGGAAGTGGTGCGGGGCCGACAGGGAGGGGGCGATAGCGAGTAGAGGTGGCGGGAGGGGGGTTGGCGGTGGGGATGGGGCTGGGGGGGGTCGCTGGTGATGCGTTGATTGCGAGAGGGGGTGTTGGGGGTGCGAAGGCAGCGGATGGAGGCGTTGGGGGCGCGAGGGCTACATGAGGGGGCGTTGGCGATGGTGCAGAAGGTGTGCGGGTGGGAGGGGATGGAGGTAGGGGTGGAGCAGGGGGGGTGTCGGTGGCGCGTGGATTGCGGGAAGAGGTGCTTGGGGTGAGGCTGTGATCGGGGAAGGTGCCGAAGTTGCATGGGTGGTGGGGGATCCGTGAGAAGGTCGCGTATGGGTCGTAGGTCGATTTCTGCGTGTTTGCAAGTCTGAAAATACCTGGACAGCGAGCAAATCGTCATTTTTTCCTCCTACAATGGTCTGGACTGCGAGCAAATCGTCATTGACGGCGAGTTTTTCACAATTTTCTTCTGCATAGGTTTGGACAGCGGCTTCTACGATTAAAGACTTTGATTCGACGGTGCATAGGGTCTCGAAATTAGCCACCAAATCCCGTAGCTTTGTTTGGAAGTCAAGTAGTATGCCCATCATCTCCTTATCATAAGCTTCCTTGGTTCGTTGTTTTCGTTCCGACGAATGATACTCCTTCGCTGGATGCCGGCGTGAACATCTGTACAGGTCATTAAATTGTGAGGACGATTTAGATACCATGCTCCGATACCAAATGATGAAATTTGCAACATTGATGAAAATAATTTGTTTGTGGATTTTTGGTGGAGAAGGAAATGAAGGGGTTGAGAGGAGAAAGCTCGTCGGAGAACGAGTGATTTCGGAGAAGAGAAGCGCGGAGATCGCGTGGGGAAGAATAGAGACAAGAGATAGAGAGATAAAAATCGCAATTTTAATTATAATCTGAATTGTCCCTTACAATAGACTACCATCCCCTTTATACAAGAGGGGAGGAATTACAAAGATAGAAATAAAATCCAAATTGACTTTAATTGATTAGAATCGAAACTTCAAATCTACCTTATCTTAATTTGACTCTAATTCGAAATTCAAAATTCAAATTTAAAATCGAATAACTAATTTGAGATCACGCGCGATCTCTTTTATTTAAATAATTACAATGATTAATAATTAGACTCTAATTAACGACGAAAAATAAATAAATAAGGCCCTATTTATCCGATTCGTGTTGCATCAACGAGGTCTCGCTGAAGGTGGAGAGACGTGAGCCCTGATGGGTTCACAACCCTTTGTGAGGGTCGTGAAAGGACATGATGGTGGGGGTAATGGAGAAGCAGATTCGAGAAGGAGATGGTGGCGCGTGTATTATCAATGAACGGTGATGCTCAAGAGGTGATCATGTGACTAAGATGGATTGTGAGCGATAAAGGATAATAAGGAGGAATAGAGATAAAACAAAGAAAGGGAAGAAATGGCTTACCTGGAGGCGAAGTTGAAGATCGAAGGTGGAAGAAGGAGCCTGAGATTGAGATCTATAAGACCTCAGGTTGTCGCTCTACACACCGTCCGTGAATGGATCTTGAGCAGCTATGCTAATGGTGCTGCGATAAGGTGGAAGATCACCTTGGATCATACCTGAGAAGACAACGATCTTCACGTCCCTCTACCCTCACTCTTTGTCACAAAGGAGTTAGAGGAAGCTCGAAATCCTCTCCCATGAAGGCGAATCTCATGTACGGGCGATGGAAGTCGACTATTTGAAGGATTAGAGCAACGGTTCCAAATGGTAAGCATTGAAGTATAGCCGCCTCTCGCTCACTGGCGGTTGGAGAGGGTGGCATAGGTGTCACGCGTGTAAGGGGCGGTTAGGTCTAGCACTAGGACCGGTTGGTTATGAGAGAGGGTGATCGGCGTAGTGGGGGAAATGGGGAGAAGAAACGAGGTTGGTGAGGGTGTGTCGTGCGAGCTATAGAGCGGGAGGTTGATGAAGTGGGTCAACCGTTGGATCTGGGGATCCAGCGGTTGGGAGCGGAGCAGAAGGCAATGGTTGTGATGGCTCTGATCAAAGTGATCAGAGCGAGATTCAAGCGAAGACATGCAGCCCAGATGCGATCAATCAAGGCGTGATGGACGACTGAGGATTGGGCGGCTACTAATGAAGGGTCGGGCCACGTGGTTGCCTGTTGAAGCCCCACATGGTCCAACGAGGGAAAAAATTAAGAAAAAAACAAAGAAAAATCTAAATAAAATATCTACATGTTACAAATGAAAAAAATGCTCAACATGAAAGTTGTAGATTATGTACAACACAAAATGAAAAGAAAGCATATAGACAAGACGAAATTTTTTACAAGTTTTTTGAAGTAACTAAAAATACTTGTTTTATTTTTTGTGACTTTTTGATATTTTAGTTTATAAGCAAATACAAAGCAAATATGTACAACATTAAACTATTTTTATGGTATTTTTAATAATAAGAAACTATAGGAAATAAAGAGTAAAATAACATTATTTATGCACACATAATTCAGGTTGATTATTTAGAAATATCAAGTATTAATGTTAGTGAAATGATTAAGAATATTAATGAATAGTTTAAGTAAGAGGTATAAAAATCAAATAATAAGATGGTAAATCATGGATTTATCACCTACCCCTCCCACTGGGATCGTGCTCTTTGTATCTTCTAGTGTGACCTCGTTCCCAACGAGGCCATGACCGAGCCTGACTACCTCCATCACTGTCGTTGCATCCTCTTATCCTCCCTCGACACCTCTATAATCCAAGGCCTCATCTCCCTCTCAATCTTATCCTCCTTTCCATGCACATCCTCGACTCCACTCGGCGGAGCAACTGGAGGAAGGAGGTAGTTCGTCGAAGGAAGGAGGAGGGGCTAGAGCAGACTGGGCAGAGCTGACTACCTCGACTGTCGTTGCATTCTCTTCTCCTCCCTTGATGACTCTATAATCTAGGACCTCATCTCCCTCTCGATCTGATTCTCCTTTCCAGGCATAGCCTCGATTCCATTCGATGGAACCAAGGTTTTAAAAATAGAATCAAACCGGTCGGTTCAACTGGTTAAATCAAGAATCAGAAGAAAAATGGTCCAACCACCCGATTTTTATTCAGAAAATAAAAACCAGTCAAAACCCGGTTAGACCGCTTAAACCAGGTTGAACCAATTGAACAAACCACCAGTTCAACCATCCATCTTTTACAAAAAAAAATATTTTTTGATAATTTAATAAAAATATAAACTTTTGAAAACTATTCATAATCGACTCTCATTCTAACCCATAACATAGACTCCTTTATCTTTTCTCCTTCCACATGTGGCAATGACCCATTATCACCTCTCTTGTCCTGTCATACAAGCATCGCCTCTCTTCTCACATATTACATGTGTTTATCTACTTCCAACAACAACAAAGGAAGAATATGTTGTCATAGTTATACTACTAGAACTAATAAATTAAAAACACTTGTTATTAATTAAAGTTTAAATAGTTTTAAAATTGTTAATTTTATACATCACACACATGAATTTTTACAAATATGTTTAGTATACCCTTTTGAGTTTTTCTAATAACATTTATACCCATAACATTTAACAATGTCTTTTGTGCTCCTATATTCTTAAAAAATCAACAATATTATCCTCATGTTGATATAATATAGGAGCAAAGGTGTACTAATAAAATGTCACTACTATTTGTTTTGTAAAAATATAGGGGACGTACAATTGTAGAAAAAAGGAGTATAAGTGTTATTGAAAAAACTTGGAAAGATACGAGTATATAGATCCTCTGAAGATATGATGTAGCATTTTTCATATCTATTTGTATGTACTACCGGTTTAACTCGGTTTGACCCAGTTAAACCATACGAACCAAACCAACAGTACAACAGTTCGGTCTTTTTCGATTTTTATGAACTTTTGATGTCATCACCGGTTCGACCGGTCGGTCCCATTGGTCCGACCATAAAAGCCAAAAACTGATACTGCCCGATTTGATGTACGGTTCGATTTTTAAAACCTTGGATGGAGCAACTGGAGGAAGGAGGTGGTTCGCCGAAGGAAGTGGGAGGGGACTGGAGGAGGAAGGGGAGGGGGTGGTGGTCGACAAGGGGGGTGTGTGGGCGGAGGGGGGAGCCCAACTACCTCCACCACCGTCACCGCATCCTCTTCTCCTCCCTCGACGCCTCTATAATCTAGGACCTCGTCTCCCTCTCCCTCCTTTCCAAGCACATTCTCGATTCCACTTAGCAAAGCAACTGGAGGAAGGAGGTGGTTCGTCAAAGGAAGGGGGAGGGGCAGGAGGAGGAAGGGGAGGGGTTGGCAAGGGGGGTTGGGGGAGAGGGGCGGGAGGAAGGGGAGGGTGGGGTATTTTCCTTCTTTTTTGATTAACTTCAACCATTAGATCATGAATTGGTTAGATTAACTCAGTTGTCTGGTTGATTTAATGAACTAAACTAACGGAGGGTTATGGGTATAAAACGGAGCACTTATTAAGGAACGTGAGTGTAATTATGAATTATCGAGGATTCCTGGGTAATTACAAAACTGCTCAAGGCCATAGTTATGGGTGTAAATATCCCTAAAAGGAATCACATTCCAAATTTGTGAAATCCCACAGAAATGTCGCAGAAAAAGCCTTAATTTTTTTAAGTACGAGGCAGTACCGATGCATTCCTGCTTTTCCGATTCTCGAGTGTGAACACTCCCTCCACTGGAGGATTGCTCCTCCAAGGATTTGAAAATGTCCATCCATTTTTTGCAAGATATATAGACAGAAACCCTTATAAAATAAAGGTGCAAAGTCATGTATATATAGCCAAGTAAATCAGTTCTTCTATTCCAAGCATAGGGGATTGATACAATCGGTGTCGTCTCTTTACTTCGATATCTTACACAATGCATATTGCGTGTCTGCTTGTTGCCACCTCATGTTCAATGTCCTCTCCTTAGGGCCATGAAGAAACATACAAATATTTGGCCCCCAACAGGGATACAACTGATCAAGAAGCAAAAGCTCATGAATGCAAGAAAGCAACTTGCAGTCAAGGCATGTAAACATGATTGAAGATCATAGAATGGGTGCATCTTTAGCTGACTACAACCATCTATCAAACATGTTCTGATTTAAATCAGCGGATTCACTTTATTTCAACTTCTATTCTATCAATACAAAATCAGGTTTCAACAAACCAGAGGAGCAAAATAAACACGGGCACTACATCCTAAAATCCAATTTTCTCAATCCAAACTCCCTACTGAATGGTAAAGCTCAAGCAGCAAAAAAGAAGCATGTTTCAGCGAAGCAAATTCATGCCTACTGTGTCGAAGGATATTACACCAATAACGCTGGGCTGTCCGTGGCAAGTCCCATTGTGTTCAAGCCATTGTCGACGTAAACGACAGAGCCAGTGATTGCAGAAGCCAATGGAGACACCAAAAAGGCAGCAGCATTCCCCACTTCCTCTGTATCATAAATAGGAAATGGAACATAGATTTGTATTCATGAGAATCAGTTAATGGATAGCATAAGAAATCAACAAAAATACCAGCTCGCAGCTCCTTCTGTAGAGGTGCATTGGTGTATGAGTAATCTATCATCTTCTCGATGAACCCTATGGCCTTCGCAGCTCGGCTCCCCAATGGACCTAGCAAAAGTTTATATAATTTAATGTGGATATTTGATTTCATAATTTAGGCAATGACATAACCTTGTTCCACACTGTTTAAAATAATGTTACATTAAATGTACCTGCAGATATCGTATTAACTCGGATTTTTCCCTTTCTTCCTGCTTCAAATGCCAAAACCTTCATCCACAACAAATAAGTCGGTTAAAGAAAAAGGTGAGAAAAGCGAGAATCGGCTACTACAGAAAATAAACTTAGAAATATGCACAAAAGCTTACTCGGGTGTCACTCTCAAGTGCGGCTTTAGCAGAACTCATCCCTCCGCCATAGCTGAAAATGGGTAGTAAATAAAGGCCGTTATACCAAAGCCTTTCTTTCTCAGATTAATTGATTGACAAGACAAGATTGAGAGCAGAACAAACCCCGGAATTGTCCTTTCTGATGCAATGTAGGTTAGAGATATCGTTGCACCTCCTGTTAATATGGTGGATTAGGGACCAATCGTTAAAGAAGCAACAAAAAATTCTCTTCATATTTTGCTACAATAAGTAGGCATCATTAGTGCATAATTCAGATTTCATAACCAGGAAAATTTGCCAATTCAAGTGATGTCAATGTCAGGGCACATAAAGCATAGGAATGCAGATAGTTTTTAGATTTGCATTTGTAAGCTACACTTAACAGATACTGTCAAAATGCACAAACAAATCTTATCGAAGTCTACATTATTATAATAGAATGGAAATGTAAATGGAATTTAGTTGAATTCGTTTTTAAGTATGTTATGCAGAAAACAAATTGTGCAGTTCAACAGAAAATAATCATATTTTACGCATGAAGTTCTGAATAAATAAAAAATTCAAATTCAAAGCGACCAACATAGTATCATACACATTGATAGGAGCGAATTTTCTGTTTCTGCTTCATAGATATGATATAATCTGGGTATTTCTAATAATGCTCCTTGGCATATGTAATGCGGATTTTAGTCCATCTAGAGATGGAACAACGAAATTCTCTGGTTAGGAATCAGGTAGAGGCTTTGGGGGATGTGCTCGGGTCCAAGTCTGATATTGTTATTACATGTTTGCTTTAGTCATTGAAAGATTTTTAATCCGCGATCAATGAATACTTATGTATTTTTTGTAGAAAGTTAAAATTTTGAGATCCCATTTGTTGGTTCAGTTTATGCTTGGCATCACCAATGAAAATTTCGACCCCACTATTAGACAATTGTGCTTCAGAACTACTTCCACAAACAATATGCTATACCAAAAGGCAAGACGTGCTTATGAAACACAAGTACCAAATGCAATGAGAGCTTGCCTGGGTTCATTATAGGGAGGAAGTGCTGGAGCAGTGAAACGAAAGAATAACTCGAAGCAGAAATTGCAGCAAGGTAACCTTTTCTCGACGTTTCTAGAAGAGGCTTGCTGACCTGTTTCAATGAATTATGCCGGTCAGTAATTGTGCTATCCCAAATAAAATAATTATAAAAATCAGTAGTATGTACCTCAGGGCCATTTGCAAGAGAGTGAACTAGAATGTCAATGCTTCCGAAATCATTCTTCACACATTCGGCTACTTCCTAAACCAAAAATAGCAAGTTAAGATACAATTAATGACCTTGATCTTAAAAAAAAACAGCAGATTGCCCGCAGCGGAGAGCGCATAACTAATTAATGGGATTTAAAGGGCATTGATGCATACCTTAACAGTCCAGTTAGAGGATCCAGCATAGCGTTTATTATTTTTAATCTAAAAGTCACATTTAAAAAAAAAAGAACATCGTCAGTCCACGGAATACCGTAAGCTTGAAAAAAGTGAAAGATAAATGACAGGCAGATTCTCAGGATTAAAAACTTCAAAGATTTTCTGGTTATCCCGAGATCAGGAAGTCCCTGGATGGACGTGCAGTGTCTCAAAGAGCTAGGCCAACAACCCCTGATATCTAGTTGGGGCATCTTCCAAAGGGGAAAAGGATTTCTGACAGTTGTTAAGGAGCATTTCTTCATTGCCAAAAGAACAACATTTGTCATTATCTTTCTGTTTTTTACTGTTGCAACTCAGAAGTCTTTTTTACATGTGTAGTTATTACATTGCCCCTTTTATTCCTTAAATTAAACATCATTTCCAATCCTATTTCTTTAACCACCTTATCTATTATCCAGGCAGGTCGAGTAAATCCCACTTATTCCACAATTTTCCACTAGCCATCGCCAAAAGCAACTCCTGTCTACAAGAGAAATCCAAAGTATGGCCTTTGCAGCATCAGGTAAGGTATACTAAACAGTTTCTTTGGCTTCTATTTTGATTTGTCATGGGTTATATGAGCAAGACAGCTACTAAATATTTTCCTCCCAGTACTTCTCTAATTTTCCTTGTGTTCTGAAAACTCACATCATTCAAAATTTATGGAAAAAATGCAGCGCAAATCGAGGATCTCTAGTTACTAAGCACTTTGGTAAGCATTTATGTTGGGCTACAACTACATATTACCAAGTCATGGAAATGGTGCAATCTCCAGTATGGATTTAAATATTTGAACCTAGTGAATTTGGAACTAGGGTCCCTTTTCTCAGCACAGTAATCATGTAATAAAACTTGTGTCTAAGCCCGAATCACTATATTAATTCTACTGTGTCTAAGCCAGAATAATTACATTAATCCTAGTTCCTGTTTTTGAGAACATCCAGTTCAGATAAACATGACATCATCATGCATTTGTATTTAAATCATGTTCAATAATGAAGTGAATTGTCCCAAAATCTCCTCCCAAGGACCCAAACTGCTTTGAGAAAAGAATAAAAATGATAAGTAAAAATTAATATACTTGTAATTTCTGTCTTTCTTTTCACAAATGAAGAGCCGAATAATGATATTCTCATTATATACACTATTTCAAACAGGCATTTCAACTCTTTGTAATGGTGAAAGAACGATCCCTATTGCATATTGGATGCTTTCCTTGGGAAAAAACATGTGTGCACGTGGGACATGGAAATTTACTCTCTTACATCTTCAGGAACATCTTCTGGAGAGTCGAAAACAGCATCTAGTGGATAAACCTTTTTGATCTCCATGAGAGAACCATTAGGCAACCTGAAATAAATAATTTGGGTCAAAGTGACAATTGTTAGATCTTATGACACTGTCACAACCACAGATCTTCACTGGAAGTCTGGATGAAAAAATAAAAGCAAAATCTCATTCATACTTTCGTGATTCATCAAACTTGCCTCGCCTTAAACTTGTCTCGAAGATGTTAAGTGCCTATAAAAGCAGTTTAATTCAGAATAAACCTCAAAATGATTGCTCTAGGTAAAAAGGAAGGATGTCGAAATCAAATGTGAAGAAACATACGGGAACCCATGTTCCCACATAAATTTCAGCACCAGCGGCTGCAAGTGCTTTTGCAATTGCCCAACCATATCCATTGTCATCTGCAACCCCAGCAATAAAGGCTTTTTTACCTGCATAAAAGTTTGGCATCCACTTAAATGGTCTGGTGGTAGTGCAGTGTGCATAAGACTCAAAGGACCAAGGTTCAAATCCCCCCATATGGAGGTTGTGTTAGGTAGTCGACAACCAATGTAAAATATAGTTGAATTTTTCAGCATGGATTTGAGCAAGAATCCATGCAACCAACCCTACTTATAGTGAGAGAAGGGTTTGCCATTTTTAAAAGTTTGACACCCACAGCTTGAATAAATTTCACAAAATCGAAATGGGCAACAGAAACCTCCACCAGACTCTAAGATGCACCTAATATTCATTCTATATTTTATATGAATCCATTCATTCTTACAGAATATGACAAAATAGATTAACTATGCTAGAAAATTGATAGATGACATCTTGGAGATCTGTTGCAAAAGCAAACTACTACGATGGCATTGTCTGATAGACTAATTGTAACACTTCAACTTCTAAACATAGTCCCACATCTAAAACTCACAAAATGTGGGTGTGGGTTATAACTAAGTGATGAGGATTACTACTTGACAACTTTAGCTTAAGCATTTTGGGTTGTTGTCAACAGGTCCATTCGGGTCCGAGCCCAACTAGTTGTTAGGATTAGTTTTCCTCGATAATGGACCATGAATCTAAGCCCGAGACGTTACACTAATAGTCGCGTAAAGAAAACTAGACAATGTGCAATCAGGGTCTACAAATACCTTCAAGCTACATATACTAAAGGATGCCCTCTCGACATTACATAATTATTTATTAATTAGAATGAGTTCAGGATATTTTTTAGAAGGCCGAAATATGATTATTAGAGATTAACGGTCATCCAAAATTTCATTAACATCACTAAAAAAGACAATAAAAATATATTATAACAAGTTTTAGAAACATGTAACGTCCATGTAAGAAGCTAGAATACATCAGAAAATTTATCAACACGAAATTGGTAACAGTAACTGTGCAGAAAACATTTGCATAAAAAACTTCTCTGAGTATCCAAAGATACGAACAATTAAATATGCACATCTATGATGCGGCCACATTTTATTTAGAGGAACGGACATGGAACTAAGAAAGATTTTCATGTGAGTTACATGTATGCATTAAGATAACGGGTACAATTTGCATGAGAAGTAGTGGACTAAGTAGGAGGCAAGACCATTTTTCAGACCGCACTTGGGTGATGGCTCGGGGTTTAGGTTATGGGCAGATGATTGGTCTGAGTCAGTGCAGAGTGTTGGACCAGCGCTTCCCGGGGCTATTGGCTCTGGCCTCCAATCCGGAGGCAACGGTGGCTGAGATTTGGGATGGCCACTCATTCTTCCCTTATTTCAGGACGGAACTTTCTGATCAGAGGATGGAAGATTTGGTGGGGATGATGGCGGCTATGGAGGCGGTTGCGGGAACTACGGAAGGCAGGGAATGCTGATGTTGGCAGGATGGAAACTTTTTCGTGGGGAAAGCGTACAGAGCCTTGAAGGGGGCTCATATAGTTGGTCCAGATGACCCGGTAATGGATTGCATATGTATTTGGGGTTGAAGATTCTGGCCAGAGTGAAGCTCTTCTTGTAATTATGCGAAGGGGTCGGCTTCTTACTGGAGATCGTTTTGTGTGGTTCTTCAAAAATGCCAGCCAATAGTGTGCAAGATGTCAGGAGGGGGTGGGGGATGTTGACCACTTATTATTCTATTGTAGGAGCTCTCATGATGCGTGGTCTACCTACGGAAATCATGAGGCACGCTTTAGAGACATGATGAGCTTTTGGGAGTCCATTGGTGAATGGAGATGCATGGAGAGGGAGCATACTGGCCACTTGGCGATGTTGTGGGCTATTTGATTGGCTAGAAATGAGGTCATTTTCAACAGGGACAGAATTTCAGGAGGAGGCATTGTGACACATGCCACGGTACTCTCTGATAGTTGGCTAATGTAATTGTTCTTTTTCATTTTCTTTTGGGTCCGCCTGGTGAGTGCTTGCAAGTTGTATCTTGAAAGGTCTTGTAATGTTTTCTTAAAAGGTGATTAATGGTGTAGTTTTTGAGCCCACACTTATACAGAGGCGGCCTTTTTTCCTTTCAAAAAAAAGACTAATCATTGTATTGGTAAGTACAACCACTGCCTTGTCCATAAGGCTAGGCCTTGGTCCAAGTAGGAGGATAACCTCTCCACTAACCAGCTATGAAAATACAGCCTGTATCCAACATTCATTTAGTTCGATTAGAAGGGATAAATTCGGAGAAGTTCAAATCATTTCAATCGCAATGGTATCAGCAAATAAGATCACTATACAGAGATATAAAACAACGACAAACAATTAAATAGTCATGAATATCGGTTGTAAAAAGAAATATACAATTTTTAACTGCAGGACAAGGACAATGAGACTGACCTCTAAGATCAATAGGCAATCCAGGGAGCACATTCGTTTCAGTCTCCACTGCCATGGCCCTGGTAGTGAATCTACTGACCTTATTACACTTATCAGCGGCATGAGTGCTACATACAGCGGAGGTGCTCAACTGAACATTCATGTCCAATCTCGCAGCATAAACCACAGGGATCTTAGCATTAGCTAAAACAGACCGCCGTGCAGACGAAATGCAGGGCCTAACAGCTGCCACTTGGAGACCAGAAGCAGCTCTAATCGCCATCCTTTCTAATATATCTGAGGCAAGACAAAATCAAGTTTGAACACCTCCATCACCACAGTTAAAAAGCAAATGAGAAAGTTCGCATTTCTAGATATACAGAAGAACATCAGTTCAATTCACCCGAGACATGAAAATTCATTCGGCATGTTACTTAGGACGAATTGGCTAAGGCTCAACGATCTAGTCATCTTGTAATCAGCTTTTTAGTTGAGCACTTCCAAAAACTAAATTTGAACCGCATCCACTCTAATCAAAACCCATTTCCTTCATTATGCAATTTCTAAATGAACTCGCATAAATGGTCTGGGAGGAAAATTCCTCCGGGAGGTATCTTTTGAAATATATTAGCTCAATGCGGTCGGGATTATTTTATTTTGTTATGTACCGTATGTAAGCCGCCTTTTGAAGAGGCGGTTTTGATTTTAGCCAAAGCCGTCTCTTCAAGAAGCAGCTCTCACTGGTATGTGCCACAAAAATTCCAAGGGGAAAGCCGCCTCTTGAAGAGGCGGCTTTGGTTTTAGCCAAAGCCGAATCTTCAAGAGGCGGCTTTCACTTGTATGTAACACATGAAAACTTTAAGGACAAGAGGCGGCTTACCTACGGTACATAACAAAAAAAACTATTGACGACTGTATATGGTCAATATGTTTGGAAATATACCTCCCAGACGAATTTTTCTCAATGGTCAGGTGGTTGAGATGTGCCTTGCAACGTCACCATGATTCAAACTCCGCCAGTTACCCTTTACTCTTAAAAAACATTACATTCAAGAAATCCATATAACATCCACACATGCTGATAATGAAGCAAAGACATGAAATTTATAATTCCTTCCTTCTTCAGTACATAAGAAATAATAAATTTCCTAACTTTCTTCCTACTGAAACATTTCAGAGCAAAAAAAAGATAAAACAAAAACAAAAACACAAAGAAAACCCTAAAGGTCGATTCATTTATTGGGAGACAAAAAAGGGTGAGCTTTGAGCTGCAATGTCGATCAAAAAAATCGTAGATTTGGACGACAGAAGACGCAGATCCGAAGCAAAGGAGTGAGTGGTCACTATAACCTCTGCGATGGGGGCGAGGATCCAACGGCGGAGACGGGATCCGGCTGCGGGCGGAGGGTCCGGTCGATGGAACCGAGGAGAGGAGGTGGAGGGTGATGGGGGCGTGAAGGGGTTTGGATAGTCCATATTTAAGGTCTCCTTCATCATCTTGTTTTTTTATTGCAATATATGTAATATCTTAATGGTGTATTTTAGGAAATATATAGTATGCATGATTTTTTTTTGGATTGCCAGCAAATAAATATGAAATAAAAAGATATTTGTTTTTTTAAGGTAAAAGACATTTGGTTTTGATATAGGTATGCATGTATACAAATGATGTTTAAACTTAGTTTTTTAAATTTATGAATATATGTGATTTGTAGAAATGTGTCTATTTATTATATTGTTTAGTGCTTTGAATTGTAGGTATTCCATCCATAAGGTTTAGGTTTAAAAAACTAAAAGGATGTAATGTTATGGTCAACAGCATGGCGATATGTATTGAAGAGATCTAGATCCATTTTAATATATGTGTCGTAAGTGAAGGGAGGAAATGTATTATGACTTTTAAATTTGTGGGTTGAAAAATGTTAGATATTAGATAAGTCTGTCAAGTTCGACAAAGGCGCAACACCGCCAGGGATGCAAAAAATGGTCTAAACGTCGTTTAAACGGCTATTTAAACGCATGCAGTGCTCGACCGCATCGTTTAATCAAAAGCGGGTCTATAAACGGGTGGGTTGCATAAGCGACCTTAAACGACCGTTTAAACAGCCTTAAACGGCTTAAACGGTCTTTTAAACATCCTTAAACGACCTTTTAAGAATATGTATCTACTTTCTTCAAAGAATCACCATTATCCATGACTTTTAAATTGATTATATGAATTGTAATTGTTTATGTTATCTATTTTGACATTTGGCTATGAATTCTAGTTGTTTATGTTATCTGTTTTGACATTTGGATGAAATGTTCCTTGAATTTGACAATATTTGATCAATATTGTGAATCACTAATTATATTTTTCTTATTTATTTATATTTTTTTATTAATTATGTATATGTAATATTTTTTATTAATTAAAAATGCAAAATCGCATAACCGTTTAATTTCCATTTAAACTCCTGCATACCGTTTAATCAGTAATCAGTGATCCTACCGACTAAATACCGCGTACCATTTTTTGCAACCTTAAACACCGCATACGCATGTATATGTGTATATGCCTTAACAAGGAGTATACTATTTTTGCGTGTGTGGAGACACATTCTTTTTGTACTATTATATGCCTTAACTGGAGACTCCTTGCGGTCAAGTACACTAGTATATCATTAATTTTCATAAGCACGCATTGGTGTATTTGTATACACTTGATGTACATCATATACATGAAGCCATTATATATGTATGCATGTATGTATGTATGTATGTATGTATGTATGTATGTATGTATGTATTTGCATATGTATATGGGTAGCCGTACGTATTTACCATGTATTCGCAAACAGCCCTTTTAGTGGAATGGAAGTGTCTCTATTTTATATTAGTTCATACCCTAATTGTACCAACACACTCGTGATTTGGGGCATTTTTCTATAATTTTTCTGACTATTTTTGTCATTCTCGCCTTGGATTTTTTTCTTCAAATTCTTGGATTGTGTA